>CM053611.1:35842667-35878293 GCA_028646535.1 Procyon lotor
TATTTATATTTTATTAGAATTTTTAGGGGGGAAAAAGGTAAAAGAATCAGATCTATCTATAAGATTAATTCCAGACTGATTTTTTTATTTTATCTATTTATTTTTAAAGATTTTATTTATTTACTTGGCAGAGAGAGAGAGAGATCACAAGTAGGCAGAGAAGCAAGAAGAGAGAGAGAAGGAAGCAGGCTCCCTACTGAGCAGAGAGCCCAATGTGGGGCTCGATCCCAGGACCCTGAGATCATGACCTGAGCTGAAGGCAGGGGCTTTAACCCACTGAGTCACCCAGGCACCCACAAACTCCCAGGAGCCCCCAGGCACTATAAAGATCCATTATGATCCTTAAGATCTTAAGTAAAGATCTTTAATGATCTTTACTTTTTCCAAAAGAAAGAGCAAAGATCATTAAGACCCAACAAGATATTCTGGAAGATTACACTGAAGAAATTACTCAAAGTTAAAGAGATAATAAAAATAATAGGCATGCATAATTTATCCAAGTAATCTAATATGTAAATATGATTTTATAAAGGGAAAAAGAACAGATATAAAAAAGGAAATAAATAAAGAATAATTAGACACCTTCTAGTACTCAACGTATATGGAGGGGGAAAAAACTGCCATTCTCCTATCTTGAATTCAGAAAAGATATAAATCATCCATCCTAACAAAATAAAAATTCATCATATACTCCATCTAAGAAAAATATTCAAGAAAATTTCCAGATATACAAGAATTAATCAGACCTCGAAGTAAGGAAAAATTTAGGGTGAATCAAAAAGTAATAGCTGATGATGGAATGAATATAATGATAATAGTGATAATGAAAATGCTAAATCATTTTTGCAATGAAATAGATACACTGCAAGAGAAAGTCAGTAGTAATCTAGGACAAATTTTACTAAACTGTCACAGTAAAACTCAGCATTAGGAGAGAGGAGAAAAGGGAATAAAAGTATTATAAAAGTCTAGGTTAGAGTCTAAATTTATGTATAACAAAATTACAGATATTAAGAATATAATGCAGGGGCCCCTGGGTGACTCAGTCGTTAAGAGTCTGCCTTCCGTTGGGGTCATGATCCCAGACTCCTGGGATTAAGCCGGGGCATCTGGCTCCCTGCTCAGTGGGAAGCCTGATTCTCCCTCTCCCAATCCCCCTGCTTGTGTTCCCTCTCTTGCTGTGTCTCTCTCTATCAAATAAATAAATAAAATCTTAAAAATATAAATATAATGCAAAGAAAATATTTCTTTTTGGAAACAGCTAAAACTATGAAAGATTTATCATCCCAATTTTTCATGATCAAAGGAGAAAGAATATGATAACCCATCTTAACATAAATATAATAAAATCACAGAAGAATTTGAGAGAATTGACAAATTTAAAAGCTTAAATCAATAAATAGAAAGGTTTTGAAGAGAGAAGTTAATCTGGAGACTGAGTTCATTAAAAAAAACCTAATAGCCAAATTAGGGAAACTGGAGAAAGCAAAATTATCAGATATTAAGTTAGGGACACCTGGTTGGCTCAGTTGGTTAAGCATCTGACTCTTGGTTTCAGCTCAGATTTGTGATCTCAGGGTCCTGGGGTCAAGCCCCATGTTGGGATATCAGCTTGGTCGGGAGTCTGCTTATGGTTCTTTCTCTTTCTCTCTTTCCCTCTGTACCCCTCTATCCCCATGTTCTCTCTCTACTCGAAAATAATAAATAAATAAATCTTTTTAAAAGAGGAATATATTTAAATAAGTAACTAAAATGGGAGAGAATAAATATGTTTAAGACTACAACCTCTGCAACTTCATGGCAATAAATTTGATAATCTAAAGGAAGTAGATGATTTCCTAATAATATATTAAAGAGAAAACCTGAAAGGGCAATCATCAGAGAGTGGATTGTAAATCATATTAAATAATAGATCTGAATATTAGCATAGAAAAAATTAGGAAAGGACATCCATCAGGTGGCCAACACTTATTTCCTGGAGATGGGAAGGATGAGGGAACAGCGAGATGGGGAAGGTAGGAGGGGAAAAAACACTGCTAAAATATTAAGAAGAGAGTGTCCATGAAAGTATCCAAAATATGTCCTATAATCATATTTACTTAGAATTATGTGTTTTCAGTGTTAGTTGTGAATGTAAAGATGTATTCAAGTTGGTTGAACATTAATGAGGACTTTGCTTGATCTTGTAAGCATTAAAAAATTCTAAAACTCCTATACATAAAAAATCAAAAAAATTCTAATACTCCTATACATAAAAAATTTAAAAAATTCTAATACTCCTATATATAAGGGGCTGGTGTGCTGGAGAGGGTTACGGATAAAGGAAACATCATAAAATGTGTTGCTTCATGTCATTTTTCTAAATTGGTGCTTCCTCATAGGAAATAGTGCTCAGTCAAAAGTGTGGTGCACTGTTGCCTTCATTTCATTGACTGTGAACCTGGTCGTGCTGGCTGGACTAGGGACCCTGGGTGTGATGAGTAAGTTTCCATTTTTCTCTGAGCCTGTTGATTGGTTTTAGCAGGCACATTGCAAATGAATCCAAGTCCTAAGATATATCCATATAATATTTCCAGATTAATAGAGAAGAAAATATGTATCCTATTAGTCATTGTCTTGAGGATATTTTAATAACAAATTCCCTCAGAGAAACCATAAGAGACTCCAAAACTCACGAAACAAACTGAGGGTGGCTGGGGGTTGGGGGGATAGGGATGGGGTGGCTGGGTTATGGACATTGGGGAGGGTATGTGTATGGTGAGTGCTGTGAAATGTGTAAGACTGATGATTCACAGACCTGTACCCCTGGGACAAATAATACATTATGTGTTAATAAAATAAATTTAAAAAATAACAAATTCCCTCAGTGACAACTAAGGCTAAAGATAGTAATGTAAAGCCTATTTTTCTAGACACTGTGAAATCAATACAACAGAAATACAATTAATTATAGCCTGAGAGTTTTCATGACGATTTCATATGTTTAAAGCAAATTCTCCATTCTTTGTGCATTTTCTTCTTGTCCAATTCATTCTAATTTCAAACATCCTTCAAAACGGCATTACCATACTTGATTTTGTTTTCTCATTTCTTCATTAATAGCCAGTTATTTTCTCCTAGGAATCACACCAATTTCAGGTATGAGTTGGTTTCATGGTGCTGTCTTTTGAAAGATAATTTTTCCCAAATGATTATTTTTTTCCTAAAACTTCTATAACTGTTCTTGACAATAGCATAATAATTGGTGGGCAGGATTTTTTCCTCCAATATAATGTAGGCTTCATAAGGGCACAGACTATGGGTTATTCATCCTTGGTATTCTTTGACTGAATGAATGTATTAAACAAATAAATGAGTGAGTTGATGAACAAATAAGTGAATAAACAGAAATAAATAGGCTTTTGAATACCAATGCTGAAGTATCTTCACAAGAAAAGGAAAATTCTCAATCCACTCTTATCGGCAGTTTGTTGCACATTTAAGAAAAAAAGAGAATCTCAAGTGCTTTAAAATATATTTTCTCAGTAAAGATCTAATGCATGTAAATTGCCAAAACTTCAGAATACAGAGAAAGAGAAGAAACCAAAAGCAATTGGTATCTGTCCACAGGAGGTAGAAGCTATTAAAATATAAAAACATGCAGTAATAACTTTGGAGTCATAGAGTAGATATCATTTATATCAATATTTTGTTAAATAATTTAAATACTCTTATAACATTATATTACTTTTTTAGTCATTTTTGAGTACTAATGTACTCACATTAGTACTAACATTGAGTACTAATGTTTTCCCAAGCTCTTCACATATAAATTATGGTTATATCTGTCCAAGAAACTCAAATTACAACACATAGGCTCACAATCTCATTCAATCTTTACCCAAATCATGTCCTATAGTCATGTTTACACTCAATTTCCAGGTCGGAGAACCCAAAATACTTCTCTAATTCTGTATGGTCTGTAAGTGAGCAGGGGGGAGTATTTGATTACACCTCTATCTTTTCATTTTATACTTTATGTTTTTAATGCCCCTTTGCCTTATGTCTTTCTGTTTTTCTGCTTTGCTATATTGATTGTGTCTTCTATTCTACTGGATTTCCAGGCCCTATTATAATTTGTTTCTTTAATATCTATTAGTTACTTTTTTGCCAATTAAAAGGTTCTGTTAAGCACTCCATATTTTGGGAGCATCTCTTTTCAAGCATGGATGCTAGTGTGTGATTCTCTTCCCCCTTATCTTCCCTCCTATAACAGTGAGTACAAAGGCATTCTGAGGAAATAGGGGGGTTATAATAATTGTTAACATTTCTTGAGCACCCATCCTTTGTGATTTTATCTAATTTAATCCTCATAAAACTTAAATTAAAAGTTAAATGTTCTATTAAGTTGCAGGGTTCTCAGGTGAAATAACATCAGCCTATATAGAAAAACCAAAATATGTTGTAACAATCCACAAAATAAAGAGGTTATGAAGTTTTCTGAGTCTCCTGATGTTCTTAGAAACGTGACCCCTTGTTCTGAGTTTTATTTTTTTGTTTTTTTAATCCCAAGGCTGCCATTTACCAATTCCCCATCCTTGCCAATTCTCCATCCTTACCGGTGTCCAAGACACTCAAAAATTACAAAACATAGGCTCACCACTATGTTATGGTACCTCCTAACCTCCTAAACTACCTTTATAAACTGACTACTGAATTGCATCACCTTTTATTTTGAAATCCCTGCTTCACATGGACCTTTCTTATTTTTTTTTATTTTTAAACATTTTTGGGCATTTTCTTCAATGAGGAACTAGTTCTCTATTGAGTAATATAAAATTTTAATCTTAAAAGTACATAGTATTTTATACATATGTATCATCTTAATATGAGTATTCCATTTAAATTGTTAAATAATCATTGTGATATTAATATAATTAATTGATACAAATTATAGATTACTGGAAACTCATCTTCAACAACAGAACAGCAAATGCTACTGAACAAAGCAAAATACAACAATTGGAAGAAAATGTAACACTATGCATGAATATGTATAATAATGTCTCAAATGAGCTTATCGTTTCCAAAAATATGACACAAAACACATTAAATGAACTGAAGAACTTTACCTCAGAATACTGTGAAGAGTTAATGAGGAAGGAAGAAGGTGAGTGAAATGGTCTCTTGTTTCATCTAGTCTCATCCCTGACAAGGTTCTCCATTTTTCCCTAGACATTTTACTGGGTTCAAATCTTGAAATATATCCAAAATAAAGAAAACATGGAAATACAGTAATAATTTACAAATTCTTGTATTAAAAAAGCACTTCTTTCTTTTTTGACTGAGTTTCTTTATGTTATGATTAAATATAAAATTAAATATTTTATCCAACTAATCTCTCTTCCTCTATCTTTTTTGGGTTAGATTCAGCTTGTTTTTTAATTCCTTCTTTCTTCTTTATGCTCACATTTTACACTCTCATTTTAATGAAGTCCAGCTATAATGGAGTTTCATTGAGTATATGGGACATAAATGTTCTGTCTTCTTGTATGTCTGAAAAGGTCTTTATTTTGGCTAGGTATAAATTCACAGGTTAAAAATTAATTTCTTAGTATTGAGAGTTGTCTCACTGTTTCTAGCAAACAATGTTGTTAAGAAGTCTGTTCCCAGGGTAATTTCATTCCATAAAAATGATCTAATTTTGGCTTTTTTTTTTTTAAGATTTTATTTATTTGAGAGAGAGAGCAAAGAGAGAGAGCACAGGAGAGGTAGGGAGGGGCAGAGGGAGAGGGAAAAGTAGACCCCCCACTAAGCAGAAAGCCCAATAAGGGGCTCCATCCCAGGACCTTGGGATGACGACCTGAGAAGAAAGCAGACATCTAATGAACCAAGTCACCCACTGCCCTGGATTTTAGCTTTTAAGATATTTTATTCACTTGCAGGAGCTGAAATTTAGGACATTCTGGGTATGAGTGATTTTTAATTGCTGTGCACTCTGTAGCCTTTCCAGTCTGAAAGTTTATATCTTTCAAATTGGTAAAAATACACTCTATTACTTCTAAGTTCTATTTCCTGTTCTTTCCGTAACTTCCCTTCGAATATTAAGATTTGCAGATTGTCTCTTTTCTCTGTATTTTCTTTTTTTTAAGATCTGTTTTTAAATCTTCCTACTGATTATTATTTCAACAATCATATCTTTAATCTGATAAAACCTTACATGATTCTTGAGAGTTTCGGTAGCATCCTATTCTTACCTTATGTATATAACATCTTTTGGAATCCTCTAAGTATAGTAATTAGAGGGGTATTTTTTTTAATTTTTTAAAATTTTTTTAATTTATTTTTTTATTAACATATAATGTATAATTTACCTCAGGGTGCACGTCTGTGAATCGTCAGGCTTACACAGAGGGGTATTTTAAAATATCACCCTCCTCTTTCCTAAATTCATTTTTGGGAAGGTGGAGACAGTTTTTTCCTTTCCTTTCTATCTTTTCTTCTTCTTTTTAAAATATTTTTCTTAAAAGTTCTCTTTCATGTGCCCGTGCTCTTAGAGACATTATGATACTTGCTAAGAGAGTAGATAGTGTGCATTGGCTCCATTGTTATTGAAAGAGACAGCTTTTCCATTAGATCTCTTTGAAAGTGACAAATCTGTCTGGACAGTTTAAGAGTCCAGATTGGAAAACCAAGATGGAGTGTATGAACATGCAACTTTCCTTTTCAGTTGAGACTGGATATAAATTATAATCACAACAATCACAGTGGAAACCTAGGCTTTGCCAGACCGTTCATCCAATTTCTTCAGAGAGGAGCCACGTCCTTTCCCTTCCCCAAAATTCAATAGCTTCTCACTGATTTTTCTTCCCTCTTTTCTTCACTCTTTCCCTTCTTATCTTCTTTCATAAGAAAGAGAGAGAGAGAAAGAGAAAGAAGAAAAAAAGAAAGAAAGAAAGAGAGAGACAGAGAGAGAGAGAAAGAAAGAAAAAAGAAAGAAAGAAAGAAAGAAAGAAAGAAAGAAAGAAAGAAAGAAAGAAAGAAAGAAAGAAAGAAAGAAAGAAAGAAAAGAAAGTCACTTCACACTATGTGTCAACACTTGGGAAACCTTCAAGAATATTAAATCTTATGCATAACAGTAATAACTATCCCTTGTCTTGAGTAACTCATGGTATGACAGAAGAACCAGACAAGTAAACAGAAATTTACAATTTAGTGTAATAAGTGCTCGTAAACATAAATATGTAATGCAAAAAACAATGTAGTTGGAAGAAACAGTTGAGATTGGGTGGGGTATAATATTCAATGCTGGGAGTGGGAGCATATTGTAATAAAATTGGTGAGGGGTAGCATGGGGTGCTCAGAAATTTCAAGGTATTCAAAGTGAATGGCTGACAAGAAGCTAAGCAAACTAGTATATAAGATTAAAGTGTCATGACTGTCCACATACATAATGGGGAGGGTTTAGATTTTCCCCTGAAAGCTACAAAAAAAAATTGGACCACTTAAAGCAGAGTCTGATAGAAAGATCACTGGAAACAGGGAGGTGATGAAGTTTCGGTAAAAAAAAAAAAAAATTAGACTAGAGATGGACTACAGTCTTGTTGCAGCAATCCAAACATATTGAAGTTTTCTCTGAGTGCTTTTAATAATCCATTCATTACTTTTATTCCTATCTATGATTTTCATTCTGTCCTCAGATTATTCTAGATCCAAATCCCATTCCATTTCAGATCCCATTCTCTTCCTTCTCTCATATTATAAGCAGTCATCTCATTCAATATGTAACTTTGGTTAGTCATTTCAATAGGCAATACAAATGGTAAACTCTGATATATATGCTAATTTATAGTATATCTGTACATACATATTATGCTTATGTGTGTATCAGTTATCATATCCTTATAGACTTTCTTCATGTGTTTTTCAGATATTGGATTTCATTCATGTTCAGAATCGTGGATGTGGTATGGAAATGGAAACCAATATCATGCCCAGATGAATAAGAACAATAAGGCAAATTGCAACAAAACCCAGGTCTGTGTTATGATTTGGGGACATCTACAGAAAGTTTTTGGTATTCTTAAGATGTAAGTAAGGAGAATTTGGGTGACAACCTCAGTCCTTGACTATTCCTAATAAATGGCCTTCATGCCCCTTACCTTTGCCCCCCCCCCCCTTTGAGCAGAGATATTGCAGAATTTAGCTATTACAGGTTCAAATGGCAGGTATATACAATTATAAGAGTGATCAGTCCATGAGATCTGTCACAACAGTTAAGCTATGGAACTTTATCCATGAGATCTGTCACAACAGTTAAGCTATGGAACTTTATTTGCTTGGTATTTCTTATTGTCTGTATTTTCTGGTTCTTATAAAATCAGAAAGGAGAGAGCAATAATTTATTCTAATTGTGAGACATATTTTAATTGGCATTGATACAAATTAAATCATGGGATTCTCTTCTCCCTTAGAATTGTTGTCCACTGATGAAAAATTATACTCTCAGCCATAATATACGTGGCATAATCCTGCATATGACCTTTCTTATCATCACATACCACTACCCTAATTAATGTTATTAGTTAAAATACAAAGAAACAAATCAGGTAAACTTACTGCAATGCTTATGATTATTTTGCTATTGTTTTTCTTAATATTTGAGTGTAAAAAAAAAAACAAATTTCCAACTGTAGAATGCTAAAACCCTTACAATCCAGCACAGTATGTTTGTTTAACGTATATATAGCATCCTCCAACCAACCAGATTTTATCATCAGCATTTACTTGAATGTGGTTCATGCCTCTGTGATTTTTGCCTTTTAATTACCTGAGTTATTATTCTGTCCCTTTTGAACTTGATTAATCCAACTCACTTTTGAAGTTTCAGCCTCATTGCTTCTTTAAAATTTTGCTTTCATAACAAGAAACTCAATTAATGTCTTTCTCTTTCATATTCCCCACAGCATTACATTTTTAGTTACCATCTATGCGTGTGTCTGTTTATTCTGTCAGAGTTTTAGCTCCCTGGAGGTATAAAACATGTCTTGCTCATTATCGTATATCCACTTATGATACTGAAAACACCTTAAGCCTGGCTGAAGTACAAGTATTTTTCAATATCTTGATTTTTTAAAAATTAGGGTTTTTTCTGTAGGCAAAGGGAGTACTTAGAATGTCATAGAAGAAATTTTTCATTATTTTAGTGTATTATTTTGCTAATTTACATTTTTAAGAAAAGAGACATCTGAATCAAGGGAAACAGTTAAAAAACAGTTAAAGAATTGAGAAAAAAATAAGATTGTTTCATACCACAAACTAATTAGAAAGGATGTATGAAGGAAAAAGCAGACTATGAGAATTTTAAGTTTTTTGTATTGAAATTTTTCACAAGGAAAAATGATCAGTCATATGTATGGTATTTTTGTGTTTGGGACTGATATTGAGTGTAAATTTTAACAGGTCAAATTTATGGTGCTTGTGAAAATGACATGCTTTTGCGGTTGGAGCTGAATGGGAGATGACTATATTGAAGTTTTTAAAAATTTGCCAACCCATAATTTTATTAAACAGTCATTATCAAATATTTACTAATGATTACTATGTACTTTTACTATATACAAGGGGAATTTGAGCCTGGTAAGTTTTTATCAGTAAAAATAAAATCTATAGATTAGGTAATAATATCCAAAATAGTAGATTAAGAAGAAGCCAAAGGATAGAATTCTAGATATCCACACTTTTAATGGGGCAGGAAATTAGGAAAACTAGCACAAGGGTTTAAGAATAAGTGATTAAAGAAAGAAGGGGAACAAAGAAGATGTGATGCCATGAGAGCTAATGGAAAGTAGAGTTTCAAGAATAATGTAATTAATAGCGAAAACACCTCCAACAGGCTAAACAATACATACAAGTAATGGCAACTACTATTTATTACGTGCCTACTATAAGTCACAAACCAAAAAAGATGTTTTATTTAGGCACAAGACAATCTGCAGTATCAGTTCCATTATATCTAAATTTCAGGTTAAGAAACAGAAGTTCATAGAGGATAAATAAATTTCTTTTTTTTTTTTTAAGATTTTATTTATTTATTTGACAGAGAGAGAGAGAGATCACAAGTAGGCAGAGAGGCAGGCAGAGAGTGGGGGAAGCAGGCTTCCCGCTGAGCAGAGAGCACAATGTGGGGCTCGATTCCAGGACCCTGAGATCATGACCTGAACTGAAGGCAAAGGCCCCAACCCACTGAGCCACCCAGGCGCCCCAAGGATAAGTAAATTTCTTAAGGTCACATGAGTAAGTAGCAGACTGAATACTCAAAGCCTAGTTTGCTTATCTTCAAAGCCCAAGATATGTTTAAAAGTAAAAAGATGGTTAACAACTAAAAAACAGCTCTCTCAAGAGTGTTACAATGAAGTAGTATGGGGTACATACTGATAACATTATTATTTAAAAAAATATTTCTTAAGCCTTTACTCAGGTCTGGAGCATGGCCTACATGCTGAGGATATGACAAAAAGCCATACCCTTATAAGTCTTAGAGCAGCTTTTAATCTAAGATGAATCAAGACAATAAATCAGTAATTAGCAAATTTTTAAACTGCAATGATTCTGTTACACATACAAAAAAAAATGAAAGGACAGTGCTCGAAGGAGAGAGTTAGAAATGGCTTGAAATCCAAAGGACAAAGAAACAATAAAATCAAGTTTAAACTTCAGATTTTCTCTTGAGCATCTTGAATGTTAATGGAAGATAAGCTATCTTTGATATCTCAAGAAAAAATTTACAGTACCAGAAAGAGTTTTCAAGATATTATTACTCACTTCAAGGCAGAGCCCAAAGAAGAGAAAGAGTAGGATAGAAATAGGTAAATTGGAAACGAGTGGAGGGCCCATTGGCAAGGCTAGTGCCAAATGAATGGGAACCCACTCCACAGCAAATGCAGAGCCTCTGCCGGCACAGTGTCTGGAGGAATGGGGATTTAGCTCATCTGATGGCTTCTCTTTTTGCCTATCATCTGCTCAGTGTTAGAGTATGATGGTGTTAAGAGTAAGTTTTAGAAGAATCAAGGTTTTAAAATTCCACTGTGGGAGAGAGGACAAGGAACCAAGAAATGAAATGATTTTTGAGTGGAATTTTGATGATATGAATCGGATTCTGTGGCACTTGAATTAGCTCCCAGTGGTACAAAGGAGCAGTAACTGATTTTTTTGTTGTTTGTTTATAGCTGTTCTTTAGATGTTTCCCATCACCTATCCTTGGGGTAGATCTGGATTGTCCTCTCAAGAAGACAAATCAGGAAGAAGGAAGGGTTTTAAAATTTTGCATTGTGACCTGTGAGTTAAACTGCCACTTGCTTCTTGTCAATAATAAAGGGAATCTAGTATGTTAATTTTGAAGATGTCTTTCTGACAGCATATGTGGTCAAAATGTATCAAGAGAAGGTAAAAAATTCCTGGGAGCCTTTGCCTGTAGCTCCGGCAAAACTTTTTTCAGCAAAAAATCTGTTCTATATAGAAGCAGTTCATAGACTTGAAAACACAGACGGTAGAAATTCAGAAACTCTGTTATGCATCCCTGTTCTTTTAACACTCTTATGCTTTCTTAGGCCCCTAAGGAATGGAGAGAAGTTTCAAAGACAAAGTCAAATCAAGGTCAAGGATAGTACCTTGTGCAATGTGAAATAGAATGGGAATCGGGGTAACCATATGATTTATTGTCCAAACTTGAACACTTCAAAAATAAAAGGAATCACTATTGATAATTGCACTAAGACACCAGGCCTGAATCTGAAGTGTCCTGGGCATACCCAAATTTTTCAACGACCTCTTGGGTGAAATTGTCAATGAAAGACCCAGAGGTAGCTTTGGGCCCTAAGTAGTTGAGGGTTCTGGTGAATTCTTGCAGTTGTGTAAGAAATCACTACAGTTATTATCACTTTGGTCTTTTTTAACTAAAATAATCTGACAAGAAAAGAATAAATTTTGGCAATAATAGGTTAGACTTATGAGGTAACTTTATTTTTCAAACTAAAGCACGTAATTCTTTTTTTTTTTTTTTTTTTTTTGGTTACAGGTTTGACACCTGCTGAAAACAGTGAAGTGAAAAACAACACAGAGGGACACACACCAAAATACAACTCAACTCTGGGAAACAAACAGCGAGTCCAAGACAGTCAGTGATCACAGGCATTACAAAGAGCACACAATGTGATGAGCACTGGGTATTTTACACAACTAATGAATCATGGAGTATTGTATGTTGGATAATTGAATTTAAATTAAAAAAAGAAAACAGTGAAGTATGCGACATTCAAAGGAAGTGAAATGATTGGAAAATTAATAACTCTAGTAGTTATCATATTTGTGAAAATAAAGCAGCTATACCAAATTTTCAATTGTAGCTAAATGCAAAGATTCCTAGTTTACTGTATTAGTGTTCAAGATAAAGGTGATCATGTAAACAGAAACTTTGGAAAATTAATCTCAGAATCTAAGAGAAAATGTTTTGATTGTTTCGTGACTTTTAAAACTTTTTTTGTCAGAGGCAGCACCTGGGTGGCTCAGTGGGTTAAGGCCTCTGCCTTCGGCTCAGGTCATGATTTCAGGGTCCTGGGATCAAGCCCCACATCAGGCTCCCTGCTCAGTGGGAAACCTGCTTCCCCCTCTCTCTGCCTGCCTCTCTGCCTACTTGTGATCTCTCTCTCTCTCTGTCAAATAAATAAAATCTTTAAAAAAAAAACTTTTTTGTCAAAACATTAAAAATGTCTTACTGTTGCTTATAAATGTGTAAGGAAGTGAAAAAAAGTAAAATAATATTACTTAATATTTTGTATTTCAAAATATTAGAAACATTGAAGATTAAAATGGTTTCTCCCATTTATCAAGAGAAGCAAGAGGAGTGGTACAACTCCTTTTGTGATACAACTTACTCTACAGATTGAACGTCTTTTCCATCTCTGGGCAATTCGTCATATTCCTGTCTAAGTTGGGGTCAGCTTTTAACAGTTTAGCCTTTGTGATGTCAAAGACATGAAAGATTTCTAACAGTTCCTTTAATGTGAAGTTTTTTGCTGGCATCACTTCCTGCAGGCAGCTTCACCTCCTCCAGCATATTTCCTTTCTTCATTTATGCCAAGAAATTATCTTCGGCAAGTTTCTCAATTCTTGAGGAATTTCAGAGTCCTCTGAGACTCTGAAATGATGGCAGTATCAACATTTTCACAGTCAGCTATCTCTTCTTTTTTATTATTATCCCCTATTTAATTTTTTTTTGTTATTGAAGTATCATTGACAGCTGTTTTGTCTTTAACCCTGTTTTGATTTAACTCACATTCTGCAAAGTCATTCACATGGTGTAGAAAAAGCTTTTGTCTATTATAAAGATATTCTGTTACCTCCTGCCAAGATGTTTGAGTATTTTCAGCTGCACGCTTTCTATACTATTTCTTCTAAAACTTGGCTAAAGAAATTGCATGATCTCCAGTTACAATGTCAATAGTCTACAAGATTTTAAAAGCTTAAACAACTCCTTAAATTAATGAAGCTATATTGGAAGTAGAAAACAAATTTTCATTTTTTCTCAAGATCTTATATAAATCAGGTTGATCTAGAGTATTATGCAGCAGTGAAAGTGCTTTAAAAGTTAAATGATCTTCCTAAAGTAGCTCTACAACTGAGAAGCAAAGAGGAAAAACAACTGTATGCTTGGCTATCAATATGTAAATGAAATAAGAGATTCTCAGTGACCAGTCATGGACAGCTCTTGAACGAAGTGACAAGAGTGGTCATTTATCATAATGAGTGTCTGTTACTTATGTAGAAGGGATGTTTGTACTTTATGCAATTACTCACCATATGTTGTAGTAAGTGAAAACTAAGCTGTGTTGTTGGGGAACTGGTGTTATTTAAATGAACCATGATCACTAATATCTGTATATGGGAACCATGCAAAGCAAGAATTATCTGTGCTTCAAATACAATCTGTTACTGCATAATTTGAGTATCTTCATTGACATCTGTATATTATAGCAACTTTTAAATTCGATTAATGCTTACCTTAATCTCACTATAATGTTTGTATGGAATACTGGATATAGAAGTAATGACCTTATCTCTTCCCTCAAGCTGCTCAGTGTGCACCTATAAGATATTAATAAAAAATTATTTCTTATTTACTTTTAACTCAGATATTATGGAACTCGGTTAAAAATGCTTCAGTGTTTTTATTTAAAAACTATTTGATTTCTCTTCAGTCTTCCTTTTACCAGTATTCATTCTTTGTGCTACTGCAAACTTCATATAAATTTCAGAAATTCATGCTCCTGGAAACTTGGGCAAACAATTCATGACACTGAGGACTTCTAACATTTACTACATAATCATACTTCATCTCCCTGTCTTATTGTACTAGCATCTATTCATTTCCTAAGTGTGTCTTTCTAAATAATTATATATGGAATCTTCATAGATAAGAAAAAAAATTTGATTCACTTAAATAACGACTTCTGATTTAAGAAGAAGCCAGAAAAGGTGGTGGAAGAAAAGAAAAGGAAGAAAACTCCAAGTGAATTATAATGGTTGAATATTTCCTTAATATGCTAATGAGTATTGCTGCCAATATGAAACAAAATAGTGATTCTATATATTTTGTAATCATCAAAATGAGTTTATCACCATTATTATTTAACATTGCTCCAGAAGTCTAGCAAGTGAAACAGAAAAATTAAAAGATTAGTGACGATTGATTAAAATGATCAAATATTAATTGTGGATATGTAGAAAATGTGATGTTGAAAAAAATGGCTGTAAGTTATGACGTATGATTATCGAATTGGTCGCTCTCATGACAAATAGCCAAGATATATTCTTTATTATATACAAGTAAAAAACTGTTAGAATAGCAAATTGTTCTAATAAGAGAAAAGGCATTAACCAACACAACAACAAATATATAAAACTCATATGAAAAAATTAATAGTGAATATGAAATGATGAAGATTTAAAACTGTAGTAAAAGATACCAGAATGACTTGAACAAAAAGAGTAAAGTAACTTATTCTTGGATAAAAATTTTAAATTTCTAAATGTATTACTCTTCTCAGATTCATCAATAAATGAAGTGCAATCAAAATATATATTCTGGGGGCACCTGGGTGGCTCAGTGTGTTAAGCTTTTGCCTTTGGCTCAGGTCATGAGCTCAGGGTCCTGGGATCAAGCCCCGCATCAGGCTCTCTGCTCAGTGGGGAGCCTGCTTCCCCCCCATCCCCCCTGCCTTTCTGCCTACTTGTGATCTCTCTCTCTGTGTCAAATAAATAAATAACATCTTTAAAAAAAATAAATTCAAATAATAAATAAAAGTCAACATCTGAGGTGTGCTCTGTTTTGTAATCATGCCATCCTTTTCTCCAGACCATTACATATTTCCATCAAAGAGAAATCTATGAAGGCTTTCTCAAGATAATAAGGTTGATATTTAAGGAATTCATGATCTAGCCCTAATCATCTTTCTTACTATTCTTATGGTTAAAATATCCTCACTCATTCACTAAAATGAAGTTTTACATATGAAAAAATTCAATCACACACTTAATAAGAAAAATGCATATAACAAATATTTTGAGCGTGACAAATATTCTGCTGGTGAGATTGTGGGGGAAACAGGGAACTCATGCATGACTGGAGGAACTGAAAGATGATGAAATCCCCAGTGAGAATTTTGCAAAATGACATATGCATTTACTCTTTGAGCCCAAAATTCTACTTTTAGGAAACTATACTCAAAGTAGAGTGATGGACAAAAAAAAGAAAAAAGAGAAGAAGGAAGGAAGAAGAAAGAAAGAAAGAAAGAAAGAAAGAAAGAAAGAAAGAAAGAAAGAAAGAAAGAAAGAAAGAAAGAAAAAAAGAAAGAAAAAAAGAAAGAAAGAAAGAAAGAGACTATATGCATAAGGCTGTTCCTAAGAGCATTGTTTGTTCTTCCCAATAAGAAAAGTAGCAGTAACTCAAATGTGATAATACCTAGCTAGTTAAAAAAAACTTTGCAAATTCATACAATAAAGTAATATGCCACTTAAAAGCAATGAGGAAGAGCCCTTTGCTTACATGGTTATAGGTTATCTTTAAGAGATATCATTAAATGAAAGCAGCAAAGAGAACAATGTTTATAGTATGCAACCTTTTGCTCAGGAAAGTGTGGGGAGGAGTACAATTTAAATACAGACATACATGTACACATACACATGGGTACTTTTCTTAGAGTTTCTTAAAAGACATAATTATAGGATAAACCACAACTAATGAAAGTGAAGGAAAGGGATAGGAGAATATCATGAAAGCTAGATTTGCATTATAGTTTTGATTTTAGACCTATAAATGTTTTATATGTCAAAACTAAAAAGGCAATTCCTAAAAAAAGGACCAAATTGAAGTAAATAATCTTAAACATATACCAGTTTTGCAGCATAAGCACCCAAACAAGATTTACTTTTTTTTTTTTTTAAAGATTTTATTTATTTGATAGAAACACAGCGAGAGAGGGAACACAAGCAGAGGGAATGGTAGTGGGAGAAGCAGGCTTCCTGCCGAGCAAGGAGCCCGATGCGGGGCTCGATCCCAGGACTCTGGGATCATGACCTGAGCCGAAGGCAGACGCCTAACGACTGAGCCACCCTGAGCCTAACGACAGGTGCCCCACAAGATTTACTTTTAAGTTTTATTAAAATAGAGTATTTGTAACTTCCTGGTGAGATAGGTCATAACGAAAAAATGAGAAAATTGTGAATTTACTGAATATTTGCCAATGTGAGGTAAGATGAGAAAAGCCCAGATATACTTTGATTTATCTGGCAAATTGGCAAGATTGGATTTTCTGGGTATTTTAGGGGAATCAGGGCTTGAAAGTTAAGTCAAATTATAAAAAGATGTTTTCACACATTTCATTTTTTCCCATGAAAATTTGACTGTGCTGCATTTGCAAATGCAATCCTTCAGATAAAAGACTAAGATAATATTATCACATGTGCTGTAATGCCCCCGATTTCGTATCTGAGAGACCACTGAGGAGCCGATACCGATGCAAACACACAAGGGTTTATTTGCAAGCTTGGGCCCAAGCATATCCGACACAGCAGGGTCAGGACTTGAACCCCTAGGTCAAAGGGTGTAACAGTTTTATAGGGGCCAGTGATCACGCAGAAAGTTGCGTAGTCATGTCGGTCCACACGCAGGTGGCCAATGAGGTTGTAACACACGCGGAAAGTTTCATAGTCATGTTGGTCCACACATGGACCAGGTGCGTCCACACATGGACGCAGGTGGCCAATTGAATCACAATTTACCCCATAGTAACCGTTTGAACTAGCCTATTACTCTGGTCTAAATGGGTGCGCAAGTTTGGCGGGTAAGGTAACTATTTGAACTAGCCTATTACTCCAGTCACAAGTCTGGCGGGCAAAAGGCGGGGTTTACATCCTGTGGCGGTTAGGGATTCCGCATTCCTATTGGCTAACTCAAACTGGTTCAAGGACCGGCTAGGCAATGTTCTGACATTCTGTGACCTTTCTCAGGAGCAGGTCGTGTAGGGGTTATATACAAGATGACAGGTGTAGCACAAAATGAAGTTGGCCTTGTTCTGCTCTCTCATTGCTTCATTCTAGGCCTACTAGGATCATTTCTTATTAGGAAATATGTTCATAGAAATGGTTCTACTATAAGACTTGTGATAGAATAAAACTGTTACCTTCAGGACTACTGAAGTGTCCTTCAGAATACCAATAACCACCAAAAAAATACGTATTTATTTCAACTGTGCTCACCAATTATAATGTGGTGGGTTTTTCCCCATACCACCAAGTGATTGGACATGAGGTGGGTGTCCTACAATTCGACTCAATTCTGACACTATGCACCCTGAGATATTGTCAAATTCTGCAGGTTAAGGGCTGAGTCCCACAAGGTTGTCTCCACTCTAGATGCTAATGGCAAGCTTGGGTTGTTACCTATGTCACTGACTTGCTATAAATAAAAGGTTACCTTGATCCCCATTTTGGGTTCCATTAACTTGTTAGAGTGCTTCACAGAACTCAAGAAATCAGTTTACTTAGGAGATATTGATTTATTACAAAGGATATTAGAGGATACAGGTTAACAACCAGATGAAGAGATACATATGGCGAGGTCCCAAACAAATGAGCTTCTATTCCTGTGGCATTTGGTGTTTAGGGCCAGGCACAGTGGCAGGTGGAAGCTTTCTGATTTTCTAATCTGGAAATTCTGGAACTCCTTCCTTTTTTACAGAGACTTCACTGCTTAGGCATGCTTGATTGACTCATGGACCACAGGTAGATTCAACCTCCAGCCTGTCACCCTCTCCGGAAATCATGGGGTGGGACTGAAAGTTCTAACCCTCATTTCACCAGTTGGTTCCCCTGGCAACCTCTGCCCACTCCCAACAGGAGCCCCGGGGATTTCCAAAAATCACTTCATTAACATAAACTCTGTCTGGCAAGTCCTGGTTGAAAGAGACTTGTTATGAATAACAAACACTCATTTCACCTTTAGGCTCTGAGGTGACTTGACTACAGGAAGTGAGGACCAGAGACCAAATGTTTTAACAAAAGATGTTCCCATTGCATTTATTGCTTAAGAAAGTCTAAGGAAGGGGCGCCTCCGTGGTTCAGTGGGTTAAAGCCTCTGCCTGCAGCTCAGGTCATGATCTCAGGGTCATGCTCAGCAGAGAGCCTGCTTCCCTCTCTCTCTCTGCCTGCCTTTCTGCCTACTTGTGATCTCTCTTTCTCTGTCAAATAAATAAATAAATAAATAAATAAATTTAAAAAAAAAAAAGAAAAAGAAAGAAAGAAACAAATCCCCAGTGCTATTATGTATCATACTGCTTCATAAAGTAAGTTCCTATCATGCTTACTTTCCTAAAGCCCACCAAATAGATATCTTACCTCCAAGCCTTTGCCTATGCTGCTCCTTGTAACTTTAATACTATATTTTGCCTGATTAATTCCTAATCATCTTTCCAAACCTAGTGAAGGTGACTTAATGTCAGTGGAACATATCAAAATCACATGGCCAATCAAAATAAACTTAAGTCACATTATTAATTAATGCTTGAGAAAAGATACAGAGTTATGATCTCTTGCAACAGCAACAGAAAGAAAAAAAAACTTTACTTCATTTTTAATTTTAAATAAAGAAGACTTTTAAAATATTTTAATTTTACATATCTACCTTCCAACCATCCCAATTCAGGCAAGCTCTTTGTTGATTACAAACAAATATATAGATACAATTTTATTGTTATTACTTGAATTCTTAAGAATGGGAAATATAGAACATGCATTTAAGTTCAGTCCGGAAAATGTTTGCTACATGTTTGCCTTACTCAGATCTAGTAGAGTCCATTAGAAATACTTGTTTCTCAAAGAAGGGTTTTGAAGGTAGAAGACAGATACTGACTCAAGGTATTATGAAATTTGAGGGAATTAGCACACAGGATGTCTTTGATGACTCAATCTTTTTCTCACACCAAATACTTTCATTTTGTCTGAGGAAATTCCTTTACAGTATGCATACAATTTAGAATAAGCAGGGAGAAGAATGCATATTTAAGGCTAGATTAAAGGGGAATATGAAAACAAATTTTGCAAATGAATTTGTATCACTTTCAAGTAAAGTATGTGAATAAAATAAATTTTCTTTGGGGTATTAAAATGCAAATTTTTAAGATAAAAGATTGGAAAGAACAGTTTTCTTTTTTTTTTACAGATTAGAAATATTTATATTTTTTTCTATTTAACATATTCTCAATAGGTCAAATATTCTATCATGGATATATTTTACAGAAAACTTCTGCACAGCTGTTCTTTAAAAGGTATACTTGTAATCTTCATTTCTTCCTTTACAACTATTGCAATTCTTATGTTTTACTCTACATTTTTTAAGTAGCATCTTCTGCTGTACACTCTTTAGTCCTATGATAAGAGTCAGGGGCTTCAAATAGATATAAAAATCCTATAGATTTTCTATCTTATTCATGACAGCTTTAGCAGAGCTTGGAAACTTTTTCAGCATAAGAAATAATATATTTTTTAAGGAATCGGGTGATGATAGAATTTTTTTTAATGATACTAAGTTTTAGTGAAGGGATAGAACAAAACTGATCTCAGAGAAAGTAGAAAAAAGG
The DNA here is from genome assembly GCA_028646535.1 of Procyon lotor. Taxonomy (NCBI): domain Eukaryota; kingdom Metazoa; phylum Chordata; class Mammalia; order Carnivora; family Procyonidae; genus Procyon; species Procyon lotor. Next base: position 35,862,839 of record CM053611.1, read on the forward strand.
TATTTCCCATGATCAGTATTCATTTGAGACCTTAGCTTTTGTCCTTAAATCAAGACTATCCTTCCTATTTTCATAAAAAATTGAATAAAAGAAAGGGTGGAAGGAATAATTCCTTGATGAGAAAGGTGATTACAAGGTTAACCTGAAATTTAAATCACAACTAAGGATGAAAGCATAAGAAGTAAAGTTTCTGAACTTTGCTGAAGACCTGCAAAGATAAGAAATAAGATCTGAAAAAATTCTGCAGTACAATAGTAAATTAAATGGACAAAAATTCCCACCCTCTGTATCTTTCAACATTAAACGTACATTCTCCCAGTTTATCAATCATGTATTAATTATTTTCTGTGATGTTCTTGGATAAGAAATGCTTAATGTTGCATCTTCTCTAATATTTTAATTTTCTCATTTAGACTTGAATGTAAAGTTTAGCTTCATGTATAATGCAAAACCAAGAACTACCTCTAATTTTACACCTTTTTTGCTAGAATTCTATGCATGTTGTAATTTTTAAGCATTACATCAAAGGGTGGAGTAGCAGGTGATGTTAATGAAAAGATTTCATTTGTATAGCCCATGACATTAAAAATGGAGTTTTAGATATTTTCTTCTTGTAAGTCTTACATGACTCTTATGATATGCATAGATTAACATAATCATTCTCACCGTTGAAGAGAAGAAATTGAGTTTCACAATTTAGGTTTATGCCTAAGATTGCGTTTAATAAATGATGAGGCCAAGATATGTCTTATGATTCAATGTTCTGTCTCTTCTCCACTTTACTATCTTACTGTAGAATTTACAGAATGGGAGTTACTGGAGCATAATAACTATATATCATTCCATGATTCCATTTATTCAATAGAAGTGAGAATGGTTATAAAGGAAAAAAAATCTGTTAAGAAAGTATTTGTTTAGAAATTTCTAGGACTCACTCAGTTGAAATGTAAACTTAGTAAAATGATCTTGTATCTCCAGGCTTTTTGTTATTGGTTACAAAATGTCTATGCTTAGTAGAAAGTATAGAGGCTAACACAGGCTAAAAACCTCAGTAATAACATAAATGCATTACATGGGGATACAAGCTTAGTTTCCAGGATATTTCAGATGAAAGGTAGGTAAAGCCTTAGAGTCAAGAATCCAGAAAGCACTTTATTGCTGTCTCTACTTCTCAATATTATTTTAGTCATTTGCATACCAATTTTGTATTCAGCCTTTATCACTGGACTGAAACTGTGCTTTCAAATGGCATCAATGATTTCCAGATTGGCAAAGCCATGTCTATTGGTGCGGGCAGTACACATACCGAATTTTATAAAGTGTTATTGATCAATCCGAGAATCACTCCTATCTTTATAAAGCATTCTTGATCAAAGAATCTGTGAATCTCTCCTTTCTCTTCTTTGTTATCACTCTTTACTGGTTTTCTTTCATTTTCTTTATTTTCAATTATTTTGTAGTCTCCTTTTTTGGCCTTTCAAAGGTTGTGTCTCAGAGTTTTAACATATTCTTTGCACCTTTTACTACATATTTTCTCTTGAAGTCCTCATCTTTGTACATGGCTTTAAATACGAAATTCAGACAACACTCAAATCTTTACTTTTTAGCTAAAAATAAATAGGCCAGAATAATAGACCCAGATGAGGAATACATTGCTTCCAAAATGCTAAGAAGCCCATGAGGACTTCTGCCTCTTTTTTGGTTGTGGGAAAGGCCATATGCAATGATGAATCTTATCTCAAGAGATATTTTAAAATGTCCTACATCCTAGAAGTTTCACTGAAGAAGGCCCCTGAATTTTTGTCAAATTTTGTCTGAAATTTGTCAAACTCGCTCACACACAAATATCTTACCAACAAATCTAGAGTAATTGCTACTTCTTACTCGTTAGGTCCAGTCTGCATAAGGTCATTCATGTAATAAACCATGTGGAAAGAAAAGGCAAGCCATATATCCGCCAACTAAATTATGACATGGACCTTGAGAATTGATATGCCCCTGAGGTAGAAGAATGAAAGTGTATTACTGGCTTTGCCAGTTGAAAGCAGATTGCTTATGATTGGTCTTATTGACAGGAATGGAGGAAAAGGCATTAGCTAGATCAATAGCCACATACCAGGTACCAGGGGATGTATTGAACTTGCTGAAGCAATGAAACCACATCTGGTACAGCAACTGCAATTGGAATACTCATCACCAGATGGTTACAATCACCGACAGTCATTCTCTAAGATCCGTCCATCTTCTTCACAGACCAAATAGGAAGAATAAGGTGGGAATGACCACCCCTGCAAGTTTCCATTTCTTAATGATAGGTGGTCCTAATCTCTGCCATTCCTCCAAATGTGATACTGCTTTTAGTTTACTATTTCCTAGATACTTCTAGTAACTTCCATTTGGGCTTTCTCACTGTAATAGCACTCACTCCACAAGTCTGGGAACTTATGTGGGGATTCTGCCAGCTGCTGAGTATATCTTCTCCAATTGTACATTCTAGAAAAGGAAAATAACCATCGGATGGGTGTGGAGACCCACCAAGCCCACTGTGAGAGGGCTTTGAGCTAAACTCCGTTGATCACCTGACCTCCATAAACCACTACTCTGACAGGTGGGTGACAGGGATGTCTTGGGTCTCCTGGAATTAGTTCCAAGCCAGTGTCCAATAGTCTTTGAAAGTCTGATTATTTCCTTTTATGCAATGCACAGTTAACCTAGTAAAAGACTGTAGGTCTCATTGAGGAAGGTTGGGGAAAAGATTAATAGTATAAATTTTAGTCAGTGTAACCAAATCTTCCCTCATGGGGACCCAACCTCCCCTTTATTCTGGCTCTGTAAACTGGCTTAAGTTTGAGAATAGCCTGAGAAACATGGATCTCTGTTTCATGGTTCAGATTGGACTTTTATTCCAGTGATTTAGAACTCTCCTTCTTATATTGATCAAATAAGGACATAGTACCCTTCCTATCTATTTCACTTCTGGGAACACCATAAGTAATTGGCCAATGCCACAGGTCCATGTGAGTCAGAGTATTCTGATGGCTGGCTTGGCTCTGCCGTCCATTATAGTAACTACACTCACTTGCCTTTGCAGTTGAACACTGCCTTGGCCACTGCCACCTGGGATCCAATTACCCCATTGCATCTAGGTTTCCCAATTCAGTGACTACAGTTCCTACTGTAAGTAAGTCTAGTCCCAGAGAAGAGTCATCTCAGAGTTCTTCAAGGATGCTGGGGCTTCCCAAATTTATTTCTCACGCTGAAAGGTATGCCTTTGGAACCTCCCAGTGTAGTTGAGTAGGTTTTAAATAACAAATCCACTCTAACATTACAATCTCCTTCAGCCTTTCAATCTCTTTCTCTACATTAAACCAAAACAGTTCTAGTATTTCCAACTTGCTCATAATGGGCCATCTTTTGGTCCATGTTTTAGTCAACCAACGAAATTGTTAGAGCCCTTTCTAACACCCCAAGCTGCAATATTAGATGCAGAATCTCTGCTTAGTGAGCTCATCTTAACAAATTTGGCCTGACCCAAATCCATGTTCCTTTCACCTACTAGTGAAATCCCACATCCTTATCCCACAGAAATCTGCTCCCCAGATTTCTGTTTGTATAAATCAGAAAACTCAAGTAGTTCTTTTGAAGTAGAGCTCACCTCATCATGGGTCACAGTTTATACATCTACCCTTCAGGGACTTCTCGGACTTGAGTCTTGTTATAAGTTTAGAAGGAAATGGGAACAAAAGGGAGGTCCTGAGGATATCCAGAATTGTCTTTATGAGCAAGGCAGGGAGTCCATGCAATTTCCTCAGCATGGCCGGGGTATTCCTCAGAATGGGAGAGAGGAGCTACTCCCACTGGGGGTGAAAGCCTTCTCCTTTTGGGAACGGGGAGATCTCTTAAAGTGTCAAAAAAGACTCATCAGAAGTTAGAGACTCAATATCCCCAGCTTCATCAGCATCTTCCCACATGCCCCCATTCCAACTTTCAGAACCTCATTCCTCCCTAGTCAATGCTCTCACTTTAACAGTAGATACTCTATGAGACTGGGAGTTCAATTTCTGTAGTAATTCAAATGATCATAGGATGAGATTCTAGGTTTGATTTTCAGCAACCCCAACCCTATAGCTAGGAAATATAAGGATGTCTCTCATGGCATACATAAAGTTTTTAGATCATTTGTTCAGCACTTGAGCTGGGAGTTCAAATCCCTGAGCTCATCCCTTTCTTTCTCAACTTTGTTCAATAGAAACAACCAGCCAGTGTCATTATTATCTGTTAGTTTGCCAAAAATGTTTGAAAGTATCATAATCACCCAGCTTCTTGCTTTTTTTTTCTTTCAAGATTTTATTTAAATTCTAGTTAGTTAACATATAGTGTAATAGAGTTTCAGGGGTAGAATTTAGTGATTCATCACTTGCATTTAACACCCAGTGCTCGTTACAACAAGTGCCTTCCTTAATGCCCATCATCGATTTACCCCATCTTCCCACCCACCTCTCCTCCAGCAACTCTCAGTTTGTTCCCTATTGTTAAGAGTCTTTTATGGTTCTTGTTTTTTAAGTGGTTGATTATGAATACCCAGGGATGATGTTTTGCATATCTATTGCCAGATCACACTGTGGAACATCAATGTTCTCCTTACTACTATTTGACTGAGCCTGGCACCTGGGTTCATGACAGCAGGCTGGAGCCTGGGTCTGTGGGAGTAGGTCAGGAGTCTGCACCTATGCGGGCTGCATTGGAATGGAGCCAGCCTGACACCAGGGTTCATGACAAAATCAGATGCTCTCCTCTCTCCTTCCTCTGTGGGAGAGCTCCCAGGTGGAGGGGGTCTCTCTGGGTACACGCTTCCTGGGCATAAGGAGGGCTGATGTGTACAAAGTGACACTGTCCTTCTTACTCCTATCAGTGCATCATTTCTTATTTCATGCTTCCTCCAGTTGCTATAATCTCTCACAGATTCTACAACTCTTGTGAAGGTGTTTTTTATGTGGATAGTGGTCAAATTAGTATTTCTGTGAAGGGACAAAAAATCTCCCATTCTGCCATCCTGCCGATGTCTCTTCCTCAATTAAATCCTTTTCTTAGAGGGGCAGAGAGAGAAAATCTTCGAGCAGACTCCACCATGCTGAGCACGGAGCCCAACATAAGGCTTGATTCCACGATCCATGAGATCATCACCTGAGCCGAAACCAAGAGTTGGATGCTCAACCTACTAAGGCCCCCAGGTGCACCTTCAATTAAATTCTTAAGGAAAGATTTTTTTTCCTAAAATATTTTAAGCTCATGAGTCTTGTGGTTTCGGCACCTGTCATAGATTAACCAGTACTGACATGAAGCTGAAACTAAAAATTGCTTGTTATTTCTCTTTCTTTTGTTCCTTATCTCAAATAAGGATGTTTCAATTATGCGTCATGTCTGCTAGGTGCCAAATGGGTCTAAAATGAAATATTCATGAGTTCTGAGAACATCTTTTTTTGGAAATACAAGTGTATAATGAAATTAGTGATTGAATCACAAACTGCTGTAGTGATATTTTATAAATGTAATGGTATTCTCTGGTGAGGGACACATTTTCTAAGCATTCTGTTTCCTTTCTTAGTAGAAGGCCCACTTTTCAGCTGTCGAAGATCGATCCTATGTTCTAAACGTTAGCCCTTTTTTTAAAAAAAGATTTATTTATTTATTTGAAAAAGAGAGAGAAAGCACTCACAAGTGAGGGTCAGAGCTGAGCATGGAGCCCCATGTGGGGCTCAGTCCCACAACCCTGAGATCATGACCTGAGTTAAAATCAAGTGTTGGATGCTTAACCAAATGAGCCACCAAGGCAGCCCAAGAGCATATGTTTTTAAATGAGGCTTCTTAGATTTTATTTCCAACACTGACACATATTATTATTATAGGCAAGTTAATTAATTTCTTTCTGCCTCAGTTCTAGTCTTATAAAATTGGGATACCAATAGCTTCTGATTTGTAGGGTTATTGTGAGAAAAAATAAATCACTAAGTGTAAAGGTACTAAAATATTTGGTTGGAAGAAAATGAGCGAGAAATTAATGTTAGCTGTTACAAGGAAGAGCCATATTCTTCGTTGACTACACATGATTTTAAAGTGATTTGAATTAACAAGACAAGGAAAGAATAGGGGGCAATCGTGGGTGTCTCATATAATACCATTTTTTCCTCCATCTCCTTAAGGATGAACATGTTGTTAATTCAAGTCCCAAAACTCAACATGTTTTTAGGTGGAGAGGTTTTTTTTTTGTTTTTTGGGGGGTTTTTTTGCTTCTTATATTTTGACATGATGTGGTAATAGTACTTCCAGAAGTTTTCATTTCCAGCTTAGTTCCCACTATATTCTATAGGATTCTATATACAAAAGACAATATGAATTATTTAACTTAAAACATTTGAAAGTGTACGTTGTCCAAAACTCAACCATAAGACAGTCTAAGACTACCAATTGGTGACAGACTCAATTTGGACTTTCTGCCTTGTGGAGTTCCTGGGCTTCTCCAGCAACCAGGCCTCACAGATATCTCCTTTTCTTTTCTTTCTTTCTTTCTTTCTTTCTTTCTTTCTTTCTTTCTTTCTTTCTTTCTTTCTTTCTTTCTTTCTTTCTTTCTTTCTTTCCTCTTTCTTCTCTTCCTTTCTTTCTCTCTCTCTTTCTTTCTTTCTTTCTTTCTTTCTTTCTTTCTTTCTTTCTTTCTTTCTTTCCTTCTCTTCCTTTCTTTCTCTCTTTCTCTCTCTCTTTCTTTCTTTCTTTCTTTCTTTCTTTCTTTCTTTCTTTCTTTCTTTCTTTCTTTCTTTCTTTCTTTCTTTCTTTCTTTCTTTCTTGGTGAAATAAAAAGGAATCATTTAGGTTAAGGGGTTTTAAACTTGAAGTTGGAGGCCATGAAGGAGGTGGGCCTTAGTCATGTCCTCACTGTTCTCCTCAAGTGGAACCATGAACCGGAGCTTTTAAACTGGGCCAAGCTGCAAAGACTCCAAGGACTCTGCACAAACATCTACAACTTGCTACAACAATAAACTTTTGCTCAGTGAAAGCCTTAGCTACCAATTCTGTTTAGTCAATGTTAGTTTTCTGCTGCCAACACCAATGAAAATTCTTTGTGAACCATGTACAGAAGCATTTCTTTTTTGCCTTTAAAAACCCCTGACTTTAAAAACCACTTCCTAGTGGACACTCTGAGTTGCTACCCAAACCTGTGTACCCTGAATTGTAGTTCTTTGATCGCAAATAAATACTTTTGCTTACTTATTGCCTTCTGACAATTTCAGGGTGACAGGTGGTTATACCAGCCATCCTACCTGGCCTCTCTTTGGCCAAAGAGTTGGGTGAACTGGCATTTGGCCTTCAGGGGGAACATTCCCCACTGGGTAGGTGAGGGCTTGTACTAGGGATGCCCCTCATCCCTCAAGAGCTCTCTCCTGTGACCCAGTCTCTCCTGATCATTGTCTTATTCCAGGTCTCTGGCTACACTGAAGGGCACTGCACAGTAGGCATAAGGGAGCAGTGGCACCCCTTCCATAGACCTTGGGTAGCAGTGGCTCCCCAGACCTGCAGAACTAGAACCCAGCCACAACCACCTGCATAGCCTCTGGGGTAGAGGCAGCCCATCCCCTATCATTCACAGGAGGCAACTGCAAATTGGCAACGATCTATCCCCATCTGGAGTTGCCACCTGATGGGACCGTGTGCTTCTCCAGCAATGGGGGCTCTGAGGTGTTCCTTATTGGAGAATCCCCCAGCCCACCCCAACCTCTGGCAGGCATCCAGTATCTCTGGCTCTGCCTTCAAAGGTGTATGCTCATTTGTGTAGGATAGGGCTCGGGATAAAACAGATACCTTGTTCTCCCAAGATCCTGCCTCTCCGGCCTCTCCTGACCCTTGCTCCGTTCTGGGTCCCTGGAGAAAGAAGAGGAGGAGGAGGAGTGGAGGCACAGAGAGAGAGATAGAGGGAGAAACAAGGCCCTATTAAAAGTGGAATACTTTGAAGGGACACAGATTTCTTGGAAACTTAGAGTCTCACGAAATATTCTTCTCTAAGTGACAAAAAAGCATACATACATAATTTTGGGGAGAAGCTAAGTACACAAAGTACTATTTGCAACTGTTTATGTGTGTGTGAGTGTATGAATGGTAATTTCTGAGCCAGTCCTGTCATATATAATTTGTCTTGTTTGGGTCACATGTCTACCCCTCAAACCAACCATGTTTTACCAAAACACAAAGTTCAGATCTGGATTCATGGTCATCTTTGTTGCTATGAGGGGAGAGATTCAGGGTGCCTGGAGAATAGAGAAGCAGAGTCCCTAAAAAACAAGAGGGCATAATTTGCAAAAAAAGTAGCAAGGAGGAACTCAAACCCATATTTTAACAGGATATAATCAATACTTGTCCATTAGGTTGTTTATCTATTCAAACACAAACTAAGCTAAAAGATGAAAAAATAATGCAGCAAAGCATATTTGTATGTAAAATTTAGGTATTTTTTAAGGCTAAGGTAAAATCCATATTTAAACAGTCAGAATTCTGAGGTACAGATGTCAAACTTTGTCTACAGTTTTTCTTCAATAAAAAGAATTCTTAAAAATTTTTTTATTTCTAAAAAGAAATCTTTTATTTTAACATACTTTTCAGTTATTGCTACAGATGTTGCCAGGTTACCGGGTTCTTGTCTCACAGAAGTGAAGAATGAATCTCAAGGACATAAAAGGGTGAAGTGAAGTGAAAGTTTATTAAGCGAAGAAAAGGAAACAGAACAGAAAGGAAAGAGAAAAGCTTTCTAGAGGGAAAGGGATCCTGAATGGGTTACCACTGAGTGTCACTGGCAGTCTTTTATTGAGAACTGACTGGGAAAATTGTGGCCTTGAAACTCTTGTGCCCTCTTGGTTTGAGCAAAGACTATTGATGACATCCTTAATGGCTTACTTCTCTAAGGTTTGGTCATTTTCTGTGATTAAAATGTAGCTGCCAAAAAATTAATAATAATAAAAATAAAAATATTCCCTTACATCCAGGGCAAAGTCTGGTTTTCTACACCTCAGCATTTCTCCACATCTGGGATATGTGTGAACCTGTTCAGGGGAGTCAAGGCCCCCTATCTCTCCCTGCCTAGACCCTAACCCTTCCCTTACTCACGGGTATTATTTAGAAATGAACAAAATAAAACTTTGTGACATTTGCAAATTATCAACCAAGTTTGTAAATTGAGTACATGAATTAAAATATTTTTTTAAAGATTTTTATGTACTTATTTGACAGAGGGAGAGATATCACAAGTAGGCAGAGAGGCAGACAGAGAGAGAGGGGAAGCAGGCTCCCCGAGGAGCAGAGAGCCCGATGCGGGGCTTGAACCCAGGACCCTGAGATCATGACCTGAGCCAAAGGCAGAGGCCTTAACCCACTGAGCCACCCAGGTGCCCCAGAATTAAAATATTTTTAAATTCTATTTTTCTGAATTAAAATCGTAAAATACCATGTAAGAATTGAGTCAAAAACATGTGCCTATGTTTTCAAAGGAGTTATTGGCCCCCTTTGAAAGTACCTACATTTTTTGTATTTATGAAGAATTATCTGATTTAGTGAGGATAGGTTATTTTGATTATTCCACTATAAATTCCTTGATTGAATGATGAAGCCAATCACTTAGGGAAAAATCAAACTTGGAATATTATTTATCTAATAAAAACAATTATCAAAGACTTGAGAATCTAGGAAATAGACCAGAAGAAACTCATGACTTGTCATCACTACCAAATTAACCCAATAAGAATTTAGAAGTTCTTTCTATCATACCATATATAAATTGCCTTTGCTCAGTACTGTGAAAGTTCAAGGGCAGAGATTAAGAGCAGTGCATGGTGTCTACAAGTTTTTCACCTGGCTTAGTCTAACAGTCCACGGGTGTCTGTTTTTGCTATAATCTTGGTTTATGCTTTCTCTGGTTATGAGGTAATTCATTAAAAGTGGAGCAAACATCCAGAATGTCGAACAACAAAACTTTCAGATTCCTTAGCTGCAGCACACTTGCTAGTCTCACTGGTACTCTACTGCCTCCTGCTGGTGCAGCCTAGAAGCCTCCTCTGGTCTGTCATGACCTATTTCTCCACCTAAAAACCCAGCACCAGCCCTTGCGATGAATCATCACAGAGGCTCTGGATGGAAAACCACCAAAACAACTGCCTCCCCAAGTTAGAAACAGAACACATTCTCTCCGGGTGTGACTTTTTAAAAATAGATGTTTGGCCTCCCAGAAACTACTTCTGTTCCGAGGGCTGGGCACAGAAACTGTGGAAATTATGTCCACCTGTGCTGTACACTGTTCCACCATCCAACTCTGTGCCCAAACTAGGGCATTAAACTTAATCTTCCCGTCCTCTCTCAGAATGTATCCCCTGATTTTTTACAGATGGCCTTTACCTCAGAATATTTGAATTATTATTACCATTATTATATCACAATTGGTTTCAGAGTCATCTACCCAATTTTTTAAGGAATTTTATGAAAGCGTTGGTAGTCCCAACAGATCTGGGAAGCATGAACATTAGCTACAGACTGTATTTTATTATTTGTACAGATTTGATTTATTCTCACAAATGAAATTACATTTGTATATACAAATAAAAAATACATCCCAACCTGAAGAATTAATTAGAACATGAAGAAAACACAGAGCAGCTCTCCGGTGAGTTCATCCAAAGCTACATTATCAGTCCTTCTTCAGTATTTCCACATACAGCACTCACCAGATACTTCTAGAATGATACTTCTGACAGTGTCTTATGGACACACACCACTCTCACCTCTAACGGTGTACCTGAATGTTGAGAAAATAATTTCTCTATCTCCATGTTATAGTCACAATTAGAGGAAAATCCCCTAGAGAAATACCAAGTTCTTCTGGTCCCCAATATAGTAAAAAATAACCTTTTGTGTCAAATTTTCTCTTGAGTCTTTGGGTAGCCTCAAAATGAGCATTAACTTGGAGGTGGCCATTTAATTTTGCCCTATTGGGGCACCTGGGTTGAAGGTGCCTATGGGCACCTATTTGCTCAGTGGGTTAAGCCTCTGCCTTTGGTTCAGGTCATGATCTCAGGGGTCCTGGGATCGAGCCCCCTGTCGGGCTCTCTGCTCAGCGGGGAGCCTGCTTCCCTTCCCTCTCTCTGCCTGCCTCTCTGCCTGTTTGTGACCTCTCTCTCTCTCTCTCTCTCTGTCAAGTAAATAAATAAATAAACTCTTAAAAAAAATAATTTAGCCCTATTGCTTCAAGATCACTAGGCTCCATGGCTTTGAAAACTGAAAGAAGATCATAGGTTGTTGACAGAATAAAATTAGAAATGATCTGCTGGGCCATTGAAAATGGCTTAATGTGTGAAGAAGTGTGTTTCAACCCCAGTGTGTTCTACTTTTAATCCTGGTCTTTGTAGATTATTGAAAATCATGCTAAGATATATTTTGAGAGCACTGAGGGAAGATGTACTTTATTACATTTATATTTTATTTTAATTTTTAAAGATTTTATTTATTTATTTGACAGAGAGGGATCACAAGTAGGCAGAGCAGCAGGCAGAGGAAGAGGGAGAAGCAGGCTCCCTGCTGAGCAGGGAGCCCAATACGGGGCTTGATCCCAGGACCCTGGGATCATGACTTGAGCCAAAAGCAGTTGCTTAACCGACTGAGCCACTCAGGTACCCCTTTATTACATTTATATTTTATATATCTTGAAGAAGAGAGAAAAAAACATGTTACTACTTCAAGTTACTCGATCAGCAAGACTAACACACCTGGGGAATAAGGATTACATTTGCTTTGGGATCACCTCGCTAAATTTGACCCTCTCTTTAGCCCTCTGCTTCACAGTGAATTCTCAATTTTAATTCTGTCTTCTTCCAGTCCAGTTTTACTACCATCATGCCTGCCCTGAGGAAAATAGCATTAATAATATGTCCTTCACATCTTTCTCCATACACAAGCAAACATACAAGCAAGCTTACATAGAAACTGCTCAACACGCGATCTCGATTATACCATCGACCGCAGCTTCAGCTTCACATAGCACTCCGCCCGCTGTCCCAATGCCATGGAATCCTCCCAAGGGAGCTAGCTCACTTCCTCCTCTAGTATACGATGGAAGGTTGGCTATCTTACCAACAGTAGCCCCGCGGCAACATAATGGTCACTAGAATGATCTCGGTCCAGTGGTTTCCAACCTTAGCTGAAAATTGGAAGCATAAAAGCAGCTTAAAAGTTTTTTCAGTGATCTAACCACACCATTGGCCAATTAAATCAGAGTCCTAAGAGGTGGGATAATCTCAGGCATCAGCATTTCTTCAACACTCCTCAGTATAATTGTGGCTGGTGTGAAAAGCCACAAAACCACATTTCCACAAAGCCAGGTGGGTCAGATTGCAAAGCACCTGTCTACCCCGACCACCTCCTCATTAAGGAGTTGTTGGACAAGTTTACAAAAGTGAAATTGCTGAGCATTGTAATTGTCTTTGTCCCAGTTTTGACTTCCCTGACAGAATTTGGCCCACACAAACTAAACTGATTTTCCTAACGATGCGGAAAGAGCCGATCGCTGAGGTGATGATGTGTTGACCAAACTTATGATGGACATCATTTCTCAATACAAACAGACATCAGATCATTGTGTTTTATGCCTTAAGTTTATACAGCATTATATGTCAATTATAACTCAATGAAGCTGGAAAAAAATGAAATAATAAATAAATAAATAAATAAATAAATAAATAAATAAATATTTTTTAAAAGCAGGAAAGAAAGAGCCTCCTGAACATACGCGCTCAAGGAAGCTAGCATTGAGGTCATTTATCCAAACATTGTCAAATACCCAGGCTAAGTTAAGAATCACCAGTGGACTTTGTGAAACTTGCAGTTTCTGCGGTCCTGCCCTCCAGTCACTGAGTCTACAGATCTGAGATGTGGCCCAGGAATCAGTCCTTTTTTAAGGGGGACTGTCTGTATAAATCTCACACAAAAACAAGTTTGAAAACCACATAAGTCTTCAATGAGGCAAGGACAGTTATCCAAAATAAATACAAAACATGGCCTTTCTCCAGGAATTTTGACAGTACATTTATGTGTGTGTGTGTGTGTGTGAGAGAGAGAGAGAGAGAGAGAGAGAGAGAGAGAGATCTCCCAGGAATTAGGGTAGAGGGAGAGAGAGAGAGAAAGAAATTCCTGTCATAGGCCATGTCTTATAAGCCAAGGTACCAGAAAGCAATAAGGGATAAATTACTCTGGCAAAGAGGTTGGTGAAATCTCAAGAAGAACTTTGGGTTTACTCTTCCACTGTGAAGGTTGCCAGGGATGACATCATGATGGCAGGGAAGCAGGGAGACGTTCTATGAGCAATAGGATCTGATCCAATTCCAGAGCCACTCTGAGGTCAGAAACAGAAATGTTCTCTTTATTGAGTGTGAAAGTCAGAGTGTACATGAGAGAAGAATGAAAAGATACAAGATACCGGGGGTTGCGGTAGAAGGATGTAACCTCTTTACAGGAACAAAATAACCAACAAAGATATTTTAATTATTAATAGCAGATCTGTCTGTGGTTAGAAATAGAGGAATAAAAGAAGAAATGCTCTTTCCCATGGGAATAAGGAAAAACCCAAATGTGTGGGAGTCAGGTGCAGAGTTGTTGACCTTTAATGAATAATTTTATCTTTGTGAGAATGACAGTGGCAGTAAGCTACTAAAGAAATGAAAGAATAAAGTTTCTTTTTAATCTGTGTATATGTAACTTGTATTTCAGTCCTGTATGATAATTGGTAAAGCCTGTTCACTTGAACTATGATGAAATGATTATCTATGTTTTAAAATTTGTGTTTAAATACATTTTGTTTATAACTGTCACCAAATTTTCACATTAGACTTTAATTCCTTTGCTGTAGACTTTCTGTCAGTGCATATATAAATTGTCCTTTAGCTCACAATTTTAAATCTTTAGAGTGTAACAGGCTACTAGGTATCCGTATGATGTTCTTTTAAATAACTGTCAAAATATTCTGAAAAGCACCTAACTCGGAACGATCGTATCAGTTTTTCCAGTAAATTCTAGATCTCTGACTTAGACAAATCAATATTGCAGGTTGGTTTACTATTTTTTTTAGCCTATATATAACTATGCAATTATATGAGGAGCAAATGAAAACTATCTCCTTCACCATTATTCTTAAACCAACAATTTTGTTCCAGAAAAACTCTCAAGTTCTAGATTTACAAAGTTTGGCATCTAAAGTGCGGGGACGCTGACCAACTATGTTAAAGTTCTTTTTTATTTTTTTTTTAAGATTTTATTTATTTTTTTGACAGAGAGAGAGATCACAAGTAGGCAGAGAGGCAGGCAGAGAGAGAAGGGGAAGCAGGCTTCCTGCTGAGCGGAGAGCCTGATTTGGGCTCGATCCCAGGACCCTGAGATCATGACCTGAGCCGAAGGCAGAAGCTTTAACCCACTAAGCCACCCAGGTGCCCCTAAAGGAAAGTTCTTGAAGGTTAAATATAATGGTTCTACTCTCTTTAAGTAATTTTTCAGGATTTCTCTAAAGGAAAAAACATTTATGGAAAGATTATCAACTTCTATTAATAATATCCAGATTACCAAACAATAACCTCAAGATTACTTAGTCTAAACAAATGAGAATACAAATATTAAATGATAGGCTACCTCACCTATATTACAAAGCTGGTACGCAGGTACAAACAAAGCATTTGCTAAGGTGCTATGATATTTCCAAATCACTTGGCACAGTGCTGCTGCTCTAGCCACCAGGACCCCCACCCCAGAAACCCCCAGACCACAGTCACAGCAGGGTCTCCTGAATGTCATTCCAGTGCTGTGTCTCGCATCAGTTCTGCCTGCGAAGTATTTACATATCCCCCCCATGTTCTTGTGCATATGTAATAACAAAGCAGGAAAAGAATCTTTTATTTGAAATATTTTATTCGAATTCAGTGAAATGATGCTGAGATAGACTAACAGGGCCATCAAAGGGCTCTAACCCAGGGTCCCCAGCAATAACCAGAATATCAGGTCAGAAGGCATCAGACGATGACAGGGAGAATGTTCTGTGAAGTTTATTTGCCTGAATGTTTAAATGCACAGTCATTTTTTCATCTGTTTTTGGCTCTAGTAGGGTATCTTTCTCTTTCTTCACATAAATTTAACCACAAGTCCCTTACATCTTGGTGAATTTGGAAGAAGCGTATTAATCCAAGTCTTCGATCTTCACTAACGAAGCCCTCTTCTCGCAAATCCAGGAAATTTCAGCACTGCAGCGGGAAATGTAAATATTTCCTTTTTGAAAATAGGCACATCCTTTGGATCCATTGATCTGGGCATACTCTTTAGTGCTGAATCTGAAAATTAATCCACTTAAAATTAATTACAAATTTCATATTTGAAATTTCTCACAATTCAAC
>CM053611.1:35887121-35903153 GCA_028646535.1 Procyon lotor
GGCTAACAGACACATGAAAAAATGTTCATCATCATTAGCCATCAGGGAGATTCAAATCAAAACCACACGGATTGTGGACAATGGGGAGGGAAAAAAGAAAAAAAAAAAAAAAACCACACGGAGATACCACCCTACACCAGTTAGAATGGCCAAGATCAACAGGACGGTAAACAACAAATGTTGGAGAGGGTGTGGAGAAAGGAGAACCCTCTTACACTGTTGGTGGGATTGCAAGCTGGTGCAGCCACTTTGGAAAACAGTGTGGAGATTCCTCAAGAAATTAAAAATAGAGCTACCCTATGATCCTGCTATTGCACTACTGGGTATTTATCCCAAAGGAACCTCTATATTATTTTCCATAGCAGTTGCAGTGGGATTTTACAATCCCATCAACAATATACAAGAGTTCGATTTTCTGCACATCCTTGTCAACACTTGTAATTTTTTTTTTTTTTTTGGTAATAACCATATTAACTGTGTGAAGTGATACTTCATACCAATTAACATGCTTTTCATTTGTTTGGATGATTAGAGATACTGGTCATCTTTTTATATGCTTGTTGGCCATATCTTTATCCTCTTAGAGATATGTCTATTCAAGTCCTTTGCTCATTTTTTAATTTTATTAACATATAATATATTATTTACTTCAGAGGTATAGATCTGTGAATCATCAGTCTTACACAATTCACAGCACATACCCTCCCCAATGTCCATAACCCAGCCACCCCATCTCTCACACCCCACCCCCCAGCAACCCTCAGTTTGTTTCCTGAGATTAAGAGTCTCTTATGGTTTATCTCCCTCCCCACTCCCATATTGTTTCATTTTTTCCCTCTCTTCCCTCCATGACCTCCCACCCTGCCTCTCAAATTCCTCATATCAGAGAGATCATATGATAATTGTCTTTCTCTGATAGACTTATTTTGCTTTGCGTAATACCTTCTAGTTCCATCCACATCATTGCTAATGGCAAGTTTGGGAGGTTTTTGATGGCTGCATGGTATTCCATTGTATATATATACACACCACTTCTTTATCCATTCATCTGTTAATGGTTATCTAGGTTCTTTCCATAGTTTGGGTATTGTGGAAATTGCTGCTACAAACATTTGGGTGCCCGTGCACCTTTGGATCACTACATTTGTATCTTAGGGTAAATACCCAGTGGGGCAATTGCTGGGTCATAGGGTAGCTCCATTTAAACTTTTTGAGGAACCTCCATACTGTTTTCCAGAGTGGCTGCATCATCTTGCATTCCCACCAACAACGTAGAAAGGTTCCTTTCTCTGCATCCTCGCCAACATTTGTCATTTCCTTACTTGTTACTTTTAGCCATTCTGACGTGTGAGGTGATATCTCACTGTGGTTTTGATTTGTATTTCTCTGATGCTGAGTGATGTGGAGCACTTTTTCATGTGTCTGTTGGCCATTTGGATGTCCTCTTTGCAGAAATGTCTGTTCATATCTTCTGCCCATTTCTTGATTGGATCATTTGTTCTTCGGGTGTTGAGTTTGAGAAGTTCTTTATAGATTTTGGATACTAGCCCTTTCTCTGATGTCATTTGCAAATATCTTCTCCCATCCTGTCAGTTGTCTTTTGGTTTTGTTGACTGTTTCCTTTGCTGTGCAAAAGCTTTTGATCTTGATGACGTCCCAATAGTTCATTTTTGCCCTTGCTTCCCTTGTCTTTGGTGATATTTCTAGGAAGAATTTGTTGCAGCTGAGGTCAAAGAGATTGCTGCCTGTGGTCTCCTCAAGGATTTTGATGGATTCCTGTCACACATTGAGGTCTTTCATCCATTTTGAGTCTATTTTTGTTTGTGGTATAAGGCAATGGTCCAATTTTATTTTTCTGCACGTGGCTGTCCAAATTTCCGACACCATTTGTTGGAGACTGTCTTTTTTCCACTGGATATTCCTTCCTGCCTTGTCAAAGATCAGTTGACCATAGAGTTGGGGGTCCATTTCTGGGTTTTCTGTTCTGTTCCATTGATCTATGTGTCTATTTCTGTGCCAGTACCACACTGTCTTGATGATTACAGCTTTACAAGAGAGCTTGAAGTCTGGAATTGTGAGGGGGGTTTCTCTGTGCCTCCTAGATTTTGATGCTTGTTCCCTTCACCAAATTAGGAAAATTCTCTGCTATAATTTGCTCCAATATACCTTTATCCCCCCTCTCTTTTTATTCTTCTGGGATCCCAATTATTCTAATATTGTTTCACCTTATGGTATCACTTACCTCTCAAATTCTCCCCTCGTGGTCCAGTAGTTGTTTATCTCTCTTTTTCTCAGCTTCTTGATTTTCCATCATTTGGTCTTCTGTATCATTAATTCTCTCTTCTTCCTCATTTATCCTAGCAGAGCATCCATTTCTTTCTGTACCTCATTAATAGCTTTTTTTATTTCAAGTTGGTAGATTTTAGTTCTTTTATTTCTCCAGAAAGGGATTTTATTTCTCTAGAAAGGAATTCTGTAATATCTTCCATGCTTTTCTCAAGCCCAGCTTGCACCTTGATAATTGTCATTCTGAACTGTAGTTCTGACATCTTACTAAAGTCCATATTGATTAGGTTCCTAGCTGTCGGTATTACCTCTTGTTCTTTTTTTTTTTTTTGAGGTGAGTTTTTCCACTTTGGCATTTTATGCAGATAAGAATAGATGAGTGAAAGAACAAAACAGGAGCACTTGGGTGGTTCAGTGGGTTAAAGCCTCTGCCTTCGGCTCAGGTCATGATCTCGGGGTCCTGGGATCGAGCCCCACATAGGGCTCTCTGCTCAGCAGGGAGCCTATTTCCCCCACTCTTTCTGCCTGCCTTTCTGCCTTGTGATCTCTCTCTCTCTGTCAAATACATAAAATCTTAAAAAAAAAAAAAAGATCTAAAAAAGGACTTGATAAATAAGAAGTTAGTTGAAAAAAGAAAAAAAAAAAGGGAAGAATGTGACCAGGCTGGAGACTGAAACAAAGCTCCGTGCTAGATGTAGGGTATATTCTGATCTGTTAGAAGAAACTGTATCCCAAAATTTTAAAGGAAGGAAAACCTATATGTATATAAAAGATAAGGTTAAAAACAAAGAAGGGATAGACTATGACTATAACAATGAAAATTAAAAAAGGTTTTTTAAAAGGTATTGATAAGATAAAATGGTTTAAAAAAGGTTAAAATAGGAAAGAGGAAAAATTTTAAAAAAATAGAATAAGAAAAAAATAAAATTTAAAAAACTTAACTTTGAAAGTCTAAAGAATCATGGAGGAAAAGCCATGAATTCTATGTGTTCCATTCCCTTACCTCTGAAATTCTGCAGTTCTCATTAATTGGTGAACTTGGTCTTGGCTGAATGTTCTTGCTGATCTTCTGGAGAAGGGACATGTTGCAGTGATTCTCAAGTGTCTTTGCTGGAGGCAGAATTGCACCGCCCTTGCCAGAGCCTGGACTAAGCAATCTGCTCACGGGCGCTTTTGTTCCCTGACCACTTTCCCTACCACTTTGGAGGGAGAGAATAAAATGGCGGCCTCCCAGTCTCCAGACTGGAGGAGCCAAGAGCTCAGGCCCCGCTACTCAGTGCGCCCTCGGAGAAAAGCAGTCAGTCCCTCCCGTCCCCCTGGTCTCCGGCCACACTCCGAGCTCACCTGTGACTGAGCATTTTATCTCTGGTGCACAGCTCCGTTTGGAGTCTCCAAACCCAGCACATTCCTGCAGCATGCTCCTGCATCGCTCTTCCCAGAGAAGGAAAGTGAGTCTCCCGGATCTGCCTCTTGTGAGGTCCCTGCTCAAAAGTAGTGACCTGACTTGCCTCAGATCACAATATAAGGTAAGCCCAAGCTGAGAGCCCACTGCTCGACTCCATCTCTGCTACTGGCCTCCCCACTCTAATACCTGGGAGCTCTGCTGCACTGGTCTTTCTGTGACCCCGCTGGTCCTGAGACCTTGCTGTCCCTGTGAGGGCTCCACCCTCCACTTAGCCTCTGGAGTGACGTCCGTCAGTGGAGTGGAGTCTAAAAGTTCTGATTTTGTGCTCTGCTGCTCTATCACTTGCCAGGAGCCAGCCTCTCCCACCACGGTCTTCCTTCCTGTATATCACCTCAGATTCACTTCTCTGCATGTCCTACCTTCCAGAAAGTTGTCATTTTTCTATTCATAGAATTGCTGCTCTTCTTCTCTTCAATCTCCCGTTGAGTTTGTAGGCCTTCAGAATGGTTTGATAATTATCTAGCTGAAGTGCTGGGACCTGATGAAATTTAGGTCTCCTACCAGTCTGCCATCTTGCTCCTCCTCTCCTTTGCTCATTTTTTAATCAGGCTCTTGATTTTTTTGTTGTTGCTGTAGATGAGTCATAGAAATTCTTTATATATTCTGGATATTAACCCCTTATCAGATATATGATTTGCAAACATTTTCTCCTATTCTGTAGGTTGGTTTTTCACTTTGTTGTTTCCTTTGATGCACAAAAGGTTTAAAGTTTGAGGTAGTCCCATTTGTCTAGCTGGCTTTTTTGGGGGGTATCAAATAAAAGAAATCACTGTGACATTCAATGTTATAAAGTTTTTCCTGTGTGTTTTCTTCTAGAATTTTTATAAATTTAGGTCTTTCATTTACGTTGTTAGTTGATTTTTATATATAATGTAAGATAAGATTCCAACCTCATTCTTGTGCATGTAGACATCTACTTCCCAACAGTATTTGTTGGAGAGATTCTCTTTTCCCTTTGAGTAGTCTTGGTAAACCTGTTGAAGTTCATATAGCCAAAAACATGAGAGTTATTTCTAGGTTTTCTATTTCATTGATTCATTTGTCTGCCTTCACACCAGTACCACACTGTTCTGATTACTGTAGCTTTATGATATGTTTTAAAATCAGAAAGGATGAGTTCTCCAACTTTGTTCTTTTTCAAAATTGTTTTGTATATTTGAAATTCCTAGAGATTCCATATGAATTTTAGGATGATTTCTTTCTATTTCTCTTTTTTAGGGGACAGGGGCAGAGGGAGAGAGAGAGAATCCCAAGCAGGCTCTAAGTCCAGCACAGAGCTCAATGTGGGCCTCAGTCCTATGATCCTGAGATCATGATCTGAGCTGAAATCAAGAGTTGGATGCTTAACTGATTGAGCCACCCAGGCACCCCATCTTTCTTTATACTTCTGAAAAAAAATTAGGGATTTTGATAGGAATTGCATTTAATCTAAAGATTATTTTATGCAGTGTGCACATTTTAACAATATTAAGTCTTCCAATCCATGACGTGGGCTGCCTTTCCATTTATTTATGTATTATTTAATTTCTTTCAATAATGTTGTATAGATTCCAATGTACAAGTCTTTCATTTCCTTGATTAGATTTATTCCTAAGTATTTTGTTCTTTTTGATGCTATTATGAATGGAATGATTTTCTTCATTTCCTTTCCTCCCATGTCTGCCTGAAATACTGTGGCTCTGCTTAGTGCTCTCCTCAATTTTCAGTGGCTTATCTTGAGCTGGTCCCCTAAACACTCGGAGTCAGGCAAGACAGAAACCATTTCCTTGAGTAGCCCTCAGACAGTCCAAGATGTTGGGTGCATGGTCCACTCTTTTTTTTTTTTCCCATCTTGAAGGAAATTACATGGGGTTTCCTCCTAATGTCTCCACAATATGCTGTGTACGAGTAAGGGCACTAATTGTACCAAATGCTGGGGATTATCCTACCCCTTTTGGTGGAATGTTTTCTTGGTTTTATGGTGGCCTGGGTGCTGCAGTTTCTCAGCTGGTCTCTAGAACTCCTACAGAGGTATTCTGGTCCATATATTGTTGTTAATTCAGTGGAAGAAGTTGAACTTGTAGCTTCCTAGTCTGCCTTTTCTTTTTTATTATAAGCCTGGTATGGATTCTCTTGTCTCATGATTAGCACATATTGCCTCTTACATTTTCACCTTCTTGCATCAAATTACTCTCTTACCACTCATTTCTCCATTTTCTAGCTATCTTCTGGCCTCTATTATATTTCTTCACATTCAAAAGTAACTTGTTTTTTTTTTTTACTCTCTTTTCCTGTCCACTCCAACTCCCACTATTAACATAGAAAAGCTCAATGCCAAAATAGGTGATATAGTAAAGAGAAATCTATCTTTATTATTTTTTGACCTATTCAATATTATTGCTACTATTACACATTCTAAATCTCAGAGTTTGTAATCACTCATTCTCTGAAATATTTAGCTTTAACATCATATGTATTATGTGTGTGCCTATCTCTGTATGTATGCGTATATGTATATATACGTACACATATAGAGTCAGGAATATACATATATATGTGACAGTATATTCCTAAATTCTGATATGCTTTTTGCAAGAGTGCCATCTAGATGATTAGATGAACATAACTGAAAAAATTCTCCAACTGTGAATTCCCACAAAGGGTTTATTTTATATGTATACAGTAATGATTACACAATAAGGGTCTTTTGTGCCAGATGATTGTGAAGATATCTATAACAAACAAAACGAACCATCAATATGTTGGATAGTACATATACACAAGTAAAGACTCCTCTTTTGTTTTGACTTCTCTTTGAGCTACGGAAACACTCTGAAAGGAACATTCAAATAAATTATTTTTCATATGGCCATTGTGGATTTCTAATAGTCACAATCATGCTGCATAACTTTATTTTTTTTTAAGATTTTACTTATTTATTTGAAAGAGAGTGCATGAGCATGGGGAGGAGAGGGATAAACAGATCCCCACTGAGAGGAAGCCCTACACTAGGCCCCATCCCAGGACCATGAGATCCTGACCTGAGCAGAAGGCTGATGCTTAATGGACTGAGACACCCAGGCACCCTGGTGCTGCATAACTTTAAACTTTAGTGCACTAAAAGCATTATTTAAATCCCCTGATTAGTAGACCTCTAATTGATCTTTCTCAAATATCCCCGCACTTTTTACTTGCTACATGAGTGTTTCTTTATTTGTGGTTCATGAACCACCTCAGTTACCTGGGATGATTTTTTTTTTTAACGTATCCCCCACCTCAGACTAACTGTATCTTAGGAAAGGGAGAGTATGTGTGACAAGATTCAACATTATTAACAAGTTTCAGGTGGCCCTTATATAGACACTAAAATTCAAGAATCATTGTTCTATATAGGTGACCGAATATGCCTTTCCATAATCCTGGCAGATTATGTTTACTCTAAAAATTTAGGTGAAGTATGTGACAAAATCAAATATCATAGCACAAATAAAGTGACTCTTAGTTACCAAATAGATCATTAAAGAACATTGTCATGAGTCACTGAAGAGGACGTATAATGGTATTATCAACCTAAGCTAGTTTTAGTGACCCCGTGTATCATACTCAAGACTCAGAATTTTGGGGGAGGGTGAAACATCCACCTTCTAAATAATGGTGGATAAGCACTGGTGCATCACTCTAAAAATTAAGCTCTCACAAGAAAATAAAAAGAAATATTGAGAAATTTTTAAATTCAGAATATTATCATCAACAATGCCGGATATGTTTTTTTTTTTAAAGATTTTTATTCATTTATTTGACAGAGAGGAGAGAGATCACAAATAGGCAGAGAGGCAGGCAGGGAGACAGGGGGAAGCAGGTTCCCTGCTGAGCAGAGATCCCAATGTGGGGCTCGATCCCAGGACCCTGAGATCATGACCTGAGCCGAAGGCAGAGGCTTTAACCCACTGAGCCACCCAGGAGCCCCTGGATATGTTTTTATAATATACGAACATGTATTTTTCATATGTTTCTAAAAACAGCAACCCCTTTTGTTTTTCCCACCGTCAGCTTAAGGATGCAGATTATAAATGTAATAGGGCACCTGGGTGACTCACTGGGTTAGGCTCCGATCATGATCCTAGGGTCCTGGGATTGAAAACCCCCGACCCATTGGGCTCCCTGCTTAGAAGGGAGCCTTCTTCTCCCTCTTCCTCTACCACTCCCCCTGCTTGTACTCACACACACACACACACACACACACACACACACTCTCTCTCTCTCTCTGGATAAATAAAATCTAACAAAATTATAAAAAAATAATAAATGTCATATTTTTCTTTTTGGGTCATTCAACTCTCATACATGCTTACTTTTCATAATTATCAGTAATCTTTAAGAATAAGCATGTGCCACGATAGAAGGCACAGAATGAAAACTTCCTGCTGTGAATAGACACTTCCTGGCTTCTGGGGAATCAAAGCCAGGAGACCGCTTTCACTATCCAGTGATTTCGAGCATTTGATAGAATTCTGCCCTGATTACAGTAAGTGACTTTGAGGAAACCCCTGGTTTTCTCTTTTTGTATTTGTAATATGAGAATGTCAGATTTGGTGGCATCCAAAGTCCTATACCCAAAAATCCTTGAAAGAGGAAATTCCACAGACTCAAGTGTTCCACTTTCTATAATTCTAGCAGATTTCAATTCTTTTTTTACTTATGTCGAGATTTTATTATACTCATGAGTATCTTCAGAACTAAGCTAAGAGTGGTTTATAGATACTTTTTAAAATTATCTTATAAGGGGGCATTTCCATATAGATGCCATTTTCCATAGTTTGCAACTTTATTTGGAACACAGATATTTCAGGAAGAATTTAGAGCCTTTAAAGGGCCTTTGCCATTTTTTACATAAATGTTTATTTTTTGCAACATTGAATTAAGTATTATTTCTCTCAATTACTCTTTCTGGAGAGTTTCTTAAATGTGCACCTTAGATGAATGTCTCATTTGCCTCATCCTGATCCTGACCCTGAGAAAGATACTCAAACGGAATGGTTAGAAGGACAATGACAAAATCTGGCCCAAATTTTGTCAAACAGACCAGGTAAGTAAGCAAGGTAGATATTACGTATCTAAGTATATTGGACACCCAATAAGTGGATTGTCTCACTAATTTACAGAGAAAACCCACAGCTAAAAGTGTGGGTGGGAGGGGATAGAAGAGAACCAACAAAGCATTTCAGACTGGGCACTTCCTTTTGCTGATCTTGACTCATAGAACTTGGGAGTCTGTCCTTACACATAAGTTCAGTGCCATATTCCCCTGTTTGCAATGGATGGACAAGTGGTATATGCTGACTTAAACTTATCCAGGGGTTCTTGCCTTGCAGGTTCATCACCCCCACCACTTCCTCAAGGTAGGTACCTTCAATTTTCCTTTTGGGTGCTCGCTTTGGCAGCACATATACTAATTTTCCTTTTGGCATTTGTTTATCTTCCAGAGTTACAATTTCTTCTTGTATTTATGGTTTTAAATCACTGCTCTGAGGATGAGCAGCAGTCCTATATTTATGTTATGGTGGTGCGGCATAGTTTGTCTGTAAGTAACAATAACTGTGAAGAAAAGTACAGACCTTATAGATATTGCTTTTTATCAAGATATTAGTGTGGGGACATGTGGGTAGCTCAGTAAGTTAAGTGTCTGCCTTCAGCTCTGGTCATGATCCTAAGGTCCTGGGATTGAGCCCCTCATCAGGGAGCCTGTTCAGTGGGGAGCCTGCTTCTCCCACTCTCCCTGCTTGTGCTCTTTCACTATCTCTGTCAAATAAATAAATAAAACCTTTTTTTTTTTTTAAAGACACTAGTGTGAAAATTGAACATCACTTCTATTATTGAGACTTAAAAACCAGGAAGAAATATTTTACACATATGAACAAAGCAATATTTTTACAGACACATTGCTACCTTGCTGTAAATAGCAGCCTACCTTATTCCAAATCCCCCCACAAAATACTAAAATTGAGTTCCAGTGAATTCACCTCTATAGTATTTTTTCACGATGCAAAGTATAAGCTTAATGATTAACATCCTTCACTCTCCAAAGAGAAGGGCGAGAAAATTTTTGGAAGAAAATCATATTCGAGATCAAAGACTTCAGTATAATTACAATGTGATAGTTTCTAACTTTGAAACTTGATACTTGAAAAGTATCAGAGTTTAGAAGGAGATAAACCATGAGACACTGGAGAATATCATTAATGA
The DNA here is from genome assembly GCA_028646535.1 of Procyon lotor. Taxonomy (NCBI): domain Eukaryota; kingdom Metazoa; phylum Chordata; class Mammalia; order Carnivora; family Procyonidae; genus Procyon; species Procyon lotor. Next base: position 35,897,095 of record CM053611.1, read on the forward strand.
ACAAATCTACTTGACACTTGTTGAAATTCCCTTTTCCAGGGAAGTGGAAAAAAAAATGGGGAATAGGTAAGTAACGTGAAGTAATAGGTAAGGGATGTAATAGGTAAGTAACATGAAGTAATAGGTAAGGGATGCCATGACCTGGACATGGGTGAAAAAAGACTAGGAACTAAGCCGAAAATACGTGTGAAATTAACTTGACTTTCTGAAATTTAACCAAATGTAATATTGGGATTTTTATGTAACCTGATATTCATTTCATATTGTGCTAAGCATGTGGGCTATATCCTTTTAGGATAATTTTGTATAGGTTAGAAACTATTAAATTATCAATGTTCCAAATTGGGAAAAAAGGTTTAGGGGTTACCGAATAATTTCACTATACTCTTTATATAGGGGTTAAGGGGAATTAGAGGATTTTGATAACCACAGTTGGGGTTTGGTCTAACCACGGTTATTTTTTTTATAGGAAAGAGGAAGAGTTCTTTTACCCTATTTAGATCTAACAAAAGTGAAGAGAAAGGAAGATGGTGTTGAAAGGGGATGTCAGAAAAAGGGAAGAGAAAAGAAGCAGGGAGATTTTCTTCAAAAGCTACTCTCTATGACCCCAAATCAGTGGGTCTAGAAAATTTGTCTAGTCTGATTATATTTTTATCCTACAAAATATCATCCTGAAAGCAAACCTTAAAAAGTAGAATAAAGTCAACAAAACGTGTCATTAAAAAACATTGACCCGATAGTAAAATTATTGTGAAACCACTACTGAGCTTCTTGGCCAAATTTTTCAGGCTGTGGTTACTATAAAATAGTGAGCGCAACCAAAGGAGTCAGTAAAACCAGAGAGAAATTTGAGCGTTGACCTATTTTGTTACAGCCAAGGGGTTTGGTCTTTTAGAAAAATACATAAGGTGTTGGCAAAATTCCTCTATAGGTTATTCATTCATTCAAAAATAAGCACCTCCTATGTGCCAGGCATGCTATTGGTGCTGAGACTACAGCAGTGAACAAAAGAGAAAAAAATTATTTTCCTTTACGACGTTTATATTATGCTACTATAACCACAGATAAACAACTAAGTATATCTAAAAAGATCACATGATATTAAGTGCAACAGAGGAAAATAAAAAATAGGAGTAGAATTTAGCTTTGGGGAGGGGACCGTATCAAATGGAATATTCACAGAAGGTGACGGCAGGATGACATTGGAGTCAACACCAAAAAGAATTGTGGGACAAATATTTTTATTAGAAAATTGCTCTCATTATTTTTACCTATGAAATCCAAATTTTTAAAGATGTCTAGAACCAGGGTGCTTGAGTGGCTCAATCGGTTAAGTGTCTGCCTTTGGCTCAGATCATGATCCCAGGGTCCTGGGATCAAGCCCCTCCATCAGGGAGCCTGCTTCCCCCTCTACCTGCCGCTCCCCCTGCTTGTGCTCTCTTTCTATCAAGTAAATAAATAAAATCTTTAAAAAAAATTAAACAAATTTAAAAAATTAAACAAATAAGATGTCGAGAACCAAAATAAATTGATAGTTATGATTAATTTAGGCTTCCACTTCATTAATTAATATCACAATTTCTGATGAACGTGAGATATACAATATATTGTAAATGATATGATTACAGAGAAATACAAGTGTATTTGATATTTTGTTAGACTATGCAATGTTGTCGACATAAGTTCATGTTATGCTACATTCATAGAAATACTGAAAATAGTATGCAGATTCACAAAACATTCTTCCTTAATGCCATACATCTGACTCAGGTTGGAGATAATTGTTTTAGACAACAATAAAGTAGAGAAATCCATGTCCAAGAACAGAATTGTTGTATATCACCAGAACCCAAAATGGTGCTTAGAGCAAAATAGAGCCTCAATAGAGCTCTTTCTAAAAATACCTTGACCGGACGAAAGCCCTCCTTTTTAGACAAAATTCTTTGACTTACTCCCTACATTAGGGTATGTGCTTCGTTTCCACACAGCACTTGGCAATTTTCAAAACTTTTCCACATCTATCTCATTTGATTATTACACTGATCATTTGTACGTAAGACAAGTATAAATATTTCTGGCGGCTTTTGTTGTTGTTGTTTTTTAAAGATTTTATTTATTTATTTATTTGACAGAGAGATCACAAGTAGGCAGAGAGGCAGGCAGAGAGAGGGGGGGAGCAGGCTCCCTGCTGAGCAGAGCCCTATGTGGGGCTCGATCCCAGGACCCTGAGATCACGACCTGAGCCGAAGGCAGAGGCTTTAACCCACTGAGCCACCCAGGCGCCCCTAAATATTTGTTTTATCAATGAGCAAACTCTCAGCTGGATCTGACTGAGAATCCACCTCGTGGGTCCCTAATACTGCTGATAAATGTTCTTTCCTGCCCCCAGCTCCCAAACTGAATCTGTCTATATGTGATCCAAAACACCCTTGCTTTTTGTACCAGGTGAACTCAACTGGGTTAACGGAGTGTATTTTCTTAACTTCTCAGACATCCATCAATGTTCATCTTGGCATCAGTTTGCTCTGAAACTTGGTTGTACTGCAGTTATTCTTCTTACTTTGACCGTGATTGGGTTGAGTGTTTCAGGTAAGTGATTCAAGATCATTTTGCTTCAAAATACTCATATTATTTCTATCACAAATATTAGAGTATCAGCATCATTTGGCCACCTCAAACTTAGTGAAAGATCAATAAATAAAAACAATTATAAAACAATGTTTTTCATAATACTTGGCCCAAACCTTCAAACCTTCAAAGGCTGCAAACTTCAGCCTTTCACATTTCCCTTTCTAACTGTTCTGATCATCCTCATGGGGTCTTTCAGATGTGCTCCCAGAGCCTAAAAATGATCACAATTGTAATAAAAATGTGACATGACAAAGAAAAAGAAAATTTTCCATTATTTACAGCTTTTTAAGTGCTACTAAATTCCAGATTGCACTAGGCAATCTCTCCCACGGGGTAGGCATGATGATATTCATTTCGAAGATGAAAAACCTTGGTCAGGAGTATGAACAACTTAAGAGTAGATAGCAGGTAAGTCAGTGTCCGTGTGAGTTCACTGTTCCGTGTGTTTTCTTGTTTGTGTATGTATGCCGTGTTCTAACTAGACCCTTTGCTACGACATTACCATCACTTTATCTTCTGTCAACATTCAGCCTTGTTGAAATAATATAGTCTCTCGAAGTGATCAATATAACCTATCCATTTCACCACACACAGTGTTTAATCTTCTTAATGGCTTCTCCTTACTTATTAGTGATATTCTTAAGACGAAACTCATCAACAGAAGAAAGCCAAGTGGATGTTCAAAAGAACAGGAATGAAACGACAGGTAATTTGGTAGCTTGAACTTCCTAAAAATAATAGTCCATATCTTTCTCATTTTATGTTTGACAAAACTGGGGAATGGAAAGGATAAGCAACTCGCTTAGGGTCAAACACCTAGTAAGAGGTCACAGCAGAATTTACACCCGTGGCCAGACATCAAAGTCTGTGATCTTAATCACCAGCTCACACCTCCTCATAAGAAGCTGCTGCTAGAATATTCAATAATTAATAGCCAAATAACATGTTAAAAAGTAAACTATGGACTCACACAAAATACGTGATGATCTTAATGAACATGTTGAAGAGTTAACTATTGCCTTTTTTTGCCTTAAGTTAGCAAATAGATAATTTGGCAATAAGAAATTTTCCATAGAATTTGTCATTAATTTAGTGAAATCAATTATTATTGGCCTTGCAGTTTACATGTTGTTTAAAGTAAACATTTTTTAGATAACTACATATTGGACATATATTGGAGTCAGCCCTAGTGATGAGTTTAAGGAAGCTCAGGAATAATTTTGACTCCTACCACCATCTTATTGTGTGGACTTTAATTATTCTGTAAGTGCTTTAAAAAGCAGGATGTGGCTACTTAAATGATGTCGATTGTCTTTCCCTATTCTAATATTCTATGATTCCACATATGTTCAATATAACTATAATTCCATTTATGCTCAATATAATTCATGGTCCTGAATTTCCAATTCTTGATACCAGAATGAACAGTAAGTCTCAAAAACCTCAAATTATAATAAATTCATTTGTTGTTCTCACAGTGAGAATCAGAGACTTCTGTGCATATGTGATTAGTTGTGGTGGGTGGAGACAGGATAGAAATATAACACTTACTTTTTTTTCCTTTGTGTTTACTTCAGAGAAACCAAATCCGTTAAAGTGCCCGGAAGATTGGCATCTGCTCCAAGAAAAATGCTTGTTTTTTTCTCATGCTCCCAACACTTGGAAAGACAGTCTGACTGACTGTTCCACCAAAGAGTCCAGTTTGCTGCTTATTCAAGATCAGGAAGAACTGGTAAATAATTAAATAAGATACCTTAATAAAACTTAGCACTTTTTTCTAACCATACCAAGATCTTCAGGCTTTAGCCCAAAGGTTCTATGCAGATAGAAATAGCAACTTTGACTTTAAGAAGCTCACAGTCTGAGAGACTACACACAGGTGAAGCAAATAATTGAATATAATTTGTGCATGCAACAATATGAATATAAATATAGAGACAATAATATAACAAAGAAGGAATAATTAACTCTGATGGGGAGTTTGGAAAGGCATCATAGACTAGGTGAGACTTGAACTGTTTTAGAGAATGAGTAGAAAAATGCAAACCATGAATAGCTAATGCAGATTCAATATTCAATGTTTTTTTTTCATTTCATTGATAGAAACTCATACAAAACCAGATAAGTGAAAAGGGAATGCTATTTTGGATTGGACTAAATTTAACATCAGAAAAGAAATGGAGGTGGATAAATGGCTCATTTCTAAATTCAAATGTGTGAGTATTAGATTGGCTAATTTGAATATTCAGTCTATATCAGGTTTATATTTCATGATAGTAACCCTGTTGTGGAAGATTGAGTTTTGTGGTTTTAATTTAGTTTAGAAATTTTCAAGAGGTTCAGAATAGACTAAGATGAATGATGTTGAAGTTGGTTGGTTGAAAAGTTCCATATGTGGAAAGACATAGCAATATCTATTTTTATTTGCAAAGGGTTTTTAGTGGAGACAAGGAACAGACTAGCTTTTTTGGGAACGGCACATGAAATTAAACATCTCTAGCTGGTGGCTTTTAGCATGCAAAAATTTTTAAGCAGTGTTTTTCAAATCGTGGGATAACATGCCTTGGTTGGTCTTAACCAGCCATGGAACAGTGAATATAAGGGGAAAAAAGAAAAGTAAATATTAGAGTACAGATCTCAGACACACCAAAAGCCTTGATGATTAACATGTGTTTTATATGTCATATACTGTATTCTTACAATAAGCTAGAGAAAATAAAATGTTATTAAAAAATCATAAAAATAGAAAATACACTTACAGTACTATATTGTATTTATCAAAAACAATGCATAGACGTGAACCTGTGTGGTTCAAACCCATGTTGTTTGAGGGTCAGCTGTATATTTTAATGAGTGGTGTAAAGGAGACAGTTATTTGAGGAAATGGGATTAATATGGCACAGGCCACGGTGGATCTAATTGCTCTTTTCTGTTGGGTGTCTCCTTATAGTTTCTTGTGTAAGATAGCCAAGATAACTAGCAGTGTAATAGGAGGGTTGATGCTGCACAGGTAAATTACATATTTTAACAGAATTCATGGTTAATTGTACAACAAGGGAAGCGTATTTTTTTTGTCAGAAGCAAAAGTATGTAGAAATTCATTAATGTTTCTGTAAAGAACTTTTTGATAAATTTACAGAAGAGATGATATTATGTTGCATTTCTTTTGAGTCTGTGAATGATTCAATCAAATTTGTACAAATTATAGTTAAAATTTTTTTTATCATTCAAAAAACATGAGGAACATGAGGGGAAAAACATGAAATTCAAAACACAGGAGCATGTTCAGGTTTATCTAAACTGTAGTGATTATGTACGAAAGTATTAAACATTGAAAAAAAGCTGGCTTCATTAGAAAATTTTCACATTGTTTGACCCATGTTCTAAACTATTTTTTCAAAATATGATTCTTTAAAAGATTATTTTAA
>CM053611.1:35903253-35913893 GCA_028646535.1 Procyon lotor
ACGCCACATGCACTCCATGCATATACCACACACACACAGCACAGACACACACATAAAAATCCATCCTCATTTTTTCATATGCTTTCTGGGTTTTATAGTCTATACATTATTTACATATAAATGAAAATTTGATATTGACTTACTTTTATTTTTTCAGATGTATAGTAAAGGTTAATTTGGGTTGATTCAGTTTAACATTGTGTGTGTATTTATTTTACTGAGGTTCATAATGAAATTGGAAAACATTTAAGTGTCTCTGAGCAGAAATATAGGTATAGTGGATGGACTAAATTCAGCTGAACTTTCCATTTTACTCTGGGATAAAAATGATGCTTTGTGTAAGATGGCAGTGATCAGATAAATGTGGAAGGTGTCAGGTTATAATAGAAATGGCATCAGATTCCGATTTCACTTTAACTGTCAGCCTGGCTTGCTGGAATGGAAAAAAATAGAGGGTGATGATAATTTTTCTCACAGGACAGTATAGGGATTAAATGAGATAAGTTTAGAGAACCAGTCCGAGATCTGGTCAAAGAACGCTTGGGAAGCCATTGAGAAAGACAGTCTTTTGGAAAGACAGTCATCAGCCTGGCCATCTGAGCATTAAAAAAGTTATCTTGAAAGCTGAAGAAGGGATCAAAAGATAGAAGAGATAAAACATGGAGGACTTCACCAAGAGCCCAGCTGAGAGAAGTTCATAATTTGACTAGAGGGTCAGACACTAGGGAAGAATCAGATTGGCCGCTGAGGCCCAAGGAGCTGCATGAAGAAATTCAATGAAGTAACAAAGAAAAGCTATGACAGAACCCTGTCCACAGCCACCACTCCACTTGGTTTGAAACACATATGTGAGTCTTGAACTCACCCCATTCCTGGCACCTGACCCTAATGCTACCTATTCCAGTATTGAGTCTACTCTATCACCGTCACCAGCAGTGAACACCAAAGCTCCTGCTTGTTGGAACTACACCCACCAACCTCTGTCTGGAATGGGAAAAAAAGGAAACTTCTGACCACATGCCATACAAACAACGACTCCTTTTCTTAGTTTTGTCCAAAGTCTATAGACCCTGTATGTCCATCACTCATTGTGTACTTAATACATTTACTGAGCACATACTTCATTTAAGCATCGTCATACTTCCACATGTGCTGTCTCAATGTCTCCCCAAATATTAGTGGTTATGTCTTGTATATTTAAGAAAATTGAAGTTCGGTAAAGAAACTTTTCACATAATATGTTAATGATAGAATAAGAATAAGAAGAGAATCCCAGTTTCCAAAGCTTGTCTCCTTTGTATATGTTATTATGAAGCTTCTTGTTAGAGGATGCTTTTCCAGTGAAGATGAACTTGTAAGTTCCAGAGATTTATATAGCTTTAAATTAAAAGTTTATTTTGGGTGCCTAAGTGGCTCAGATCTCAGGGTCATGGGATTGAGCCCCATGTCCAGCCCAGAGTTGAGTCCCACATCAGGCTCCACCCTTGCTTGGGAGAGTCTTTCTCCCTCTCCCTCTGTTCCTCCCCTACTTGTGCTCTAAATAAATAAATAAGTAAATAAAATCTTTTTTAAAAAAGTTTATACCATTATATTTGTGACTATGTACTTACTCTAATGTTCATAGAGTGACTATGTACTTAATAACTTAGCATCCCATTGTTTCCTGAAAGTTATAGGAGTCAATGAAGAGAATTGATTATTGAGAAAATCCCAAACGCTAAAGGAAGCTTTTCTTTTGCTCCACAGATTACAAATTACTGGTTATATTCAAGGAGGCAGCTGTGTTTTCATCTCACACACAAGAATTTTTTCTGACAGCTGTGACACAGAAAATCGATGGATCTGCCAAAAAGAACTAAAATCTGTCAGAAATAAAATATGTTCTGACTCTTGACTATACATCCCCTCTCAATTTCTTCCCATTACAGGTCTCTGTAATTTTAGCTATATAGTCAGTTAAACTGTCTTCATGTATATTTAACAGTGCAAAGTGAACCAATACTGAGAATTCTAAAAAAATTGTGAATCCTACAGAAGTTGGTGTCTAATCTACTCATTAAATGAATGGGGAAACAAATATATAGGGAAAACATGTATCATTTTTTTAAAAAGATTTTAGTTATTTATTTGACAGAGACAGCGAGAGAGGGAACACAAGCAGGAAGAGGAAGAGGGAGAAGCAGGCTTCCTGCTGAGCAGGGAGCCCGATGCGAGTCTCCATCCCAGAACCCTGGGATCATGACCTGAGCCGAAGGCAGATGCTCAAACCAACTGAAACACCCCGGCGCCCCAATATGTATCATTTTTAAGATACAGTGATATTCTATGGAAAGAAGGCCAGAGCAGCTGAGAGGGATGGTTTCTAGTCCTGGGATATATGTGTGGTCTTCATTGATCTCCTTTATGCCTTAGCTCACCTCTAGAAAAGTGCTAGTACAAGATTTCTAAAGTCCTGTGAATATTTCACAGTCCATGATTTTTCATATTATTACACAACTGGATTCTGGCAGAACATTGACTTAAGTCCGTTCTGTTGACTTTGATACCAGAATCTCATAACCGAAGGATCATCTACACTCTTCCCTCTCTTTCAGCGTTCTTCCGATTTTTTCTCATTACTTCTCTATTCTCTTCCTATATCTCCTTTCTATGGCTCACATACAAGCTTCAGGAAATATGTAATTAAATTTTTCATTTTTTAATGGAAAATAAGTGTTGTTTCAACAAAAGAGAAATGTGTATTCAGAAAAATATCATGAGTGTTCACTTTTTTGAAACATGCCACATTTCTACAGAGATCAAATAAATGATCATACTGGAGACCTATAATAAAATTTCTGAAAAATAGATATCTACTTACTCTAATCACTCAATGCCAATTTGAATTATATAAATTGATCAAAATATTTCACTTTGTTTTCCATGATGATTTATAATACTTGTTAATATACAATTTTTAATACATCAAAACCCAAAATATAAATCATTTTGTGTAAGTTAGGAAATAAATTACTTAGGGAGACATTCTAGACAAGAGCATCATTATAAGCAGTATATAATAACAGTGAGATTTTGAAGTGTTTGGCACTTTCGAGGAAGAGACCTGTAAAGAACAGAAATCTGAAAAAAAGTGTTTCCATAATTGACAGTGTACATGTCCACCCCTTGAAATGATGTTCAGCGCAACTTTCTAAAGCGAATCAGTATATGGCTCTCTAAATCCATCCAGTTAACCCAGAATTCATTCCAAATATGGATATGTTCCTTCTCTTACACTTGTTAGTTCCCAAATGAAGTGCCCCTAAAAGACACATCCATAAGAAAGTTTTACAATGAAACTGACTCCAAGAAGTTAGGTTCTGTTGCTAGGATTTTCTATTGCAGTATCAGATGATCAATTAAATTTACTAGTGGCTAGGATACTGGAGATAATCTCTGAGACTCAAACTATAAACGTTCAGCTCCCTGAGGAAAGCATGTCTAAGCATATTCTAAGCAGATCAAAAAATGTTACATCTACTATGGTGAGTGCTGTGAACTGTGTAAGCCTGATGAATCACAGACCTGTACCCCTGAAATAAATAGTACATTACATGTTAATTTAAAAAAATATTAGGTCTAAGGAACAATTTTAGTTACAGTATTTGAGTCAGTGTTTATTGACATTCCACAGCCCACTTCGATAGATGCAGTGCATGGAAAAAAGTGGTTCTCATGGTATCCTAGAAGACTGGCGAATCACAGGCCTGCTCCTCTGAAACCAATAATATGTTATATGTTAATTAAATAGAATCTAAATTTTAAAAATGTTTTTTTAAAAGTGGTTCTTGTGGAAAAACCCTTATGGTGGAAAAAACCTAAAAATAAGATATCCTTGATACATTAGCCTAACTTTTTTAGAAGTCATTGTTTCCAATGCACAGATGTGTAGGCACTCAGTCGCGAGATTCTTATCCTTTTTAAGTAACCTGCCCTACCTAGTATTTCCTTAGTTTGCCCTGGACTCCGTTCTGCCACCTTGTGGACTTAACTGGCTTGGGTTGTGGTTTCCTCACTACTTGGTCTGTTCCAAACAAGTAAAGTAGAACAAAGGAAAAAATACCTGAAACTGACATTGTATGTCAACTATACTGAGATTTAAAAAATTTTTTAAAAAGATGATTTTTGTCATGGAGAAATGACACAAACCAACAATAAATAGTTCTACATCAGAAGAGGTTTTTCCATTTTGTCCCATTGCAGTGCCTTATTTCTTTCATAACATATGAAATGGGGTAATTATTTTGTTTACCTGTTTATTGTTTTGTTATTGTCATTTCATTAGGCCAACTCTTTTTTTTTTTAATTTTTATTAACATATAATGTATTATTTGCCCCAGGGTACATGTCTGTGAATCGTCAGGCTTACACATTTCACAGCACTTAACAGCACATACCCTCCCAATGTCCACAACCCAGCCACCCTATCCCTACTCCCCCACCTCCCAGCCACCCTTAGTTCGTTTCGTGAGTCTAGTAGTCTCTTATGGTTTGTCTCCCTCCCCATCCCTTCCTGTTTCATTTCTCTCCCCCACCCCCGCAAACTCCAGCCTTGCCTCTCAAATTCTTCATATCAGAGAGATCATGTGATAATTATCTTTCTCTGACTGACTTATTTCGCTTAGCATAATACCCTCCGGTTCCATCCACGTCGTTGCAAATGTAGGCCAACTCTTGATTACGGCTCAGGTCATAATTCACAGAGTTCTGGGACTGAGCCCCGTGTGGGGCTCTATGCTTAGCATGGAGTCGGCTTGAGGATTCTCTCTCCCTCTCCCTCTGCTCCAACTCATGCATGCTCTAACTCTCTCTCTCTCTCTCTCTTTCTCAAAATAAGTGTCTCTCAGAATCTTTAAAAAAATTATGAACTCCATGAGAGTATTATTATTATTGTTATTAACCAGTGCATGGTTCTGGCACATAGTAGGTTCTGAGTATTTCCTGCACGAATAAATTATTGTACAATCAAATTTGCTGATTGAATGGGCTTGACGAGATGGTCCTTGCTTGGGGTCTCTAATGTGGTTGGAGTGAGATGGTGATGGGGACTGGTGTTACCTCAAAGCAAAGCTTTCCTCACTGACATCTGTGGCTACTAATTAGGACTGATGCCTCAAACCTCAGCAGGGCGGGTGGCTGAGTTACAACAACAGTTTTTCTAAAAAGATCATTTTTCAGATAATAACAAAAGCAGCACAGAATGACTTGTCAGCATTCAGGAAGTAACCCACTGATAGAGCCGGAACCCAAATCTGATTTCCCAGGTATATGAAGTCGATTGCGTGTCTATCTCTCCACCTATCCCAATACGATCTAGTAAGGCTCTTTCAAAACAAACATTTGAACACTGCATACTCAAGAGTGTGCTTTGGATTTATCATTTGTGATTCATGGGAAATTTTCAAATATTCAATAACTTAAGGAAATAGGTAACTACTACATGGCTACAAATTCCCAAAGACGTTCACTAAGTGTAATCTCTAAATGTACTTCCAATTCTGACTTAAACTGCTCTCCAGATAGCTTGTTTTTTTTTCCAAGATTTTATTCAGTTACTTCTATTAATTAGTATGATTTTTCAGGCTAAAAGCACGGAAGGCAGTGTCCAGTTATTACTACATTATTTCAACTTCTTGTTTGGTGCAAATGCAAATATAGGGTGATTCAAATTAATGATTCATTTGTACATGAAGTGATTTTGCCCAACCAGCAATGGAGGGGTGGATCCAGAATGGGAGCTCCTCAGTCACAGTGATATCTGCCTGTCTCTTGGCTGACGTGTCCCAATAACCTAGACAGATGTCAGGCACTTGGCAGGTACTCAGTGAATACTGAATGAATGATGATTTAAAAAGAAGAATAACTATTCTATGTCAGAGTTTATTTTGTAGGAAATTTTAAGCAGTTAAGAAAACGATGTTTCAGGGGGCACCCGGGTGGCTCAGTCAGTGAAACATCTGCTTTCAGCTCAGGTCAAGATCCCGGGGTCCTGCGGTGGAGCTCTGAGGTGGGCTCCACGCTCAGCAGGGAGTCTGCTTCTCCCTCTTCCTCTGCCCCTCCCCCCACTCGTGGGTGAGTGTGTGTGTGTGTGTGTGCGCGCGCGCACGCCCGCGCGTGCACACACACCCACCTGTTCTCTCTCAAATGATTACATAAAATCTTTTTAAAAATGATGTTTCAAGAGCTGCTATATGGGATGAGGATGCCTTTGTTTGTGCTATTTTTCTGAGTGGATGCCCTTCTTTCCTCTGTACCTGTTGAGTATTTTTAAGACTCAAATGAAGTCTACCTTAGAAAAAGCAACTTGTGATTGTTTCAGCTGCAGAAGATGTGTTTTCTGTGAAATCTTATTGCACTTTCAGTCTTCGTCACATACTTTGTGTTAAATATATTATCAATTCCTTTCTCTCTCAGTTTTGTTATTATGTTAAGACAAATACGGTCTTTAGAGTCATTCATTGTATTTATTTTAAAATTTTCACACTACTTAGCGTATAATTGAGCTGCTTCTGGCTTAGCAATATTCTTTCCTGAATTAGCATCCATTGCAGTTATCAGACAGAGACAAACAAAAGCAACCCGGAGGAAGAATTGCTAAAACAAACCAAAATAATATCCAGAATTTCTAACCAATCAAATCAGAGCAAGCAAATCCGTAGCAAATCATTATTAAATTTTTCAGATTTAATTAATGGAATTATATAATGCTAAAATTGATTTATACTAGAAACAATAAGTACAAGTACAATGGTACTTGCTACCTGAGTCAGTTAAGTTTTCCAACATGACAGATCACCTCAAAACTCATGGACTAAAACACAATGATTTAGTTTTCCTCATGAGACCATTGGTTAGCTGGAAGTTTCTACCAATCTAATCCTAGTTCAGCCAATGTTGTCTGGGCTCACTTGTGAACCTGTGGGCCGCTGACCCATCAGCTGAAGGCTCACTGGGCTGAGGTCCCCTTAGTCACCTCTGAGGCAGTTGGCTCACTGTCCACTTGGCTAGGAAGTCCAGGCATTTCTTATTCCCCATCAGGTCTCAAGTTATTCAGATGGTGGTGGCAGAGTTCCAGAAGGTAGAGGAGCTTAGGCTTACAAATGGACTCTGTCACCCTCCCCACATTTTGTTGGACAAACCCAGTTACAAAACCAGCCCAGATTCAAGGAGCAGGGGTAGTAGACTTCTGATCTTAATGGGACGAGGTGCTAAGTTCCATTACAAAGGGCATGGATACAATGGAGGGGCAGAGAGGCACAACTGGGGCTATTTCTTTTTGCTCAATTTTTACGTATAACCCTTTAAAATGATTTCTAGTTGTACCATACTCCACACAGTGTATATGCAGAATTTTCTTCTATTAGTTGGGATATCACTACTAGATGTCCACAGAGGCATTTTCCAGTGGAAGGATTCAACAATTCTATGACTTTATCCCCAAAAATTAAAGGGGGGAGATAAAAGGGACTTTCAATCAATAAAATTTGTCAATCAGTTCAAAAACATATTTTTCCTATGGAATGGACTTTAGTTTTGAGGTGCGATAGAGTTGCAAATAGTTTGATAACAGTGGATATGGTGGATATGATAAAAGAGGGAAGATCTGATTGCTTTGGAAGCTATCAGAAAACAGTAAAAAGATACGAGCCTCCTGGGTACGGCATGTCAGCAAGTTAGCAAGGGTCATGAATAAGATGAATTGGTACAGGGCAGTATGAGAAAGATGAAATTCACAAGGTAATTGATTCAGAACCCGCTCTGTTTCCTTTCCCATCAAAGAAAATTATTATTTAAATCTTTCCAGATCTTTATCATATATCCTATTGCCCACTGCCTTTTCATCCCCTGTAGCCTTGTTGCTTTACTCTCTCCGCATTACTTACATATGGAATGGTAATGTATAGGAGCAGAAGAGGAGTAATTGACTCTAATGAACAGTCTCTATAGTAATAATTACAGAAATCTAGTATATGCAAACATATGTAAATGTATATACACACATTTTCAGAAACACCTATCCATGTGCTACAAACAGATATGGTGCCCAGGAATATTTTATGGCATCTCCAATCATATTTGTATATATCTTAAGAGGGACTATGTTTCCTTCTCCACGGGAAACTTGTCAGAGCAACAGAATGTCAATTGAGTTTATCAGGCATTGGCTTCCAGGGTCAATGTCTCTTAGGACTAAGACGTATCATTATTAGATACTTAACCATATTCAAGTTGAACCAACAGGAGAAAGGACTTTTTTTACAGCTGGAAAGAAAGTGAAAGATTCCTGGATCTAATTTTTTTTTCATTTTACATGTGAAAGCTACTTATAGTTAACTTGGGTAAGGTCGCAAATTAAGCATTAATTGAGCCAGGACTAAATACTAGATTTCTCCCAATCAGTCCTTGCTTCTTCCCATTTCTGTGTTTCTTCCACTTTCCAGCATGCCCATGTGAATGTTAACTACTCAATTTTAAGTGTAAATTTTCTCAGGGATTCTTACCTCCGAGATTTTTACACATTTCTCTAGCTGAGGATGTGCTAGGAAATACTCTTCTGGAAGCTCCTTACACTTCAGAAGCCTCCCTATGTAAATTCAAAAGTGAGTCTATCGCCACCTTGTGACCATCATGTGAAGCTGCAACCGTAAAAGTGCAGTTTTGGGGACACCTGCAGGACTCAATAGGTTAGGCCTCTGACTTTGGTTTCCGCTCAGGTCATGACCTCGGCGTCCTGGAATGGAGCCTCCAGTTGGGCTCTGGGCTGAGCATCTGTCTTCTTGTCCCTCTCCCTCACTCCTGCACACTCTGTTTCTCTCTCTTGCTCTCTCCCATAAATAAATACAATCTTTAAAAATAAAAAAAGTTCAGGAAAAGGAAAAAAAATTTCCTTACCTAGATTTAATACTTATTACAACTTTTCCATGTGAACTTTACTTCTCCTTTGCTTTTTATTTCCCTCTTTTCTGAATGATTTGAAAGTAAGTTGCACACAGAAATTGATCTATACAAATTAAAAATTATTTAATGTATATTCTAAGATATATTTTGCATCCAAATTTTCCCAAAATGCCTTTAGAACCCCTTCCTTCCTTAAAAAAAAATCCTGGTCTAAAGGGGTTCCTATTCTGTTTACCGTATATACCATATATGTTTTCAACAAAAATGTTTCAATTTGTAAAATATTGTTTCTCAGTGTTACATGTGAATGCTATATGACTTTTAATATCAGCCCCAAGTCATGTCTTATTTTTTGTTTTGTTTGCCTCAGAGATGAGATAGGAGCTCTGAGAAACTGTTGGTGAGCTATTATTTTTTTCTAAAAATCTTTTCTAAACAGAAGTGTCATATAGATTATGCAATGAGAAAATAAATGGATTCAAATCCTTATTAACTAATTAATTAATCCAGCCACAGAAATTGTATGATCTTGAATAAGTGAGTAAAACTCTTGGATATTTAATTTATCTACCAATAATAAGAGCACTCAAGACAATAATATTCTTTCTGGATAGGAACTTGGCCCCAAACCTACACTTAGGATTATACAATGCTGTCAATATCCTTTATTGTAAATACTCTGTAGTTATTGTTTGAAATTCTCTTCAGTTCAAGAATTATTTAGAAGAGGGGTGCCTGGGTGGCTCAGTGGGTTAAAGCCTCTGCCTTCGGCTCAGGTCATAATCTCAGGGTCCTGGGATCGAGCCCCGAATGGGGCTCTCTGCTCAGCGGGGAGCCTGCTTCACCCTCTCTCCCTGCTTGCCTCTCTGCCTGCTTGTGATCTCTCTCTCTCTTTCTCTCTGTCAAATAAATAAATAAAATCTTTAAAAAAAAAAAGAATTATTTAGAAGAGTGATCTCCTTTTTTTTCCAAGCATTGAGTTTTTTGTTTTAAATGTTTTAGCGGCTTCTAAAATAATGACAATATATTTAACTTTATGATTTGTATTTTTTGAAAAAGAAATGTGTATTCTCTGAGGTATATAATTTAAATAGCTCATAGATCTGCCCTATTATTTGTATTACAGTGTGTTATATCCTAATGAATCTTTAGTCAAGTGAATCTATGGAATATGGGGTCTGGGATGACAAGGCTTCCCACTGTAATTTTGATTCTACATATTCCACATATATTTAAAATATTTCTGTACCTATTCCTTTTTTTTTAATTAATTTTTATTAACGTATAATGTATTATTTGCCCCAGGGTACATGTCTGTGAATCGTCAGGCTTACACATTTCACAGCACTTAACAGCACATACCCTCCACAATGTCCACAACCCAGCCACCCTATCCCTAACCCCCACCTCCCAGCCACCCTTCATTCGTTTCATGAGTCTAGGTGTCTCTTATAGTTTGTCTCCCTCCCCATCCCTTCCTGTTTCATTTCTCTCCCCCACCCCCCCAAACTCCCTCCTTGCCTCTCAAATTCTTCATATCAGAGAGATCATGTGATAATTGTCTTTCTCTGACGGACTTATTTCGCTTAGCGTAATACCCTCCAGTTCCATCCATGTCATTGCAAATGGCCTGATTTCGTTTCTCTTGATGGCTGCATAGTATTCCATTGTATATATATCATGTGTCTGTTGGCCATTTGGAT
>CM053611.1:35914393-35957840 GCA_028646535.1 Procyon lotor
TGCTTGTTCCCTTTGCCAGATTAGGGAAATACTCTACAATTTGCTCCAATATATCTTCCACCCCCCTCTCTCTTTCTTCTTCTTCTGGGATCCCAATTATTCTAATAGTGTTGTGTTTTATGGTATCACTTATCTCTCTTGTCACTTGTCCCCTCGTGGTCCAGTAGTTGTTTGTCTCTCTTTTTCTCAGCTTCTTTATTCTCCGTCATTTGGTCTTCTATATCACTAATTCTTTCTTCTGCCTCATTTATCCCAGCAGTAAGAGTCTCCATTTTTTATTGTACTTCATTAATAGCTTTTTTTATTTCAACTTGGTTAAATTCTAGTTCTTTTATTTCTCCAGAAAGGGATTCTCTAAAATCTTCCATGCTTTTTACGAGCCGAGCTAGCACCTTGATAAATGTCATTTTGAACTCTATTTCTGACATATTACTAATGTCCATATTGACTAGGCCTCTAGCCGTCAGTACCGCCTCTTGTTTTTTGTGATGAGTTTTTCCACCTTGTCATTTTATTGAGATGAGAAAAGATGAGTGAGAGAGAAAAATACTCTGGAGTTCTGCAGTTGTCACTGATGGATGAACTTGATCTTGGCTGGATATTCTCGCTGATCTAGGGGAGGGGCCTATTACTGTGCTTCTCAAATGTCTTTGCCCGAGGCGGAATTGCACCGCCCTTGCCAGGGGATGGGCCAAGCAATTTGCTTGGGTTCCCTCTTGGGAGTCTTTGTTCCCTGAGTGCTTTCCATACCGCCCTGGAGGCCAGGAATGAAAATGGCGGCCTCCCAGTCTCTAGCCCAGAGGAGCCAAGTGTTCAGTGCCCTGGTCCTCAGTGCATCCTCCGAGGAAAGCAATCACTCCCATCTCCCTGGACTCCAGCCGTGCTCTGAGCTTAGCTGGCCCGTGACAGCATTTCTATCTCTGGCACACAGCCCCATCTGGAGTCTCCAAACCCAGCAGATTCCTGCCACGCGCTCCTGTGCCACTGCTCCTGGAGGAGGAAAGAGGGGGTCCCTCCGGAGCTGCCTCTTGTGAGGTCTCTGCTCAAAGAGCAGTGGCCCGAGAGTGCCTCAGATCACAGTGTAAGGTAAGCCCGAACTGATAGCACAATGTGCAGCTCCTTCTCTGCCACTGGCTTCTCAGCCCCGATACATGGGAACTCTGCCACACTCAGACACCCCCAGTCCCTCTGTGACCCCAGGGGTCCTGAAACCACACTGGTCCTGCGAGGGCTAAACACCCCTCCTCCCCTTATCCTCTGAAGCATAGTCCCTCAGCAGAGCAGACTCTAAAGGTTCCAATTTTGTGCTCCGCTGCTCTGTGGCTGCCGGGAGCTCATCCCTCCCCCCACGGTCTCTCCTCTTGTCGCTTTGGATTCACTTTTTCCACACATCCTACCTTTCGGAAAATGGTCGTTTTTCTGCTCCTAGAATTGCTGTTCTTCCTCTCTTCTCTCTCCTGTTGAGTTTGTAGGCTGTTAGAATGGTTTAATAACTATCTAATTGAATTTTGGGATCCAATGCTATCTCAACCTCCTACTCCTCCACCATCTTGCTCCTTCTCCCCTCTGACTATATTTTAATTAGCTTCAGGATCCTTAAGTGACTGGCTTAAGTTAGCCAGGCCCCAAAACAAGAGAATTGTTCTTTTCTGTTTTTCAGTTGAGGTGTAATTGACACATAATATTATATTAGTTTTAAGTTTACAACGTGATGATTTGACATATGTATATATTGTGAAAGCATCACAATATCTAGTTGACATTCCTTAGCACACATAGTTACCTTTCTTCCTGTAATGAGAATTTTTAAGAGCTTCTATCTTAGCAACTTTCAAATATACTACAGGATTATTAACTATAGTCCTTATTCTGTAAATTACATTGTCATGACTTATTTTTTTTATACCTGGAAGTTTGTACTTTTTGATCACCTTCACCTGTTATTTCCACCCTGAACCCCCACCTTGGGCAACCATCAATCTCTTCTCTGTATCCATGAGTTCTTTTTCTTATTGCTGTTTTTAAAAGTGCTGGGGGATTGGTGGGGGAGATAGGGTGGCTAGGTTATGGATATTGGGGAGGGTTTGTGCTATGATAAGTACTGTGAAATGTGTAAGCCTGATGATTCACAGACCTGTACCCCTGGGGCAAATAATACATTATATGTCAATAAAAAAAGTTCAGAGTTTCAGAATTCAAGAAAGAAATTAAAGATTCTTAAAGTTTCCAAGTTAGGCACACAGAATCAGAAATTGGAATGATAATGTATTTTTCAATAACAATATGTCGTCTGACAGAAAGTGCCACTAAAATTCAGAGGAAACATGATTACTAATCTTAACTTTACATCCAAACTGTATTTCAAGTTCGCAGGTTTAATAAAAATCTATTTCAGACAAATTACTGAAAACTCTACTCTCTTTCTTTCTCTCTCTCTCTCTCATATATATCTCATACTGGACAAAAATCTCTTAACCCTATGTGAACAGATTTCTGTGCTGATTAGTAGATGTCTCTGAGTTACTTTTGGCATCATTGACTAGTTAGAGAATATTGGTCCCTTCACTTTTGTTTAAACCTAATTTATTTGTCCACAATTGAAATTAATGATTCTGATTTCTCTTGAGCTAAAATTTTACTCTTTATTTCGGAACATATTTCCTCTTTTTGTAACGAACACTCCTGATCTCACAACTTCTCTTTTCTCAGACTTCCCCCTAAATGTGGTTAATTACTTAACACACTATTTTTCTGTTCTGTTTTTGACATTGTAACACTGTAGGCATTTAATCTTTTATTGCAATGTTGTATCTTATTTTTCTGCCTTGTACTTTAATGACACTGATGGAGAAAGGGAACTTTACAAATTCTTGAGAATATGTACAATTTTTTATTAAATAACTATTCTTCCTTAAACATTACTATACTGTCTTTTTCCTAACACAAAAATGACTCTTTGAAAACACCATATTAATGGAACAGGCAAAATGAAATAAAGCCCTAGGGCTTGAGAAAGGGCTTTAAAAAACTCCTTGAGAAAATGTCACAGAAAGCCTGTTGTAAGGACTCAAGGCAGGCAGCTCCAAAATTTTCCCCAGTGGCATATTGATTACTTTGAATTAAAGCAGCTTAAAAAGCAGCCAGTGCAAGAAGGACACGCTGACCCTTTTTTGCCTCTCTGCAAACGAGAAATAAATTTTTCATGTGAAAGTTACCCTCTCTGTACCAGGAGGTCAAGAGACATCCTTATCACCAGCTAGGGGATTTAGAGCCAAGAAAGCTATATAAACAAACTTTGTTACTTTTTACTAATTTACTACCTTAGCCCAAATTCTGTTTAGAATTCCTTATTAATTGAAGCTCCCAAACATAACACTCTTTGTCCTGTCAATTCTTCACAAATTTATTGTTTCTTTGTCTAAGATGTATCAAAACTTCCTGCTTTGGTCATTTCTTTGGGTCAATTTCATTATTGGGCCTCTGTGTGCATGTAATTAAACTTTGGGGTTTTAGTCTCTTGTTAAACTGTCTCATGTCAATTTAATTCTTAGACTAGCTAGAAGATGCTTAAAGTTAGAGGAAATTTTTTTCCTTTCTCACAGTGGTAAGCAAGAGATAAACAACAATATTTGTATAGATAATTAAAGGTTACAATCTCCCATATCTTACAATAGTGATTTGATATTATTGTATATCTATTATAAATTGGGACTTTGCCATTAAACAGATAAATTTCCCAAAGTTGTCTAGCTACTACACTTTGAAGTCAGGATTCAAGCCCAGGTGTTATGAATTCCAAATTCAGTTCCTTATAAGGGTTATAAGGAACTCTTATAACCCTTTTTTGGGTTTTTGATGGAAACTCAAAACCAAACAGTATAGAAAAAATAAAACCAAAACAATTCTCAACATAATATTCACCTTTTAAAAATATTTTATTATAAATGATAATATGAATGAAAATATGTTTAAAATGTACATCACCACTAGCCATGATGGATTAACAAGGATCATTCTTAACTTCCTATTATAATCAACTAGAAAAATCAACAAATATATCAAAACATGATTTCAGAAATTATACAATGGACAGCTCAGGACTGGGACCCTTCAGAAAAGGGAAACAAGTAAGGTGGGCACTAAGGTGACCCCAAATTTTACTAGTAATAATTTTCCATAATGCAGGAACAGGAAGAAACATCCAAAGGAAGCCAGCAGCCTCACTGAAACTGAGGAGACAAAGAAAAATTTTAGGAGTTTGGGGCAGCTGGGGGTTGTGAGCAGAATTTCAAAAAAGAAGCTCCCTTGATTCTGCTGACTACTCCAATGTTTATACATAGAATAAAAATGCACAAAGCTGGGGAAATAACAACAAAGTAGTTACCTGCAGACCAATTCTCAGAGCCTGAGGAGATGTTCAAGCTCCTACCAGCCAAAGTGGGGAGTTATTAGTATTCACCATCACTACAGAGGCATCAGACCTTAGTGGTAGGAATTAACTATCCCTGCAGTGAAGGCACAGGTTTCAAAATGCTAACTTGTCTGCAGGTCCCTTACCTGCCTGACATTTTTTAAATGAAGACAAGAAACCTAATGTTTTTTGTTATGCGTGTGTGTGTTTTTTTAAGATCTATTTTACAGAGAGAGAGAGAGAGTGAGCATGTATGTGCAAGTAGGGAGAAGGGCAGAGGGAGAGAGAGAGAGAAACATCAAGCAGGCTCTTCACTTAGTATGGAGCCCATCCTGGGGCTCCATCTCACGACCCATGAGCCAAAACTCATGAATCAGGCACTCAACCCACAGCCACCCAGGTACCCCAGGAAACCTAACATTCTTTAAACAAAGACCAGAAAACCAAACAACTGTAACCATAAAGTCCTATTAACCCACATCTAATCAGAGATTGTCATGTCAAGAAACAGGAAATGTGAACAGTAAAAAGTAACTATGTAAATAAAAACAGATCCTGAAATGGCAAATGGTTCAACTAGCATACAAAGTTGTTGAAATAACTATTATAATCACATTAAAATATCTGGGGCATGTGAGCACATTCTTCTTTTTGTACTAACTATAAAAATCCTTTTTTTCAAAAATTTAACTAACAAGCCACGTGTCCATCAACTGATGAATGTATAAACAAAATGTCACCTGTCTATACAAGGAACAGTATTTTATGCCATAAAAAGGAACGCCACAACCACAAATGGAAATGTGCATATCATAAAGCCTATAGTTGTTCATCAAGGTAAGTAGTTTGATGCAATTACTGTATTTCTCTTCACCTCTGGGATGTCAAACTATGTATATATCTCCAAGTCAGATTTGTGTATGACTTGTGGGCCACTGACGTACATTCAAATTGTAATTTAAGCACTTCTAGCACCAAGAGAAAATAAATAGGATGATCTTGGTAAAAATTCATATCTAAAAGAGCTGTTTAGAAACAAACTTTAGTGATTTCCAATCCATAGACTAAGTCTCTGTATCGTATATAATAATGACTCCTTGCCCTGATGCTGGATGCAAATCTTTAATAATTCACCCTGGTGGTAATGTTGGCAAGAACTATAGACTTGGTTCATTGTACTGAGGGTTCCTACCTGAGGCAATGAGGGAGAGAGATAGAGGAAGGGAAGAGAAAGGGAGGGAGGGAGGGAGGAAAAAAAGAAAAGAAAGGAAAATACTACACCCAAGTAGGAAGAGAAGAAGAAAAACTATTTCTATTTGCAGTTGACATGATCTTTTACGTAGAAAATCCTAACGAATCCACTAAAACAATTAGAGCTAAAAAAACAAGTTTGGCAAGATTACAGGACACAAAATCAATATATAAAATTCAATTGTATTTCTATACCCTTGCAATGAATAATCCAGAAATAAATTTTTAACAGTTTTCATTTATAATGGCACTAAAAAAAATACTTAAGAATAAATTTAATAAAAGAAATATAAGTTATACCAGTAGAATGGCTATAATCAAAAAGGTGAAAAGTAACAAGTGTCCCTGAGAATATGGAAGAAATTGAATACTCATACACTGATGATGAGAATGTAGAATGGTACAGCCTCTGTAGCAGAAAATTTAGCAATTTTTCAAAAGTTTAAACATAGAATTACCAAAGGACCTAACAATTCCACTTTGAGGTATATACCTAGAAGAACTGAACACACGTTTATATCAAAACTTCTGCATGAATGTTCGCTGCATCATTATTATAAAAGCCAAAAAGTGGAAACAACCCAAATGTCCATTTACCGAGGAATATATCCACAAAATGTGATATCCCCACACAATGAAATAGTTTTCTGCCATAAAAGGAAATGAGGTACTGATACGTGTCAGCACCTCGATGAACTTTGAGAACATTCAATGAAATGGCCAGAAACAAAAAGCCACATATGAAATGCCCAGAATAGGCATATAATAACAATAAACATTGTATCGATGTAAAAATGTTCCATAAAAATAGTCCAATTGTCTGCCCCCCCTTAACTTTCCCCTGGGAGGAATTTCCTTGTCTGTTGTTTTAAATCATTCTATTTCCTACCTGAAATTAGTAACCACACTTCTTGATGTTGCCAATTCTGGACTAGGGAACATTTTAATCATTAGGGAGCTGTAGACTTTTTGTTCACCTGGCTCTCCATTTTTAAGGAAAAATGCACTTAAAACTTGAGAAAGCTACAGTTCTATTTGATTTCTGGGAATTTCTTATGTTGAAAACCAAAGCTAAATATCCTGTTCTTTTGAAGTTTTTGTGTTTTCTGTCTGAATCGAAAGTAACTTTTACATTTTCAGGCAAAACATACACAATAGAAGATATTTGGGAAATAACAGGAAGAATTATTTTTTTTCCTAGTGCCCTGGCCCTCATTTATTGGCTCCTTTTCTTTGTTCCAACCAACTTTTTGTTATCAGAAGAAACTTTGTTTCTTCTATTTTAATGAATATAAGAAATTCTAGCTGCAGGAGGCTGTATCTGTTAGACTGCTTCTATGTTTCCTCTCTTCTTTCAAGGAGGCTGGGCTGGTTTTTAGCCCTCCCATTATTTGGGAATCACAGTGAAGTCCTCCAGATACAAGCAACAGTTAAAACATCTGGATCTTTTCTGGTCCTTAAGTCTCCATGCAAGTAAGCAGGTCATCAGATAGCTCCAAAAAAGATGCTTTGCTACAACAGAACACAAATTGGTCGTGGCTGGAATAAGAGAATGAGGACTATCCTGCACTCCTGCTAAATTTAGAATATGCAAACTCAGGAGCAGCAACCTGCAACTTCATACCTCTCCAACCCATTAAAGCGCTGCAGATCCTCCAACACCCACCCGCTTTCCCTCTGCTAGAAGACAAAAGGTTATAAGCACACACACTCCCTTCATTGTTTTATTTCTAGAGGTAGTATCTCCAAGACTCACTCTATAGGGCATAAAGACAACTAGGGGAGGCCCATGGATCAAACCAATCCATGGGTGCATTTCATTTAGTTCACACTGAGTCATGGGCTCTGTTTTGAAAAAGAAATCAAAGCTAATTTATGAGAACCACATGTTCTCCTTGGATTTGGTGTCTATTTACTAGGGAGTTTCGCTGGTTTGGGGAAGGTAATAGACCCTGTTTTCGTGGGTGATTTGGTGTGTAGGAACCTGGTCTCTTCTTTGTCAGTGGTGCTGCTACTTCTGCTTTTGTCACAGCTGTCTGATTTTTTTCTTCTTCTTTTGGCAAAATCTGTACCTCACTCCAAACTCACATGTGAGAGCTTGACAGTTTTTAACCTTGACTACGTATGGAATCACATATAAAGGAAATTTTAAAAATTCTGATGTACAGAACACGACCCAAATGAAAATCAAAATTCCTCATGTAAAATCTACGCTTCATTTTTTTTTCTTTTAAAGACGTTCTTCTTAAGGTGTAATTGACATATCATGTTATATTAACTTCAGGTGAGTAACAGATTGATTCAGCAATTGTATATATATCAGAAAATAATCACAATAAGTCTAGTTTACACCATTACCATACATAGTAACAGAAATTATTTTTCCTGGGAGGAAAAGTTTTCAGATTAACTATCTTCTTAGCCACTTTCAAATATGCAATACAGTATTACCACTGTAATCACCGTGCTGGACATTACATCCCTATGACTTAATTATTTTTTTCTTTCTTATCTTATTTTTATTTCTCACTTTACTGATAGGAGTGGGATTGATTGAAGGCTTTTTTTTGGTGATAATTTTTATTTATTGTTATTTATCTTTAAACTTATTTTTTTCAAGATTTTTATTTATTTGACAGAGAGAAACACAGCAAGAGAGGGAACACAAGCAGGTGGAGTGGAAGAGGGAGAAGCAGGTTCCCCACCAAGCAGGGAGTCCGATGCGGGGCTCGATCCCAGCACCCTGGGATCACGACCTGAGCCAAAGGCAGACGCTTAATGACTGAGCCACCCAGGTGCCCCTAAACTTATTTTTATTTCAACTTATTTTTGACTGGAACATAGTTACCACACGCTGTTACATTTCAGGTGTACAACAGTAATTTGACAACTCTATGCTGTGCTCATCACAAGTGTGGCCACCATCTGTCGTCATACACTATTATAATACCGTTGACTACATTGCCTATAATACGTCTTTCATCCCTGTGACTTACTCGTTCCATAACCGGAAGCCTGTATCTCCCACTCCCTTTCTTTCTATCTTTCTTTTTTTTTTTTTTTTAAAGATTTTATTTATTTATTTGACAGAGAGAGAGAGATCACAAGCAGGCAGAGAGTCAGGCAGAGAGAGAAGGGGAAGCAGAGCCTGCTGAGCAAAGAGCCTGATATGGGGCTCGATCCCAGGACCCTGAGATCATGACCGGAACCAAAGGCAGAGGCTTTAACCCACTGAGCCACCCAGGCGCCCCTCTCCCACTCCCTTTCACCCATTTTGTCCACCCTGCTTCCCTTTGGCAACATAAGTTTGTTCTCTGTGCTTACAGATTTGTTTCTGCTTTTCATTTTTTTGTTGTTGTTGTTTTGTTCTTTAGATTCCACATATAAGCGAAATCATATGTTGCTTGTCTTTCTTTTTCTTATTTCACTTAGCGTAATATCCGTTAGGTCTATCCGTGTTGTTGCAAATGACTATCTTCTTTATCGGCTCATCTATCAATGGACATAGGCTGCTTCTGTATCTTGGCTACTGTAAATAATGCTGCAATAAGCATAGGAGTGCATATATCTTTTCAAATTACTGTTTTTGTTTTCTTTTTGTAAGTACCAAATTACTGAATCATATGGCATTTTCATTTTTAATTCCTTGGGGAAACTCTGCACTGTTTTCCATGGTGACTGCACAAATTTACATTCCCACCAACGTGCAAAAGGGTTCCCTTTTCTCCACATCCTCACTTTTTTAATGCTCTCCAAAAGATTTCAATGTCCAGTCAAAGCTGAAAACCACTAACCCAGAATAATTAGATAAATCGGAGAGTTTTACATTACTGAAAAAATGCAAACAATGTAATTTCCCTATAAAATTAAATCATTCACACAGTTGGGGCACCTGAGTGGCTCAGATGGTTAAGCATATGCCTTCAGTTCATGTCATGATCTCAGGGTCCTGGGATCGAGCCCCATGTGAGGCTCCTGGCTTAGCGGGAAGTCTGCTTCCCCCTCTCCCTCCGCCCCTACCCCTGCTTGTGCTCTCTCTCTATCTCTCAAATGAAAAAATTTAAAAAAGGTTGAAAAAAATCTTTCACGCACTTTATAAAGTATTTGTGTGTATATAGACAGATAGATATGTAGACAGATAGATGATAGATAGATAGATAGATGATAGATATAGAGAGATATCATACACTGCTGACCTTAAAAATCTCTATGTACATACATACATACACACATGAACACACACACACACGCACACACACACACACAAATGGATACAAATATATCACAGGACATATAATTCTTTCCCAGTCCCCACGTTCTAGCCAATCTACAAAATAAAAATTTTCCCTTCAAAAGTATACAGAGAAGTAAATTTTTCTACTTCACATGCTTACCATCACAGGAAGAGTTTTTACATGATTGGTAAGTTTTTAATCATTCTCTGTATTTTCCTTCCTGACCCCACATGGCATTATCTTTCTCTGAGCATGTTCTCAATCAAATGCTCATCTAAATTAAAAAGGACTCCATCTCAAATGAATAAATTATTATATGCTACTATCCATCACTTACCCACACATACACTTTGGACTATAACAGGAGGTATACAAAGGAGAGATATTAAGCCTGAGTAGTGGGGCAACCAAAAGAAATAGTAAATTTATTTATAGTGACATGGAGCATAGTGACATAATGAAAGGAGAGGTGAAGTTGGATTACTTTTGATTATTTGAGTTTGAGGTATTGGAAGGCAGTTGAATTGAGGGTATAGACTGGGAAAGTTGTCACCACATTTGAGAAAATCATTTCAAGCTGTTATTCTTTCATATCTTTAGATGAATCTAGAGTACTAAGCTGAACAGCTCTACTTTGTTTCTGTACATATTTTATTTCTTTTAGTGACACACATTGTAAGGCACCACTACTTTTAATATTCCACTAATTAATCCACAAGTTGACTGCCTGTAAAATCGTCTTTCTGCCTAAGTGAGCCTCACCTACAAGAATCATGACAATCAGTTAAATCTCAACAAACTTAGAGATTACTTCATAACTCGTTCCTTGGTTACTTACTTTGGACATACAGAGGAGACAGAGATTATTAATATTAAACATGTAGATCCCGAGATTTTATTACCTCATAATAGATTCTCTACATGCTAGTATTTTTTTTTAGTTTTATGTGATTAAACTCTCAATAGTATTTTTCATATGAATAGAAGTTTACTTTTTATTTTTTTAAAAGATTTTATTTATTTATTTGACAGAGAGCGAGAGAGATCACAAGCAGGCAGAGAGGCAGGCAGAGAGAGGGGAAAGCAGGCTCCCTGCTAAGCAGAGAGCCAGATGCGAGGCTTGATCCCAGGACCCCGAGATCACGACCCAAGCTGAAGGCAGAGGCTCTAACCCACTGAGCCACCCAGGCACCCCAGAAGTCTACTTTTTAGTCAAAATGATTGCTCTCCTTCTGGAAATATGTTAAGAGTACAGTAATAAAATTCAGCTTAATATTAACTGTTTCGGTAACCCAACATATAATTATTGAGTGTCTGTTGTGTTTAAGGCATAGATTGAGTGATGGCTGTAACAAAGAAGAAGAATAAAATGTGATTCTCAGGGCGCCTGGGTGGCTCAGTGTGTGGGGGCCCCTGCCTTCAGCTCAGGTCATGATCTCTGGGTCCTGAGATCAGGCCCCGCATCCGGCTCTCTGCTCGGTGGGGAGCCTGCTTTCCCCTCTCTCTCTGCCTGCCTCTTTGCCTACTTGTGATCTCTCTCTGTCAAATAAATAAATAAAAATCTTTAAAAAATAAAATAAAATAAAACGTGATTCTCACTCTCAAAATCTAGAAAGCATTATTGCATTATAATGTGGGCTTTGGACTGTTTGATATGAAAATGACTCTGAAAATGTATCATTCATGCAACTATTTGCATATAACCTCTCAACGTTAGTTTTTCATGTATAAAATACTGATCAACATATAAAGTGTTAGAACCACCCAGGAAAGAGAGTGTCATAGCAGTCTTGAGAGACAGAGGTCATCCTATAACCTCTCCACATCAGAAGCCTTGTGGGTTTAACCATTATACTGAGGGAATCCTCAATGCCAGAAAACCAAGGTCTGTTCTCTAGCTATCTGATTAACATTGGTAAAATTCCTTGGATCCTAGGGGTGGATGACTATAGTTTAAATAATTCTACGCAATGTATTTGGGTGAATGTTGAGGAAATCGTCGCTTTCATGCACAGAATTCCAATTAATCTACTGGTTATAAAATAATGCCTCCTAAAAAAATAAGTAAATAAATTAAATAAAATAATAAAATAATGCCTCCTGTCATTTTCCATATCTGATATTTCTGAGCTCTGAGCCTTATGAGGGTTTCACAGGTGGTTGGTCCCTCCTTAGGTATTCCCTCTGTTTATTCTAGACTTCACTTTCTTCTGCTTTGTTTCATCAATGATTATACCTCTATCTTTCAAAAGTTGGCTGATTTTTTTCTTTATCAGAACCCACTTCTTTTTCATTATTGTTTTAGACTTTTAAATTTTTGTTCCTTTAATATAATTTTAATGGAGCTTTAGAAAAATCAGGAGATTAAAATCCACATTTTCTATATTGCACTCAAAAGGA
The DNA here is from genome assembly GCA_028646535.1 of Procyon lotor. Classification (NCBI taxonomy): domain Eukaryota; kingdom Metazoa; phylum Chordata; class Mammalia; order Carnivora; family Procyonidae; genus Procyon; species Procyon lotor. The sequence goes on from CM053611.1 coordinate 35,926,691, forward strand.
AAATTCTATGAACCTTATTGAAACGTAAGATTTACTTTTTTTTTAATGACACAACCTTGAGTTATTTTGACAGAGAGTTTATTTCTACCTCTTAAACATAATTTTCCAGTTTGAAAATTCTCTACAGAATCCATGCTTTAACTCAGTTTGATGCTAATATTCTAAAACACATGAGAGAAGAAAGAGGTTTAAGAGAATTTTTACCTAGGTGTGAAGAAAAAAATTTAAAAAGGTATTACCTAGGTAACTGCAATGCATTTCAAGATGAGAAGTCTATCAATTATTTCTATCACCTCCATAATAAAACCCCTTTTTCTTTATCGTCCTTCCAAATTGTTATTCCGCTTTGGAGAAAATGTTGCGTGATCAGAGTTTCTGCCAGAGACTATATGTCTGAACTAAAAGAAGTGGTTTATAGAAGAAAAAAAAAAGGATATGAAATCTTCTGTGGTATTAAAAGTCAAAATTATTCCAAACTTAGAAAATTAACTGTAAAGCAAGAAAACTGCTGTAAGAATAGTAGTTTTCTTCCTTATCGTAAAGAGTTCAAAACCTATTACCTTGATTGGTAAGACTGAACACAAAATTTTTGTCCTAGATTCATAGAAGAAATCCACCAAATTTGGGAGAGCAGAAGAAAATTGTCCGTCTTGATTTATTTGACTTACCGGAAGTTTATTTGCAGAACTATGAGACTCCTTTCAGTAGAACATCATTTTTGGTCTTCTCTCTCTTTTTAAAATGTGCAATGGCTGGAGATATAGTCTATGCTGATATTAAAATTGATGGGACCTTTTTACAAAATTCAACGTCGCTTCAGAAATCTGGTAAGTTGGCTTTAGAGGTTCCTTTAAAATTAATATTTTACTATTAATCTCTTTTATTTCTATCCTGCGTCTGTATATATCTTAACTAGTCAGAAGATTGGATTCCGAGGATAATTGATAGAATTCAAGAATAAGAGTGCATATTTTTAATGAAACAAGGTTAATTGTAATTTTTTTTCTTTTTCAAGTTTTTATTTAAATTCCAGTTAACCTACAGTTTAATATTAGTTTCGGGTTTAGAATTTAGTGATTCATCACTTACCTACAACACTGTGGATGTAGTATTATGCTAAATGAAATAAGTCGTTCAGAGAAAGACAAATACTGTATGATTTCACTCATATGTGGAATTTAAAGACAAAACAAATGGATATAGGTGGAAAAAAAACAGAGAGGCAAACCAGGAAACAGACTCTTAACCACAGAGAACAAACTGAGGGTTGCTCAGGAACTGAGGGTTGCTGAAAGGAACCGTGAGCAGGGGGATTAGTTGAACTCTGCTTTTGATTTTCATAGCCTTTCTATTCTTTTTATTTCTTACAGTGAACACTTATACAGTGATATCTATATTTATGACCCCTTCCTTTACAGCTTTATGTACCCCTGATTAGATTTGCCCTTTTAATGTAATATAAATTCACTCACACAAAGGATAAAAGTACTTGGCTATAATTTGCATTGTAATTATCTTTTGAAATTTTCATAATAATAGGATAACAATGATAAACTAAACTAAGAAGACATGAAATGTTATTATTTTCTTTCATGAAGTTTAGAATTAATGAACCTCTGAGTAATAGAATATTTGTGGACTATGAAGAAAGAGGCATATAAACTAAGGATAACATTGTACCTTAAACACAAACTGCTGCAAAGGTGATAGATTTTCACATTCAGTGCATTTTTTTTATCCTCTAAAGTATTAGGGAAAATTTCATGTTGCATTTCTGTTCTTTTCTCTAGGGTAAGAATTTTTGATATTATAAAGTTTATATAAAATGTTTACATAATTTAAGTCTCCTCATTTCATTTGCCCTTGTGTAAGGAATATAATGTTTTGTTTTACTGTATTTCCAAAGAATGTATTTGTTCTTTTATATTTTTTAATTTACAGTTACCAAATGAATCTGAGGTGTGGTTTTCTCTCGTTGCAAAAGCATATTATTCCTTATTTTTAAACATTACCTCTCTGACTTTGTCCAATAAAAGCTTATCCGCTTTCTTTTCTCTCTAGACTGGATGCTTTTGTTTTCTATGAGAAGATAGAACTTAATTTGAAAAATAATGTGGACCAGAGTTGCTTTCTTCTTCCATGCATAAAAACTCTCATACCATTAGTCCAATTTCCTAGAAGTTATTTTAGCTCACTTCAAGCAACAAAACTAGTATTTTCAGTTCTACATCCTAGGGTTTGATTTTCTTTCTGTTTACATATAGAACTTTACTTCCTTCCTGGTTTAGAGATTTGGGGATAATATCTTTAATTCTATCTGGTCCAGTCTACTAATATTAAAAAGAGAACACATAAATATATAAAGATTAAGTTACTTATTCACAATGGGGCTTGTGACCAGAAGTCAAATACTTCGTTACTTTTTCACTGTGTATCCCTAGGGTAAGATAAACAAAACTTCTGTTCTCATGTGTCATGTTGATACTCTGAATTTTTGTCTCTGCAGAGCCCTACGTATGATATAACTTGGCCCTCGTCTTTCTTTTCTAACTACCTGTGTTTTACTTATTTTGCTCTGGCTATTGTCCTCTTTGCTCCTTGAAGTTACCATATGCCTTACTACTTCAGAGTCTCACGTGTGCGGAGACCCCTTCCCTAATCTCTTAATCTTCATATTCATTTGTTCTTTAAGATAAAACAAAGAGACTGTTAAAATGACACTAAGCAGACTATTCATGAGAAAGTATGATTCTACTGGGAATATCCCAAGCTAACATTGAGAAATTCATGCTTTTCACAAATCTTACTTTGGGGCCTAAAAGAACGACCTACTCTTGTGTCAGTCTTTCAATGAAATCTGAAATTTTATTCTGTAAGTTTTTAGGTCCACAACCCTTGTTTATATTAAAAACATATGTAGGGATACAATCCCCTTCTTCTTGCAATTGCCTTGACTGGCACAATTTGCATTGTTTTACATGATAAATGAAAATACATGGAAATTTTATGTTCTGAGAATTAATAAGCTTCCATGAAAGATGATTTATTTAACAACAGTAATAATTTGAACATAGAACAAAGTTCTCTGTAATAATAGATAAGAATTCAGGTTAATCGGTCTTGATGCTTAACTTTATAATTGATGATTATATTTCAACATAAGTTCCTTCATTACTTTCTCAGTATATTGTATATATGTTTGTATATATCATATATCTAGGGACATTGATATACTGCAATTATTTTGGATTAGAGTTTGTTGGTTTAACTATCAGCCAAAGCTAATACTTCTTGCTTCTTTTTCTGATTTATTTTTATCTTTTGAGTACTCCAAAGACAATGAGATAGTATGGATAGCAAACCAGCCACTGTTTTGGTTCAAGAGAGCTGAAGCCTGATCTCAGCTCTGTTATCAAATAACTGTGTGATTGTGGACTTGAATATCCCCATAAATATGTAGATGTTGGACAAGGTAATCCCTAAAAGTACTTTTATTTTAAAATAAAAATGAATGAAATATATGAAATTAGCGTTATGTATCACTATGTAAAGTAAGCACATTACATAAGAGAGAAAAGAATGGATCAATCCAAATAGGGGGATGTTGTCAGTAAACTTGTAAGAGAATCTGGAGGGTCTCAGTCTCATATAAAAACGTAGGACTGCAGAGAGTAGATCATTGTAAGATTAATGCTGTGAAACATGTATGGGAACCCACAAACAAAAATCCATATCCATTCACAGTTTTATAAGTCTCCTCTTCACAAACCAGAAAACCAAATATGTTCTGTGTGTATGCACATGAGCAAAAAGAAGATGGGTCTATGTATTTCAAAGGAAATTAACTTAGAAGCATGATAACCAAGAAAGTTATTCAGCTCCCTCTTACCTCTAACTATATAAGGAATTACTTGCTGGGCTTACTATCCAATTCTGTCTGTCCAATCTATCCAATTTTGTAGATCCTCACCATCATGGAATTTTCCTGAAAGTTGGATGTGCAGTGATCATCATTCTGTTTGTAACAGTAATTGTGCTGAGCATTTTGAGTAAGTAATTATCAAAATCATTCATTTATCCTAAAGCATTTTTCTTTAATGACCTGTTTTATTTTTATTTTTTTCTCTTTGCTCTATGTTTTATTTTTTTTTATTTTTTTAAATTAATATATAATGTATTATTTCCCCCAGGGTACATGCCTGTGAATCATCAGGCTTACACATTTCACAGCACTTACCATAGCACATACCCTCCCCAATGTCCACAACCCAGCCATCCTATCCCTACCCACTACCACCACCCCCCCCCCCCCCCCCCCCACCCCCCCCCGCCTCCCAGCCACTCTTAGTTCGTTTCCTGAGTTTAGGAGTCTCTTATGGTTTGTCTCCTTCCCCATCCCATCTTGTTTCATTTCCCTCCCCCACCCCCTCAACCCTCCACCCTGCTTCTCAAATTCTTCATATCAGAGAGACCATGTGATAGTTGTCTTTCTCTGACTGACTTATTTCACTTAGCATAATACCCTCTAGCCCCATTCACGTCGTTGCAAATGGCAAGATTTCGTTTCTCTTGATGGCTGCATAGTAATTATTTATATATATAAATGGCAAGATTTCGTTTCTCTTGATGGCTGCATTGTAATTATATATATATATAATATATATAATATATATTATATATTATATATATTATATATAAATATAATATATATATAATATAATATATATAATCTATTGATGGACATTGAGGTTCTTTCCATAGTTTGGCTATCATGGACATGGCTGCTAAAAACACTCAGGTGCATGTGCCCCTTCAGAGCACGACATTTGTATCTTTAGGGTAAATACCCAGTAGTGCGATTGCTGGGTCATAGGATAGCTCTATTTTCAACCTTTTGAGGAACCTCCATACTGTTTTCCACAGTGGCTGTACCAGCTTGCATTCCCACCAACAGTGTAGGAGGGTTCCCCTTTCTCCGTATCCTCGCCGACATCTGTAATGACCTGTTTTAATTGTGTTCGCTGTTCAAGTGGTTCCTGAACAATACAGGACAATGTCACAGAACATATGAAATTTGAAAAATTTAAATTAAAGATTTTTCCATAGAACTTCAGCATGTGATGTCATTATGGATTCATTTCACTGATAAAGGAAAGAGAAGTCAAGAATATGTTTATATTTTGTAATCAAAATCACACAGTGCAGTTTGATAGTGATAGTAACTTCTCTGAAACTACATTCAGATTATTGTAGTAATTAAATTAATTTAAATTAAATTAATTTAAATTAATTAATTTAATTACTACGTAATTAAATTATGTAGTATATTTCTGTGTGAGTTTATTTATATTAGCTACTCCTGGGCACAATCAATCTTGTATCAATAGGTGAGAAATTTGCCTAAAATTACTCAACTAACTTGAGAATTTAAAAATTGTACTCATGTACTTTGGACATAGCAGCATAATTCAATATTTGAATGGAAAATACTTTTTAATTATTGATAAATGTTTGCAGAAAAGTTCTTCACAAAAAGCTATCGAACAAAGGTAATATACAGATTGTATATTTGAAGGAATTCAGGCTTTCAGATGAAACCCTAGAACAGGCCAATGCATACACGCCCTAAGTCCCAGAAAGATAAGTTATTTGACTAGTTTAACATAACCTATTGTCTAATTGCAGCTATAAAATTAGGGCAGAGGGAAATAAAAATAATCAACATGAAAAATATCTTCTATATATTTTTGTTATGTTAATAGATTTGTTTGTTACTAGCATAGCAGTTTTTTAATAAAATATATTTGTTTGTTCCTAATAGATTCATTACCAAAATAGATTTTAAAGATTTAATTGCCTAATACACACTATTATGAAAATAAAAGTTACCAAAGGTAAGCTCTGTTAAATGGCCCTCGGAAAAAAAGATACCTTCCTCATTGAGAAAAAGTACTCTGGGCTCACCCTACCCTTCTCTATGCACCATTTACATGCAGAATTTTGAAAGAAACAGAATTATGAACCAAACCAAAACATATAAAATCCTCCCCCTGAATCAGGTAATACTGGATATAATTTAACAATATCTCACTAAACACAAACTACACAAAAGAGGCTTATACCCACAGCTGGTTATTTTCTGTTTATTAAAATAAATATGAAAACTCCAGGAAAAAAATGAGGTGACTATCCCTCTGGTCCCAGATCATATTTTTATTAATATGTTAATAAAAGTAATAAGAATGCAAAGAAAAGTTCAAATCTTGGAAAAATATTGTTGTTTTTCCTCTTAAATTTTTAATTATTTAACTTACAATAGAATTTCTACATTATTGAACTTTAGAAGAACCCAATGGTTTTATGCTTTGTATTTAATTAGGAAAATACGTTTCTTCTTTCATCAGTTATCCAGTTCAAATCTGCAAGACATAATGCAGTGGAAAATGAATCAAAAGAGAAATTCTGTGTTGGTAAAAATAAATCTGGAACAATCACCTCAACAGGTAACATTATTTTATATTGTCTAATTTCTGAGTAACCAGACATGGACATTAGTTTTTACAGGACTATATCTGAAAAGAGCGATCCCTCTACCCCTATAGAAGGTTGGTTTAGATCATTATTTTATGGACCCCTTATAGTCTATGAGAAAAATATTCAAGGATTCAGGGCAAATGAGAAAAATGAGCTTATAAAGAGTTCTAGATTAGTGAAAAGGTATTTCATTGAAATGACTGCATTTTGGGGCACCTGAGTGGCTCAGTGGGTTAAGCCTCTGCCTTCGGCTCAGGTCATGATCTCAGGGTCCTGGGATCGAGCCCCACACGGGGCTCTCTGCTCAGCAGGGAGTCTGCTTCCCCCTCCTCTCTGCCTGCCTCTCTGCCTACTTGTGATCTCTGTCAAATAAATAAAATCTTTTTTAAAAAAATGATTGCATTTTATAATTTTTATTTCTATTGGGACATCTGCAAGTACAAGTACAAAATGTAGTCAAAATATCATCATTCTTGGGTTATTTTTTAAGATTTATTTTATTTATTTGACAGAGAAACAGAGAGAAAGGGAACACAAGTAGGGGAAGTGGGAGAGGGACAGGCAGTCTTCCCGCAGAGCAGGGAGCCCTGACCAGGATCCTGGGATCATGAACTGAGCCGAAGGCAGACATTTACTATTTTTTTTTCTTACCAAATAACATTATTACATGCAAAATGATTGTTAATGGTAATGTTATGTTAATCTTTTTCTCGTTCTCTCATATTTTCACACTTTTAAAAGTCAAGAAAACAATTATTCAGCCTTTCTGCTCTCTTTTTTTCCAGTGGTTTTATCACATTTTAAAATTTGTTTATTTAATTCTTAATTCCATATTGAAAAACTATATACCATTCTTCTTTTGAACATCCAAGTGTAATTCTACTAGAAAGACTTGCCAGTCCATAATGTAGAGTACATACCAATTCTGGAAATTCATTAAAACATTAAATTGGACTTCGATATTTCCAAGTCCCCTTGACCGCATTCTAAAAACTATCTAATACAACATATGTTCTTTTTTTTTTTTTAACTTGTGTGACTCTAAGGGCAAATTCTGTGAGACACTATCCCCAGAGCAAAAGCACTGCAGTGTACTGTATCTCCAACAGAGACAGTAATGGTGGTATTAAATAAAGCTCTAGCTTTAAATTCCGCCAAACTGTTTTTTAAGATTTCATTTATTTATTTGTCTGATAGAGAGAGAGAGAACGAGTACAAGTAGTCAGAGCGACAGGCAGAGGGAGAAGCAGGCTCCTCACTGAGCAAGGAGACTGATGCAGGACTCGATCCCAGGACCCTGGGATCCTGATGTGAGCCAAATGCACACTTAACCAACTGAGTCACCCAGGTGTGTCCCAGACCTGTTTTCTTTTTTTTTCTTTTTTCTTTTCTTTTCTTTTCTTTTTTTTTGCTACAGCAAGAGGATTTATTTCCAGCTAGCTGGGACTCTCACCAGCACATAGGACGCAGTGCAGTGCTAAAGCGAGAAGCCCCGCCTCTCCCCTTTGCAACCTTTTTATGCACAAGTATGCAAGCATATACATCACTACACACGTCACTACGCACGTAGGCGAGTTCCTTATTCTTTATATGGCAATTACCTAAATCTATGTATTTCATTGGTGCATTTGAACAATTCAGGGGCTAGGCGTCACACACAGGGAAGCTAAATTCCAGCAATAGTTTTCATGCCCATACCCTTAGGCCTGTCTTTTTCTGTCTTAAAATGAAGCCTGTCATGGAGGAACGATAATCTACTTAAAAACTGAACTCCACATTCTTGTTAGCATGAGGAATCCTCCTCATGTGGAATGCACATCATGATTTGGATGGCGCTGATTTTGTCCTTGACAAAAAGACAAAAGTTAGGAAGCTCAGGTAGCGGGTACCAGGGGTTTCCATTTACAAAGGCGAATTTTACTAGGTCTAGTCGAGATACTGCCCATTTCCAACCTTCATCGTTGGACGTGACACATCCCCAAGCCTTACAGTAGTAGTCCCGTCTCCTCCCACATCCATCCATCCATCTCCATTGTAACCTGGGCAAGCATAGAAGCTGTAGCATCAGGTGAGTTCCGGGGCACACCATCTATAATCAGGATTGATGTCTCTAAAACAGAAGTACAAATCTGGCCATCAAGTCCCCAAGGGGGAAGTATGAGTGGTCTCATTAAGAGTCATGTGGGTCTCTCCGCCCGTGAGTATCCAAGTCTGTTTGAAGGGTTGGTTGGGGGTTTCTGCCCAAGCGGCCACCCATAGCGCAGTTACAGAATAAATGAAAAGAAAAACAAGACAAAACAAAACAAAAAGGCTGTTGGGTTAGACGAAGCTTGAGCGGGTTTTCCGGATCTCGGTGGGACCTCCACTCTCATTTTGCCTTCTCCACTTCCGGTTCTACAGCCTTCTTAACATGGGAGTGGTGCAGCCATGGGGCTACGCCATCCACCCAGACCTGTTTTCTAATCCAATCCTCATCCTATTCTTATAAATGTGTAAGCCACCATTCTTAGAGTCTTAGATCAATTCATCAGGAAAGAATATCAGTTCTGAATTCGATCTTAACAAAATAATAAAATTTTAAGATATGTGAAGTAAAACTTAATTGATCTAGTCAGCCATCATTTCTAATGCTTTGTCAATCTTCTCTCTGTTTTCTCTCTAGAATCGAAATCTAGAATTTAGGTGTACAATTCCATTTCACTTACCATCCCATTTTTGTCCTTATTGCTGTCAATTTGTGCTGAAGGCAGTGTTTTCAGGTGTATCTTGCAGCTTACAAATGCCCTCTCTTCCTATGTCTAAGGGACAGACTCGTTAATGGAGTCTAATTTCGATGATCAGAGTTTTCTCTTTTTTAAAAAAGATATTTGTTTGTTTGTTTGTTTGTTTGTTTATTCTAGAGGGAGAGTAGTGGGGGGGGGCAGAGGGAGAGAATCAAGAGGACTCCACCCAGAGCTGGACCAGGGCCTGATGCAGGGCCCGATCTCACCACCTTGAGATCACGACCTGAACTGAAGCCAGGAGTTGGAGGCTTAACCAGCTGAGCCACCCAGGATCCCCCAATGATCAGAGTTTTCAGTCCTAAGGACTTATTCTCAGACAAGTTTGTTAGCTTTTGATACTCTCCTGTCATCTGATCTTTCCTTTTTTTTTTTTTACTCACTCTTTTATTTCTTAAAATAATTTAAAACCTGATTATTTATAATACATTTGGTTTTTTAAACACCTAAAGTCTTTGGTGACTAAATCTGCTGTTTGTATGTCCTGCTACATTGTGTGTTTTTTAAAGTAGTGGGGATGTTTTTATTTTAATTTGAATGATTTCAGTGGATGGAATTGCTAAAAAAAAAATTAAAGATATTTTCTTGCAAAGATTATTTACATTTTCATCTGCAAGAAGACAGTGAGGAGGAGCTAATGCTTGGATGACTTCAGGCACTTTTGAAGACCCTGGACTAATCAGTCTCGCTGACTCACTCCATCACCTTTTGGTGAACCCAGCGTTGGGTCTTACACGATCCTAGCTCTGATAGAAATCATTAGCCTTGAGGGGAACCTTGCCTTATGACCTCAGTTATGCAAACACTTCCCCATTCCACTTCTAGCTAAGTGCCTCCTTTTAGCTATTGCCCTTATTTCTTACATACTAAGCAACATTTTTTTTTAAATTTTTTTTAAAGATTTTATTTATTTATTTGACAGAGAGAAAGAGATCACAAGTAGGCAGAGAGGCAGGCAGAGAGAGAGGGGGAAGCAGGTTCCCTGCTGAGCAGAGACCCCGATGTGGAGCTGGATCCCAGGACCTTGAGATCATGACCTGAGCCGAAGACAGAGGCTTTAACCCACTGAACCACCCTGGCGCCCCTAAGCAACACTTTCTAATCTAGTTCTTTTAGATCTAATTATCTCTAGCAAAAGTATCTTCAAAACAGAGCTTTTTCAATGGTGTGCCCTAACATTTGTATGTATTAAGATTCTTGAGCTATAAAGATCCAGGTGGTTAACTGGTAGACTGTAGACTTTTATTTGTTTATCTTGCTAGGCTTTAGAAATATTTTTTAAATATTCAATGATACAAAAATGGTTGGGAAGCACTGCTTCAGTCTATCTAGTCAAATTAGCTACTATCAGAAATATAGAAGTGAAAATATAGTAGTTTCTTATTAAATATGTTCTTAAAAGTCACAGTTGCATTGTTGCTGTGCCTTGAGCTATAATTACAGCATGTATTTGGCATTATTACTTGGAAAGGTTTGGATTTGGTGTATTACAACAATCTAAAGAAAAACTGTACAAGTGAGACAAGTGTGTGGATTTAATATTGAAAGCAAGAACGAATATACGTTGCTCACCATACACTTCTATTTTTACCCATATGCTTGCCTTTTCTGATGTTGTTCTCTCTTCAATATGAAAGTTTCCACCTCGAAACATTTCCCATCAGTCCGAAGAACTTCCTTTAACATTCACTGTGGTGGCTATTCGATAATGGATCCTTTTAGTTTTCTTTTAACTGAAAGTGTCTTAAATCTGCCATGATTTCAAGGATTTTATACTCCTTGAAAGTATAAATTTATACTTTAAATGATTTGGAAAAATTTTAGCTATTATCCTTTTTTTCCCTTATTTTCTCTTTCTTCTGGTTCTAGGACTTCAATTTCTTTTTTTCTTACATTTTTTAAAGATCTTATTTCTTTATTTGTGAGAGAGAGAGAGAGAGCAAAATCAGGGGGAGTATCAGGCAGAGGGAGAAGCAGGTTCCCCACTGAGCAAGGAGCCCAATGCAGGATTAGATCCCAAGACCCTGGGATCATGACCTGACCCAAGGCAGATGCTTAACTGGCTGAGCCACCCAGACATCCCTTGGACTTCTATATCATATATGTTAGATTTTTTTTTTTTAATTGCCCTGCAAATCTTTAAGACTCTACATTTTTTCCAACCTTTTTCCCTGTTTTTTTATTGGACAATTTCAAGTTCACTAACCATATTTTTCTGTTAATTCTCTACTTCTAAGTCAATCTAATGAAGTTTTCATATCATGTATCTCTCTGTATTAATGAACTTCACTTCTTAATGAAATTTAAAATTTTCTATTTCTTGGAAGCATCCTGTCTTTTAATTGCAAGCATGTTTTCTTTCATGTGCTTGAGCATAGTTAAAACAGCTGCCTTAGAATATTTGGGGTTAATACTAACATCTGCATCATTTTTCTGTTCAATTGCATTGAATCCCTTTCTCTTTTGAATTCATCATATTTTCCTGGTTTTTCTTACATTAAGTGATTTGAGATTGTGCCTTGAACATCATGAAAGTGATGCTAAGAAATCTGTGGATTCTGATATACTTATCCCCAAAATGTTGATTTTTCCTATTTTGGCAGAGACTTGGTATAGTTGGACTCAAATTTTAATTTCTGTCTTTTAGGCAGCAGCTCTCATCTCAGATCAGTTCTTTAACTTTTAGCTGGAATATCACTTTTACATACATCAGTCAGGAACTTGGAAAGATTTTAGACATAGACCTTGTGCACATCCTTCCTGTTTTCTTATTTATGGGATTCATGATTCATTTTTAGCATCTGTGGTCACCCCAAACTCTGTTCTCTGGTATGTTAGGCTAGAAAGACTGCAGGTTGGCTGTTGAAATTTTATTCACTCTACATGCACCAACACTGGTCTGTCTCAAGCTAAAATTTATAAAAATGAGAAACTTTCACCTTGTTGTGCCTATTTTAAGTGCCACTTCTCCTCCAAAGTCTGCCTGTTCTTGTTCACAATTCAGTGGCTTCAGGCCTTTGTGTGTGTATAGGTATGTGTCTGTTTTTAAAGGAGATTTATTTGAAGGGCAGTAAAGTTTTGGTGTATCCAGGATGCCTATGTTTCATCATCGAAACCTACTGACAAATATTATAAAATTAAAATTACCTATTATGAACACATTTTTGGATGTCAAGATCCTTTCGTGTATGGGAGGATCAATCTGTCTTGAGTTTGGAAGGCCATTCATTACACAAAATTTGCCAAAGAAAAATTATTCCAGTGTGATATATAACTCCTAAAATATCCAGTTCTTTGGTAGATCACTAATTAAAATCTCCAATTTCTATTTTTCCTTTAAAATTTTTATCTCCCCAAGACTTAGATGTTCACTGTTTGATCCTAGTACCTGGTACATTGTTTTGCTGATAGAGAACATGATGTATTTTAAGTGAATAAATTAAACAGAGAAAGAAAGAAAGGAAGGAAGAATGAATATACACACGGTTCCAAGTTTGTTGATCTTTATTTTTTCCAAATCCACTTTGAGAAAACCACATACTTTGTCCAAAAAAGCTTTAGACAAGGGTGCCTGGGTGACTCAGTCAGTTAAGCATCTGCCTTTGGCTCAAGTGATGATCCCAGGGTCAGCAGGGAGTCTGCTTCTCCCTCTCCTTCTGCCTGAGCTCATGTGCTCTCTCTTTCTCCCTCTCAAATAAATAAATAAAACCTAAAAAAAAAAACCAAAAAACTGTAGACCATAACTTAACAAATTTTCAGAGGCTTTCATCAGTATATGATATTAGGGATAAGGTTCTGAGTTTCTTTTAATTACTTATCCTTGTTCCTTCCAGTTTCTCTCAATTTCTCCACTGCTCATAAATCATGCCCCTCTACAGACTGGAAGCTACATGGGGGGAAATGTTACTGGATTGCTGAAAATAAGAAATCTTGGAATAAAAGCAAAAATGACTGTGCCATGAAAAATTCACATCTCCTGGTGATTCAAGACTTCACTGATGTGGTAAGATATCAAACTTAGAGATTATAGCAACTTTCACATTTTGAAGGCAGTCGTTGTGCTACATATTTGAAAATTTATTTTTTAAATTAATTATTTTATTTATTTATTTGTCAGAGAGAGAGCCCAAGGAGAGGGAGCAGCAGGCAGAGCAGGCAGAAGGAGAAGCAGGCTCCCTCTTGAGCAGGGAGCTTGAGGTGGGACTCGATCCCAGGATTCTGGATCATGACCTGAGTCAAAGTTGCTTAACCTACTGAGCCACCCAGGTGTCCCACATATTTGAAAATCTCTATGAAATAAATTTTAAACTTCATTGCTATTAACTACACAAATATTGTTTCAATGATTCATTGAATTACAGGTTTATTTTAGGCTTTTTTTTTTTTTGGCTATGGATTGAAGGAATTCATTTGGTACTGTACACCTAAGTTCTCCTCCACAAGAGATCCCCACTTCTTACTAGATTTCATCTTAAAATGTAAGACAGTAAATATCTTACCTTATCTCTCATGTTTGCTAAAATGTCCCCATATCTTGGCACATAAATGCCACGTATCTTGGCAGCCAAAATTAAGATGATATTGAGAGAAAGGAAATACAGAATAGTTTTCCTTAATATTTCATTCTCCCTTGAGTAGAATACTTCATTAACTCTGGTTTAATTTAAATGGAAGTTTTACTACATGAATATTAGACACAAAACATTTAATTAATAAGGCCAATGTAGATGTTAATTAGCAAGCGTCAAATAAGGGTCATCAGCGTGAGGATTAGTATATTGGAATGACGAGTTATATCAAAGGTTCCGGTTCTGAAAACCCAGTGACCAGCAGTGCTTTACAAGCCTGGTTGAGTGGTAGCCATCTGGGGTTGACAGCACAGCTGCTGAAATTTCTGAGGAGGAAAAAAACGACTCCTGAGTTTCACGGAATCCACCACAACAAGAAAAACAAAAACAGAGGTAAACTATCTTCTCACTGTGACCAGTGTAACCCCAAATCTCAAACTATAAGACTGTCTATCAGATGCAGTTCAAATTGATTCAAATATGAGCCAAATCCAGGATAAAGAGCTGAAAAGAGATCTGTTTTCTTCTCCAAGAGGTAATTGTAAGACAAGAAAGGGGAAGCAGGTATTAACTGGGAAGCTTCTCATGACAATGCTCTGAGAGGGAAAAATAATATATCATTGCATGGTGAAATCGTGCAATGAAAGATTTCACTCTGAAACTCACTTATTTCCTGCTCACCATCAAAGGGAAGGATGCTGAAATGCAGAAAAGGCATGTCTTCCAAGCAATCAATAAACCAGACTAGGGAGACCAGTAGACTGAGACAGTATTTTTAATTTTTTATTTAAATTCACTTTAGTTGGGGCACCTGGGTGGCTCAGTGGGCTAAGGCCTCTGCCTTTGGCTCAGATCATGATCTTAGGGTCCTGGGATCGAGCCCCACATCGTGCTCTCTGCTCAGCAGGGAGCCTGCTTCCCCCTCTCTCTCTGCCTGCTTCTCTGTCTACTTGTGATCTCTCTCTCTCTCTCTGTCAAATAAATAAATAAAAATCTTAAAATAAATAAATAAATTCACTTTAGTTAACATACAGTATATTATTATTTTCAGGGATAGAATTTAGTGATTCATCAGCTGCATATAACACCCAGTGCTCATTACAAATGCCCTCCTTAATGCCCACCATCCAGTTACCCCATCCCTCCACCCACCTCCCCTCCAGCAACCCTCAGTTTGTTTAGAAACTTTCTTCTTCCAGTTTAGATTACCTCTCTCACATTATTCTTAAGCAAATGAATGGGCCAGATGTAATTGCTCTCTTTCATGGATAAATAAGAATCTGAAAGATAAATCAGCATAGGATTTATGCATACATATTTCTATTTCCAAACTTTTCCAAAAAAGACAGGTGAATGTCAGATAAAATATATATTAGAGAAGAATAATTTCTCCAAAAAAAAAACAGAAAATAATTTTCTAGCCAAATATTTTTCCAGCTCTCAAATAAGTTAAGAATAAAATGGGAAAAAAAATAGAATAGTCCATCTAGAATTCCCTTGTGTCATCATATGGCAAAAAAAGAAGGAAAGAAAAGTAGAAAGAAGATGGAGAAAGAGGAGGAGGGAAGGGAGGAAGAAGAGAGTGAGCAAAAGAGATATTTAAACAAAACAAAACAAAAAACCAAGAAGTTTTATAGCTTTCAGGACATGATGCAAAGATCTTAAAGAAATGTTACAACTTTTAAAGGGGAAAGAGTGGGTTAACTTTAAGTTACCAGGTTATTTCAAATTCACTGGAGAGTCAAGTTTGCAGAGCCAAAATCTATGTTGAAATAGGTACCTGTGGGAGAGAAGACACATCCTCACTTATTTGGAACACAATCAGACACCAGATCTCAGAAAGAGGAGTTACATCAGAGTAGTTGAAAAGGAGTTAAGTCTGAGTGTAAGTAGGCAAAACATTGTGAAGCTCTTAGGCTGGGCAGAAATTGGGGGATTCTACAATCCCCTTGAAGGCTACTTTTTTCTGTAAATGCCACTGGTTCTCAAGATTAGAAAGAACCATAAGAATGTGTCTTTTGTGGTCGTGACCTGGGAGAAGAAAACAGCAATGTTGAAGGGGCAAGAATTCCACCAAGATCCTTGTCCGCTGTGTGGCCTGTGCGCTATGGAACAACAGCTTTCATGCATGTGTTGGTGAGGACAAGTGCCCTTAGGGAATTGGTGAAACATCGCTGCAGGTGCAAAAGAGGATCAGGGACAAAAGATACTCCGTGGGAGGGGAGACTCCAATCTCAGGAAACAAACTGAGGGTTGCTGGGGGTGTGGGGGGAGAGGGATGGGTGGCTGGGTGATGGACATTGAGGAGGGTATGTGCTATGGTGAGTGCTGTGAATTGTGTAAGACTGATGATTCACAGACCTGTACCCCTGGGGCAAATAATACATTATATGTTAATAAAAATAATAATAAAAAAAGAAGATAATATAGAATCAATTATCTAAGCTTCTCTTTAAAAAAAAAAAAAAGACTAGAAAAAGAGCAAACGAGACCCAAAGCAAGCAGAAGAATGGAAAAATGTGCATTACTGAATGCAAGTCTTACTGTAAAGCAGAATTAGTTCATATGGTGTAGAAATGGCAGAAGAGAGATATGCAGGTCAGTGAACCTGAACAAAGATGCAGAAATAGGCTGACCAACATTTAGTCCACTGGTTCTTTTTTAGCCATAGTGCAAAGATAATTCAATGGAAAACACTATTCTCTCTCATATGTCTAATGACTATTTGTGTTCCTACCAACAGTTATGACATTTGGCATATGAGTTTGGCTGTAGACGAGGGACAACCAAAATCACTGTAGCTGAAACAAGGTAGCTGTGTACTTTGTTTATTGAACCTAAAACACTTTTAATTATAAGAGGTAACCTCAGTACACTTAAAAGCATTAGTACATTTAAAAGGTAAAAACAAAGCTCCCAATTAAACTGCTACAGCTATAGATTGACGGTTCCAATTTCCAAGTGTTAAAGTAGGGGGAGAGTCTGTCTATTCATATAGGCATTAGGTCTTGTCACTCACATTGTAGTCTGTACAGCTACAGATTTCTGGTCCCATCAGCAGGGTGCCGTCCGTGTCTACCTATTTCCAGTTGTCCTACCACCATATCCACTTTCTAGCCATTGGAAGACAGGAAAATGACGAATGGAAAGATATAGCCCTAGCGTTTAAATGAGCAATTAGAATTTCAGTATTCCTTCCATTCTAATCCATTAGCCAGAAATCAGTCAGTCACATTGTCACACTTAGTCAAAAGGGAGCCTTGGAAATGTAGCCTTCATTACATCTGGCCGTATATATGGTTTGGGGGTTATATGACTATAGAAAAAGAGATACTCAGAAACTAGGAACAGTATGTCTCATATCAGCTCAAACATTGCTTTCTTTCTTTAATTTTCCCATGTATATTCCCCTCCTTCTATATATTATTTCATACTCGTACTTAACAATAACCACTAACATTTATGTAATGAGAATTTATTATGTGCCCGGCAGTATATAATATTATTTAATAGCAAAACGATGATAGCTCTTTGAGATAGGTACTATTATAATCTGAGTTGCAGAGATTGGGGAAAACAGAAGTAAAAAGATTTAATAACTGTGCAGAGAGGTGCCGTAGTAAGTCGTAGATCCAGGACACAAATTTGGAGTCTGCCTTCGGCTCAGGTCATGATCCCAGGGTCCTGGGATCCAGCCCAATTTCCCCCTCTCCCTCTGCCTCTCCCCTCAACTCATGCGCTCGCTCTCTCTCTCTCTCTCTCTCTCTCTCTCTCTGTCTCTCTCTCTCTCAAATAAATAAAATCTTTTTTTAAAAAAAAAGTAAAAAAAGAAAAATGTGAGATATGTCTTACCTGTCCATTCCCTGCTTCTAGCACAGGGCCAAGCACATAGAAGCTTCGCTAGAGATACACTTTTTTGTATCTGTAAGAATCAGTCTGTTGTTTTATGTAACATTTCTGATTCTCTTTAGAGTTTCCTGTGGCGGTACCTAAATACTTCAGTGTTTTACTGGATTGGCTTAAGTATTCCACCTGGAGGGCAATCATGGGCCTGGATAGACAACCACTCTTTCGACTCCCATCTGTGAGTTTGTTGTATTTTAGCTTTCTTGCAGTTTTAATCCCGTATTGTGTGACAGGAAAAAGTCGTCTGATGTAGTCGGAAACAGGTATAAATTTCCTGACCGACTCAGATGACCTGATAAATATATATATAAGAGTTGAGAAACAAAAGAAATCTCACTCCACCCACTCAGAAGATTTAGGTATGAAATAGAGCTTGCCAATGGAGCTTTTCAATTTTATCACCTTATTCAAGAGGTAAAATTGACAAGTGTAAAATCTCTTATACGAGTACAAGTTTAATTTACAAAACATAAATTTCTACTCATTTCAATAATTTTTAAATGAGCAAACCAGAGGTGTCCTCTCGGTGACATCCATATACCTCTCTGACTAACCATCATTAGCTATTAACTTCTCTTGAGAAATAAAACTGAGGGTGGGAAGAATTACTTTATCCATCAGACTGTGTATTGTTTATGTTGTTTTCATGGCCATATTCTTATTTTAAAAATTAGAAAGTATTTTCTGAGGCCCTCTTTAGTCTCTGGACATATGTTGATGTAAAGATAAGCATTTTCTTTCTTTATAGGTTTTCAATAGAAGAAAAACGGCTAACCCGGGGCATGAAATGTGCCCAGGTGTCTCGTAGTAAGGTTGCCAGACAAAACTGTGAGCAAAATGACCAGTGGATTTGTCAACTCTAATCCACACTGCAGAAAATCAGTCTCCATTTCTCTGACTGAAAGACACCCCATGAAGTTTGATGTCAGATTATATCAAAGTCCAGAGGGCTGTGTGTGTGTGTGTGTGTGTGTGTATGTGTGTACACGTATGTATGTATGTGGGTGCACATGTGCACACACACGCACATTTGTTCATTCGTGTGGGTATAGTACTATTTCTGAGAGATGTAGGAAGGCTAATAGAGGAAATTAAATGTCATAAAAACTGAGTAGATAGAATGAATATATTTTTTATCTGAATAATCAATTACCGATGACTCTCATTTTTGCCTGTATTTTTGGAATTTCAGTCTTTATCTACATCTTGCCTCTACGATATCCTTACATTCTTCCAACTTTAATGACCATCTACAAAGCAATTCCTCTCAAATTTATATCTCTGGCCCAGTCTTTCCCTGATCACCAGACCCGCATATCCTAGTGCTTAGTGAACATATCAAATCTGAAATCTCAAAGGCATGTCAAGCTCAATGTATAAAAATAATTCATTAACTTTCCTCACAAAAGGAAAACCCCCCCAGCACTTGGCTTCTCAGTCAATGGCACACCACACAAGAAATCACACAACCTATAAACCACCTGTCTCATTACCACTCTCTCTCTCTGGCCCACACTTCCGGGCTGCTCTCCATCCTGCCTCTCACAAAAGCAAGTCTTGTCACCTTTTTTTTTTTTTTTTTTTTTTTACTAAATATCTCTCAAATCTGACCTCTTCCCTTCATGCTTTCACAGTCTTAGTAGCAAAGCATTAAAATGTTCAATAACTGCCATAACAGAGTCTTCCTGTCCCACTCTTAACCTATTTCAGTTATTCTCTGCCATGTAACATAGGTGATACTTAAAAAATATGTATATTGACAATACGACCTTTCTTTTGAAAAATACTTCAACAGCTTTCTTAAAATAACACCAAGCCCCATAACAGAGCTTAGAAATCCCTTGTTAGGTTTAATCCTTGCTTACTTCATCAGTGTCTGTCTACACAGAGCTTATCCAAACTCCTAGCACCACAACCACAGTAGACTAAACTTCAAGAACTCATACAGAATTTCACCACACTGCATTATGGACATTTTCCCTATACCTGGAATTTTCTTTTCTCTCTTCTCCATCAAGTGATCTCTCAAACATCCCTTATATATAAGCTGAATTTTTAGGGACTCTTCCTTGAGTTCCATGACAAGGTCGAAATCCCAACATTATAGTCCTCTCCCCAACATTTTTCACATTTTCGGTCTTACATATATCAGCCTTTGAGTGAATATTTGACTGATGTTCTCCACCCTCACCTGACTGTAAATTACATAAGGTTTCAATATCTGTTTTTGTATTCTAGTGCCTTTTAAAGTGTTTAGCACATAATAAGTCCTCAAAAGATGATTTAGTATATTAAGTTTTCTCTAAGTGATTGCAGAAGTAAAATACTGATGTGTGGCTGGGGAGATAGGCTGCAAAAGAAACAGAAACTCAGACAATGGAACCTCAATTGGTAAGCCATTGAGTGCAAGGGAAAATGGAAGAATTATTCTGCATGGGTGACTGATACTGAAAGAGAATCGTGTAAATGCCAAAGGAGTTTATATAAAGGGTTAAATGCTTCAGAGACAAACTTCTTTTGTGATGTTTATGCTCACCTCTTTATGGTGATCATAAACTTACACGTTTTCTTGCACATTGTAACACGACAAACCAACTTGTGCATGTTGAGTTGGATAGTTACATAAACTGATGGGTAAAACATTTGTATTGTGGCATATTGGCACTACATTCCACCATAAAAAGTTTTATTTTATGAGCACAATAGTGTTTATAAAACTATAAGAATATTTATTAGCATGATTTTCAACTACTTGAAAACACAAAATATTTCAAGGGACAATAATCACCAAAAACTTGCTTTGTACAGGGATAGACACAAAAGTACTTACCATCTGGGGTGCCTGGCTGCCTCCCCAAGTCTGTTAAGTCTGTTAAGAGACTGCCTTCTGCTCAATTCATGATCCCGGGGTCCTGGGATCGAGCCCCACATCAGGCTCCCTGCTCAACAGGGAGCTTTCTTCTCCCTTTGCACCTCCCCCACTCATTCTCGCTCTCTCTCTCAAACAAATAAAATCTTTTAAAAAAATACCTAACACTCTGTGCTGCAAGTGGTCTACAAAGGTCTTGGAATTCAGACACTGCTGATGACTGGGCAGGGACTCTGGTTTGCATTTGTTCACTAAAGGGCATGGGATGAGGTGTTTCCCGCTCATGTGATTCTAGGGTTGAATCTAGCAAGTGATTCTTCAGTGGTCCCAGAATAATTCATTTGGTAATCTTGTCTCGGGTATTTTGGAAATGATCCCTTATTTTCTTTCTCCACTCAAATTTGGAAACACACACACACACACACACACACACACACACACACACACACACGAGTTCTTGGATTATAGTCTTCAGGAGATAGAAGCTACTGGCATCCACATGCTTAACTGTAGGGTCTTCCCGAGGAGAAGTCTCTGATGGCTGAAGAAAACAGGTCGACCTGTGAGGCAGACCTAAGCCACAACTTCATTCATCATTTGACCTCCTAATGCCCCTACTCTGATCAATATAATACAATGACAATTTGGGTCTCCTGAAATTAGTGTCCATTCAAAGCCATTGCCCAGCAATTCCTGAAAAGTCTAATTATTTCTCTTTCCTCAATTCATAGGTATCCAGGTTAATGGTCATAGATCTTCTTGGGGAAGAGTGGGAAAAAGATGAACAATATAATTTTTTTCTTGTTTAGTAGAGTTCTTTCTCAAAGACTTGTCCCTCACTTCTAATTAAATAGATTCTAGGTCTATAAAATGGCTCAAGTCAAGAAATTGATTGAAGGGACATGATCTCTTATTTATAGAATTCAGGTTAGGCTTCTGTTCACTTGACCTAGAACCCATCTACTTAAGGGAGGGTGTTACAGGTGCTTCAAGCAAAGCAAGGTTAACCTCCTCAGAGAGGGAGGGAATGGCTACATTTACTGGCAAAAAAAACTCAATATAGTTTAGGGTGCCATGTCCCTAGCTTGATTAGACTCTTTCCATATGTCCCCATTCCTGTTTTCAAGATCTCAGTCTTTCCCAATTGCTGCCCTCACTTTAACAGGAGACATTTTGCGATGCTTAAAATCCAGAACTTCCCTCTCTTCGGTCCCTCACAATGCTGCTAACAGTAGTTTCATCTTTAGGCCAAATTCCCTGGAAAATGTCCAGCTATACCTAGGAACTTCTCTATCTTGTCTCTGACAACTTTTTCCAGTAACAAAAACAAGCAGTACAGACTCTCTCCAGCAGATGGAGCCAGAAAACTTTGCCCCTTTCCTCTGTGGTCTTCTTAGATGTTGACAGCAACTGTTAACATCGGTAACTAACTTCCTACAGTTTACAGATAAGAAGAGAAAAAGCAAAAAAATACAATTAAAAAAAAAATTAAAAAAAAAAAATACAATTAGTAGACACCATACAAAAAACTTAGGGAATGAGAGAAAACGCTGACCACAGCAGGGGCAATTGATATGGAGGCAAGACCATACAAGTATGAGCTAACTTGCCTTCAGAGCTTAGTGACACCTTGTGGTCTCTGGTGATTCTTACAAATAATAGGAGGGACATGTGGGGGCAGTTCCTAGGGAACGAAGATGGGAGGGTACTGAAAAGAAGTTTTAAGGTTCCTTCATCCAGGCAAGCTGTCTACCGATATCTCTGGAACAAAACTTGTACCCAGAAACTGAAAACCTGAAGATTCACAAGGAATCATTAGATCACCTTCTGTTCATCTCCACAATGCATCTGATTCCTTGTACAGCCCAATCAAATAGTTAAATTAGCCTTAAATTTCTGGGGGGGGGGGGGAGTGTGAGCATGGAAACATGTATGTAAATAAGTATTAACACATCTCATTTTTGCAGTTTCCATTAACCAGAGAATCATACCACCCCACTCTAAATATAGAAATGAACCATAAAACTGACACAGCCTGTTTGATAAGAACAGTGGCAACAGACCCAGGAGATCTGAAATATACCAGTTGAGGGGGAAAGGAAAAAAAAATCAGGGCACTACAAGATCAACATGAATACTAAAAATTGGATGTTTCTGTGAAAAAAAAATTGATTACAGAGATATGATTTAGAAATTAATTTCATCAGGATGCTTAGAACAGTTGTAATGAACAGGATCTCTGATATAAATTGAACAAATAGAAGGTAATCATGCAAAATCATCCCAAATTTGCTTTAACCAGCTCACTCTCTTGAGTCTCCAACTTGAAATACTAAAATTCACCACTTAAATAGTAGATACTACTTGTTGAACATAGTTCTAAGGTGCTTTAAGAATTTTAAACGTATTTAAATATATTAAATATATTTGAATCTCATCAAAAAGCTGCTAGGTGGGGGGAAAGGGCCGGCTTAGTCAGTTAAGTATCCAACTCTTGACTCAGCTCAGGTCATAATCTCAGGGTCATAAGCTCAGCATGGAGTCGCTTGAGATTCTCTCTCCCTCTCCCTCTGCCCCTATCTACCCCTTTATTATGAATTAATAAATAAATAAATCTTTTTTTTAAAGCTGCTAGGTAGACACGGTTATGATTCTCATTTTAAAGATGGAGAAACTTGGGTGCCTGGGTGGCTCAGTGGGTTAAAGCCTCTGCATTCAGCTCAGGTCACGATCTCAGAGTCCTGGGATCAAGGCCCACATCAGGCTCTCTGCTTGGCGGGGAGCCTGCTTCTCCCTCTCTCTCTCTGTGTGCCTCTCTGCCTACGTGTGATCTCTCTCTCTGTCAAATAAATAAATAAATAAAATCTTTAAAAAAAAAAATAAAGATAGAGAAACTTATCCTTCTTGAGAATCTAAGTGAATTTTACAAAATCTCACATCTAGTAAGTGAGAGAGTGGAAATTTAACCTCAGGTAATCCGATCTCAGAGTCCAGGCTTAACTACTCAGTTATATTGCATCTAAGAGGCAGATAGGAGAGTTAGCTGGGTGAAGATGAGAGTATGGGGACTGTGGTGAACTTGGGTGGACCTTCAATATTGGTATTGGTATTTTCTATTTAAACCTCCTGTGTGACAAAAATCCTATAACCGTAAGCCAAATACCTTGGCTGTCCATGACATGAAGTCTGCCTTGGACCAACATTATATAAACTTGATCATGAAATCACACATCTGTCTTAGCCCATAAATATTAACAACATCAGTCCTTAACTCTCTTAGTCCTGAAGGAACCACCTGTGTTTTGGTGGCAGTGTGTCAACCAAATAAAAGTTTGCCTGTGATCTAATACACCTCAATACAGAAAAGTTCATGTAAGAAATGCACTTTTGAGTACTACAAAATTAATTTCACAACCCTTAAAGAACTGATATCTTCCATAATTTTAATAGTGAGAACCATATAAGTAATCATGCTTTCCTCTCACTTTTAGCTACCTGAAATCTCAAAGTTAGTTATGGATATCAGAAAACTCAGTTAGATTCAGTATTAAATAATCACAGGTTTTGCCAATTTTATGGCAGTATATTAAGTTGCCTCCCTTTCTTTGATCCTGATGATGAGTTAATATTTCTTTAAGTGTATATATTTTTATAAATCAACCCAAAAACTTTTAAAATAGATTTTGGTAGAAATAAATACATTTTTGTTTTATTTATTGTGTTTGACACAACTCCAGGATATTTCTTCTCTTAGTAGATGTCTGGATTTGCATTCACACCAATGTATCTTCCAGAATAATTTGAGAGTAGGTTACTGAAGACCAAGAGCCTTATTTTACCTGCATCACTTCCTGTCCCTTGAGGAACTGCATATTCTGCTTCTCCTGTACCACTAATCCCAGTGCTGTGAACAGAGTAGGCATTTAAATGAATGAATTAATAAATGAGTGAATGAAGTCAAAATCCTCATTCTCAAGGGGCCCAAAAACACCAGTTAAGTCTCTAACTCTCCTTTCTTTAGGGTCTAGATGGCAATTCTATGAGTTCAAAGGATTGAGTTTTTTGTTGTTGTTGTTGTTGTTGTTGTTGTTGTTTTCTGTCAGAGAGAGAGAGATCACAAGCAGGCAGAGTGGCAGGCAGAGGCAGAGGGAGAAGCAGGCTCCCTGCCGAGCAAGGAGCCCGATGCGGGACTCGATCCCAGGACCCTGGGATCATGACCCGAGCTGAAGGCAGCCAGCCACTTAACCAACTGAGCCACCCAGGCATCCTCAAAGGATTCAATTTTATCTCAAATTTCTATCAGAAGAGCCCTAGTTCACATGAGTTCACATGAATAATTGGCCTGGTAAGAGATTACCAATTAATTGCCTCTTCACCCCAGACCTATCATTCACTACCTGCTCTGTTGTCATGGAGATGAACTGTGAATTTTTTCTGCCATGCCAGATGGCATAGAGTTAAGTTTTATCAGTTGAGGGCACTCGAGGAACTCTGTAAGACAAAGGAGTTTCTCTTCCTGGTTCCAGTGTACTTGGTTCACCAGGCTGTTACACAGTTGGGTTTTCTTCAGTACCCAAAGGCCAGCTGCATGGAGCACCTGCCCCTGGGAAACTTTCGATGACACCATTTCAGGTGCCTTCATAATTGAGTGGTGCCAGCAGAGCGACCTCGATGATGGGCTTCCCCTCCTATGTGCTCTGGTGGCTCTGGAGTGAACTCCCAATGGTAGCACCTTCCTGTGGACACTTTCCCCAGCAGATTTGCAGATTCCTGCTGACTCGGCACCTTCGCAAGTGTTCTAGTCATCTGGTGAGCCATGCCAGTGTCCTCTGCTGAGGCCAGGATTTCAATCTGCAGTGTGGCATTGGATGGCGGCGCTTCCTTCAGTGTTCTCTCCCAGCCCAAGAGCTCGTGGGTGGCTGCTTCCTGTGTCTGATACTGTATTCTTTAGAGTTTTCTTTATCTCCTTATAACCAACACCCTATAACTTTAATCCTCTATTAATATTTTTATATTAAATTTTCCCGGTTCAAGTTGTTGTGGATTCCAGTCCCTTGCTTAGACCCTGCCTGATATAAGACTGTAGTTAATTCGGTTGAAATTTTACTTGACCCATTTTTTTTTTTTCATGTCTAGTACCTCTAGAATTTCCCTCTGATTCAGTGGTATTCAAATTTTTTAAGTAATGGAATCTTATTTAGAGACAAAAATCTCACGTGGAATACCAATAGGTATAATGCATAAAAAACAAGTGCTTTGATTTAAGTGGGTATACATTGCAAGATGTCCCAGGTGTGGCTTCTCCTCCCCACTCTCTGCCCATGGTGGTCTTGAAACATCTCTCTGGAGCTCAGACGATTCTCAGGACATGATGTCTCAGTCGGTTAGGACTGCTATTAACAAAATACCACATTCTGAGTGAAATTTATTTCTCATAGTTCTGGAAGCTGGAAGAAGGCCAGGTCAGGATGCTGGCTTTGGTGGGTGAGGAGCCTTTTCCAAGCTGTGGACCTCCAGCTGTAGCTTCACATGGTAGAAAGGGCGAGGAGCTATATGGGGTCTCTTTTATAAGACACAAATTCCATTTATGAGGACCCCACCCTCAAGAATTAATTAGCTCCCAAAGCCCCCCCTGGCTGACACCATTACATTGGGTGTTAAGATTTCAACATACAAATTTTGGGGACTGAAAACATTCAGATCATAGCACACACTTGAGAAACAACTCTGCGTCCATCTTATGTATAATAAAATAAAGAACCTTCCTCCAAATTTATAAATGATGTTGGCATATTAATTATAACCAATTCCTTTTTTATTCCCTTTTTATTCAAGAAATAAAATAATGTCCTTTAGATTGATCCAATTACCTAATCCTAGCGCAATAAGATAGGGTAGCAAGAACTTAAAGATCCTTGAAGCAAATGTCCTTATTTCTATTAAGCCAGAGAGTTGACTCAAAATGAGAGGAAATGACAGCATGGGATAGATTTCTAATTTCAGCAGCTGAATATAGAAAATTACATGAACATTGAAAAACTTAAACTTCTAACTCACTTCTTGCATGGAAGACAGAAACTGCCAGTGTCTCTGGAAAGTCCCTATTCCTACGGGGGCGAAAAGGGAACACTGAGAAAGACAGCTTCTTCTTTCAAAAAGAATCATTCAGTCACTAATAGACCTACCTTCTCAGCAGAGTCCTCAGTCCGAAAAGCCTTCACCTCAAATCTGCACATTAACTTTATATCATCCACCCTTTAATTCAGAGAATGATTGAATGTGAGCTACACCACGGAGGTGTATTTCACCCTATAGCATTAACATCTGAGGACTGCATATTGCAGAGCCCATCAATATTCTGAAATAAAGTGGGATAAAACTATTTGTCTTTATAATGACTTGTTTTCCTGACATCAACTTTTAAATGAACCTGGTTTTCCAAAACAAAATGGAAAGGAGTAGGATGTAGTGATCATACAGTACAGATTTTGGTGTTCTGAAAGAATTTCTTGGAAGGAGGAAAGTATAAAATAAATAATATCATGAAAATAAGATATCATTCTCCTGAACTTTCAGTGTAATTGGTACATTCTGGAAACAAGATATAACCAGATTTCATGTTTGCAATCATCCACAAAAACAAAAAAACAAACAGAAAACACTTCGCAGCTCGTATTATAAAGAGAATTATCATAAAAAGGTCCATGTATTGTCATTCTTAGACTCCTAGACTATTCATTGATTATTTCCAATTTGATAACCCTCATTTGAAAGAGAATGACACAATCTTCTGAGTACAAGTGAAACTAAAACCAGTAAGTTTTGATTATTGAACATAGAAGCTCAAATTGCCAGATGAGTTATAAGTTGAGAATGTGATAATACAGAATTGACAACTCGCTTCTACAAAGGTCAGGAGGTCATGTGAGTGTGGAAGGTTAAGTGAGGACTGGTTTAGTGGTAAACCAAAGAGCATGTACCCCACCATGTGCCCACCACATACCCCGTAACAGTGCTTGCACATAGAATTTACTGTGGCTGAGCCTCCATTCAAAGATTACAGTGGAGTTGGTCACAAGTGGGACCCAGGCATGTGTGTTTTAAACTCAAAGTGTTTCTAATGTATCCAGTTTTGAGAACCCCTGTCATCTCCATTTTTGCCCTCAGCTCCCACAGAGATTGTTGCTAAAAACGATTATATAGGCCTAATGATGATATATTCCAGTATTTTGGGAAACCTTGTTTTTTGTGTAACAGCTCTTGACTTTTAAGTGTCATCTAATATGGCAAAATGTTTTTCTGAAACATTGTTTATGCAAATAAAGGAAGTACAAAGACTGAATCCCATCCATAGGTCACTGGGTTTTAACTTTTGAATCAGAGACTTTTTTTCCCCAAGGAAATATAAAATATTCAAAAGGGAATTTCGCTTTTGAAGAGAAAGGCAATAGGAAAAAAACATGAGTTTTGGAATTGGACAACGTATGTTTAGCTGTGTCATACTGAATAGCTTAATCTTTTGATTCCTGATCTATAAAATGCATATCATAAAATATGTTCTACCTATAAAACACAGAAGTTTCGTGAGGATCGACTATGCATGGGAAAACAATTTATATTTTTCTGAAAAACTTTGAAAAATTTTTTTTAGGTTTTGGTTTACGTGCCACACTTTCACCTCAAACTTTCTTCCTTTTCGGAAAAGAGGAAGATGGAAGAAATAAAACAAAACTAACGAAAGGCAAAAAGAGAAAAAAGTACAGATGTAAGAATCTTCTCACTATTCTGAAAACCCTGTCATCATCTGGACCATGTTACTTACCCCTCTAATATTATTTACCACTTCTCAATGTAAACCTGCACTCCAGCTGGGCCTCTCACTTTTCTGTAAATTAAAAAAGACATAGCCATAATTATTCCAAAAGGAGGGGGCTGTGATATTTGCCTTGGTCTGGAGTAGGAGAGCAATTATTCCAGAGAAGGTGAGAAATTATGATCCATGGTCAAGATCTGCTCCCCTCAGGAAAAACCAGAAATGGGGTAACAAAGGAAAACTGCAATGGTAAATGAAGGCCCCACTGGAGCAGAGTCTTAACCCTATCCTGTCCCACCAAGATGCAAATCAGTGCCTGAATTTGGGGACACTGATACTGGTGAAAACAGCTTCTGAGAAAGGAAAACACATTCATCTGCTATAGCATTAGCCCAGAGTCAAGGTATGAAGAAGTTCAAGGTGATAGAAATAGCAAGAAGGGCAAAAGTGCTGGTTATTTTCTCATGAAGAACCCATATGTCTGTATCTTCTTTGCCATCAGTATAAATTATCTGGTAGAATGATGCCAGCTGACACAAACTCTGTGTAGACAGCACCTCCCCGTCTCACAATGATTCAGAATTCACATGCCCCATTCTTGCATCTCCAATCACAAAAATAAAAGATTGGATTCTGGATTGACCAGAGATCTTTTCTAGGCATTGACCTAGAGGTCAATGTCATTAGGTGAGGAATGCACAGTACCTGTACTAAAGAGGTAACATCTATTTCTCGTGTACTTTTCTGCTGAGAAATAGATACATTAAAAATAAAAATTAGGGACACCTGGGTGTCTCAGTTGGTTAAAGGTCGGACTCTTGCTTTTGGCTTAGGTCATGATCTCAGGGTCGTAAGATCAAGCCCCCTGTCTGGCTTGTGTTCAATGCGGAGTCTGCTTGGGATTCTCTCCCTCTCCCGCTGCCCCTCCCCCTGCTTGCAGACTCATGCCCACTCTCTCTCCCCCCCCAAATAAATAAATAAATAAATTTAAAAATAAATAAATAAAGATTAAACTAGTTTTTGTCTGTTTACAACTATATCAATCAAGCAATCTAGGGGCAGTGAATTAGCAAATAGCCCACCACCTAATATTTGATATTAGGATATCAAATATCCTAATGCGGAGTTAAAGAAAAGTAAAATAATTAGTATTCATAAAAATAAATTTGAGGCTAAAAGAAAAAATAAATTATTTCACATTCTATATTGAAGTTTGAAATACAGTGCAGGAGATCTTACCTTTACAGAATTGCACATGAGACGTTTATTTATATATATATGTTGACTCTTAAATGTAAAAGTTAAAGTTAAAAAATTTTATATGTACAAATAATTAATTCTACATTAATAAGTAAATACATAACTTCTGTTAAAGACACAAAATCACAAATATTCTATCAAAATGAAGAAATTGTACTTGTTATTACTGCAAAGTGGTTATTGACTTTTGTCAGTGAATATTAAACTTGCATTATATGCTGTCTTTTTGAAAGAATCCATAGCATCCACAAATACAAATGCAATAAAATATTTGCTCTTCTTAGCAGTTGGCTCAATTTTTTTATAGAGAGCAACTCAATTCGTACAAATAATTCAACTGAATTGAATTGATGAGTGAGGGTGAGTTTTGGCCTGGGACCCAGGTTTCAGATGAAAGAAGGAAGGCACATTGCCTAATAAAATAGGGAGAATGGGGAAAAATAGACCAAAGAATAAGTCTTTGCAATATATTGAGGAAAGTGTATAAAGAATATTCTTTTAAGAATGAAGCAAAGTTTTTGAAAAAAGAGTTGATTATAAAATAATGTGAATAATATGATACTCCTATATAAAAATTTTATCCCTACTTCATATATATTCTTACTCTCTACACTATTTGTATGTCCACTTGACCCTTGGACAATAGTGGGGTCAAGGGTACTGACCCACTACAGAGTCAAAAATCCAGTTTACGTTTGATTCCTCTCAAACTCAACCACTACCAGCCAACTGTTGACCAGAAGATTTACTGAAGAACATAAACAGTATTTATATAATATACTGTATTCTCACAATATAGGAAACTAGAGAAAAGAAAATGTTATTAAGAAGATCATAAGAGAAAACACATTTATAGAATTGTATGGTATCATTTATCAAAAAATAAATCCACATATAAGTGAACCCATGCAATTTGAACAAGTCGTTTAAAAATCAACAATGTTTTCTATTGACTCATATATACTGACAATTTAAAACCTTTAGCTTTAACTACATCTCTTCCCTAAAATCTGGAATTTTGCATACCAACACCTACTAGACAACTTTACTTAGATGTTCAGAGGAACTTTAATAACAATATGCCCCAAAATGAAGTAGTTCTATTATTCAACTAATAAGTTCTTTCTTGGGGTGGGTTCTTTCTGGGGTTCAGTGGGTTAAAGCCTCTGCCTTCGGCTCATGTCATGATCTCAGGGTCCTGGGATCGAGCCCCACATCAGGCTCTCTGCTCAGCAGGGGGCCTGCTTCCCCCTCTCTCTCTGCCTGCCTCTCTGCCTACTTGTGAGCTCTCTCTCTCTCTCTCTCTCTCTGTCAAATAAATAAATAAATAAATAAATAAATAAATAAATAAATAAATAAAATCTTTTTTAAAATCTTTAAAAAAAGTTCTTTCTGTATTTTTTTTTTTTTAAAGATTTTA
>CM053611.1:35958340-35976259 GCA_028646535.1 Procyon lotor
AAAAAAGAAATCTCAAATAGCAGTGATTGGGCATGGTAAGAAAAGCATGAGTTATTTTTGAAAATATGAAAAGTGACGTAATTGAAGTGGCAAAACTACCTCTTTTAATATTTTTAATATACTTCTCATCTTTAGCAACTAGTACGTTTATGGTTAACTCTAAGAGGAAGAGGGCAATGAACAAGAATTTGAGGAACTCTGGCCTTTCCTTTCCTTTGACATGTGCTAAAATACTTCATCCTGAAAGACTGGACATGTTGATTCTTTCAAACAATATTTATTTCATCAAAGAAAGGAGGCTACGCATATAAAAATATAACTGGTAATAAATGCATGTGTGAGGTGTTCCAAATAAGTTCTATCAACATGCTGAGAAGAGGTAACTATTTTGAAGGCAGATTAGAATGTGAATAAATAGAAGGGAGAATGACATTGCCAAAAAGATGGAAGAGATTTACAGTTTATGCTTTAGCCTTGCGTGGGACTTCCAATTTGGCCAGTTCCTTATGTCTCCCCATTTCTCACCCATGCATTTGGCTTTGGTATTTTTTTTTATTAGGTGACATGTTTTTGCTGTTGTTGGTTTTTTTTTTCCCTCGTAGACACAGACCCATGGTTAGGTTTGAAATTTTTCAAGTTCTGCTAATAGTTATGGTCCCAACCTCTTCCATTTGCTAGTAGGGCTGAAAACATGGGTCATGTCTTATTGTCGCTTCAGGCTTACTTTCTACAGAGGACAAAGGATATGTCGAGTTCACCTGGGGAGCTAACATACTTTCCCAGAGTTAGTCATCTTGCTTTTGTAGGGTCAGTGCTCTGAAACGTCCCTAGTAAGTACTGGATTCCTACAAGGATATCAATGAACTAGATGTAACGTAAACAGAGCTGGAAGGACTATAGAGAAAATTTCTGAGTATGAGCATCCCCCAGGGCAAGGGAAGAACTAGAAAGAAAAAGTCCTTTTAGAGAATGTTCCTATTTTTCGTTAGAGTGATCATTATCGAAAGTCGGAGCTGAATAAATGAACTTAGAGACTATTTTAGCAAACAGTTTCAAAGTAAAAAATAAATAAATAAATAAATAAGGGAGAATTTCAAAATGCATATAATTGGATGTTGTGGGATAATTTGGTGATACAATTAAGCTTGTGATCTGCCAATTATTTCTGGTCATTCTTTATTTAACAAAAGATGATTTTCTGGCTCTTTGTAAAGAAATACAACTTGGGAGATGGTAGCAAGCAACAGATTAATGGAAGACACAGGTGCCCATGTGAGAAATTATAGACAAGAGGGGAAAAGAAAAATCACATTAGTTTGATTTCAGTTGTTTTTAATGAGAGTCATACTATTTTGGGCACTGGGGAAATATCCTCAGTAACTTAGCTGAGCTAGGGAAAGTGGCTAGGAATTAAAACAAGAAACCAACAGGATACAGAGGAACAATTGCTTGTTTTGTAATTGGTGAAAAGAAATTTGTTTTTAGAAAGTGCAGATGAGTCCAACTATGCTGAACTGGACTCTGTAAGAAGGATCTAGAACTTTTATTTATTCATTCATCAGACACTGGTTTTAGCACTTTATTTTGGGTCAATCACTGTGTGGTGATACAAAGATGAATAAATAGAGTCCCTTCCATCGTGGAGCTTATAGTCCCTTAGAAAAGATAGATATGAACAAATATATATAATTTAATATAGCAAGTTCTATAATACAGTTATATAGAACCCAAAAGGGCAGCATAAGATTAATGGAGGCGTTTACTAACTCTGCCAAAAGATTTAAGAGAATAGGTTGTTTGTTTGATTGTAAATTTGGATTTAACAGAGGCAGCTCTTGAGCTGAGTAGACAAGTGGAGGAGGCACATCAGGTAAAGGTAAGAGCCTGAGCTAAGGCAACAGAATAAAAAAATGTGTGTTTGGAAGGTGATGCAAAGTCCACCACGGAAGAGAAGGAAAAGAGATGACCCAGATAATGTAATTTGACATTTGAATTGCTAAGGGTCACCCGAAGGTGCTTGATTCTTATATGATAGAGAAGAATTGACAAAAATTAAGCAATGAGACTTACAAATAGATTTGTGATCTAGGAAAAAAAAATGATTTTGACAGTAATGTGAATGTTGGATTGAAAGAGAAGGAAGAGATTGGCCTGGGAGAGAAGTAATTAGTTAGAGGCTGTCATAAATGTCTGGTTGAGAGATAATAAGGGACTAAAATACTTAGTAAAATTGGGGTGGGAGAGAAATATACAAATTATAGAGATTTGGATGTATAATTGTGACCAATATTATTTGTGGGTAAAAGAATTAAACAATTTGAATACTAGTCCTCAGTCTATGATTTGAATGTCTTATGAAAATTGAGAATAGGCTTTCAAATCCCAGGCAAATTTATCTCAAAGCTGGACATAGATGTTGGAGAGAAAATGAATTGGCGAACAAAGAATCAGAAGCCTTTACCAATCAGCTGAGTACCTTGAATAATTTACTCCTTTACGCTTGATTCATTTTCCTCACTTATAAAACACAGTGGTTGAAACACAGCTTTCATCCGTTAAATCATGACTACTGGTGTGGATTAGTTTTGCATCACTATACAACTTGATCCTTGCAAAGTTAAGTTACTGTATCTGCAACATGCCTTTTTGAAAACATAGCAGAAATATCATGACGTGAACATCACAGGGGAGTGAAGGAAAAAGGAAAGTGAAAATACACAGGAGAAATAAGAAAAGTTTATATGGAACTCGTTTTGAAAAAAGATCGACCTGACTTAGTATAAGGATGCTATTGCCCATAAGGGAAAATAAGAGGCAGAAAGCTGCAGTTTTAGATAAAGTTCTTAACTTAAAAAGCAAAACAAAACAGATAAGATCTAAGAGACCAATCCCCAAAATGAACAAATTAATTTAAAAGACCAGTGGCAAAATTTGACCGGAAGTCCTCAAGAAGGACCACAACAAGTTGTGGCTTGTGACGTATTGGCCCTCATTCACTCCTTGAAGAGTGTACTTCCCTACTCCCTGACTTTGAGGGCAACCAGGGACTTGAAATATGCTGAGTTGATGGGCTTAGTCTCCTGCGTCTCTCATATCTCTGAGAGAAGAGCTTCTGGAGCAGCTGCTGCCTCTTCAGCCTGGACCCTAGGATAGCAAAGAGACAAGGACACAGACTCACAGCTTGAGGCAGAGCCTCAACCTGACAACCCAGACGACTCAGCCAACACATCACAGACTAGTGAGTGAGCCAGCGTTTGGGGTATGCTTTGTAAAATAGCATTACTGTGGCAATCGCTAACTGGTACATGAGCAAAATTTATGGTTTTTAAATATTTTTTTTTAATGATTTTTTTTTTTTTTTTGACAGAGAGAGACACAGAGAGAGGGAACACAAGCAGCGGGACTGGGAGAGGGAGAAGCAGGCTTCCCGTTGAGCACGGAGCTCGATGGGGGGGCTCGATCAGATGCTTAGCCATCTGAGCCACCTAGATGCCCCCAAAATTTATGGGTTTTGAAGAGCATTTAGAGTGTTGGGGTCTCCCCCATCTTTCTTTCTCTCTCTGTCTCTGTTTCTGTCTTTCTGTTGCTCTCCTCTCTCTCTCTCTCTAACACACACTCTTGGCTCCTGAAGTAATTGGTTTTTTTGGAAATGTGAATTAATATCCATATATGAAAAACATCAACATACAAAATTAGAGAGAACTGTATACCTTATAATCCAGTTTTTAAAAATGTCAACCCATTACTTTCTGTTTGTCTCTCAAGGAAGGGACTTTGAAATATAGGCTGTCATGTATTTATCCTCACCTATATCAAATGATACTGGATGACTACAATGATCTTAGCACAATACCAACGGCACAATAGTTTTATTGGTGTTGTTGAACTTGAGGTCTGCTTTCTACACCTGGAAGTAGGAGTTTAGCATATGAGAACACTCATGGCAAGGTCCCAAATGGAGAGAAGCAGGACAGTAGAGCAAAGTGGGTAAATGATCAGAGCCAACTAATATCTAAATTCGGCCACATATTGGCTTTATTACTTTAAGCAAAAGCTTTTTACCTCTCTGTTACTTTAAGGGATTTGCCTCATCTGTAAATGAATGATAATAATAAGCTCCTATTTCATGTGATTATGAACGTAAATTGATTCACAAAAGTTAAAAGCTCAAAACTAGGCCTACCATAGAGTAAGCACACAACAAATAGGAGATATGATTGTTCCTATTATTATTATTACTATTAAAGACAATTGATGTTCTTCTCACTGCAATCTAAATCGCTATTTCCTGCTCAAATCCTTTAGAATTGGCTCATGGCTGGGATCTATAATGGCCAAAATTAATTAAAAATGTTGATAGGTCAGAGTGATCATGTGAGGACTCAGTTTGTTGGCTTCATAATCTACCGGACCTCACTTCTTTCTGCCGAGCTCAACAGTCAGAAGAGTCATGTCAGAGTCTCCCACCACCTCTAGTGGTTCCTCCAGTGGCTCCTCCAACTGCAGTGAGATAGAATGATTTCTGGACAGAAATGTAGCAAGTTTAGCAGGAGTTATGTCATTGGTCAAACTTCTGATGTAATTTGTCATAATTCTTATATTAATGTGGTATTCTCAGTTTAGGATGTTGTAACACTGTATTCTCCTTTTAGACTGTCTTTAACTCTATATCCTCATTTTAGACTGTCTTCGTATTACTGACCGGAGATCCAACAGTGGGCAGGGATCTTGAATCCCGTGCATTCCCTACAACGAATCTGTATTTTTGCTTTGCTGAAAAGGAGGCATGGATGATGACACAATACTGACAAACTCAGTAGATTCCCAGTCTTCAGGTAAGAAGCACACTTATGCCAGGCTTTAGGCACATTTGTAAAGCAAATAAATTTACATTTATTGGGCACCTGCTATCAATTCCGAGTCCCAACCCTCCTGAGAGAGTCTGTATATACATGTTGTTCATTTCTTCTCTCTGTGTCATATTATTTTCAGCTATCTCTCCAAAGTATCTTATAAAGACCCACACTGTGTGGATAAAAGATAACTACCTTTTGTGTGATTTTTTAACAGCTTTATTAGATAAAATTGACATATAATAAAATGCATAGAAACAGCTTGCCAATTTCTATTTCCCAAAAAAGGTGCCTGCTGGGAATTTTGTCTGGGATTGTGATGAAACTATAAATTAATTTGAGTTGAATTGACATCTTCACAAAATTGTGTCTTCTGACTCATGAAAATGGTATCTTTCTCCATGTACTTATGCCTATAATTTATTTCAGCAATGTTTTCTGGACTTCAGTATTTAAGTTTTGCATGTCTTTTGTCAGATTTATCCATAAGTATTCAATATTTTTATGCTATTTTAAATAGTATGTCTTAATTTTGTATTGATCACTGCTAGCATATAGAAATATAATCATTTTGTATATACTGACCTTGTTCCTACAACATTCTAAACTCACGTATTAGTAACTAAAAATTGATTTTTTTTTTTTTATAGGAGATGTTATTGCTTTCAACCTTACTGGAAAGTCACAAGGACCCTCAAAAAGGAATAAAAACATACTTTGTAGCTCTAAAATTATCACCACTGTCTTCTTTTTCCTGGTGGTTTTGATAACTACACTGGCCACAATTTTAGCAGGTGAGTTGCCCACTTCCCAAACATGCTAATGTTAACTCTACCATAAAATATTACATCTTTTGTGTGCCTTTCATACTGGAGATCAAGACTGAGGGTAAGACATCTTTGTACCTGGGATGAATGTATGTTTCTTCTATAAAATGGGGATAATATCTATACTGCATATTGTGAGGATAATAGTAACCTAATCCATACGATACTTCCTTCCTTTTTTTTTAATTGTGTTATGTTAGTCGAAACTTCCTTCTAAACCAGTATTATTTACAGTCCTTACAAGGTAAGGGGCTCATGGTACAATGTAAATCACTATCCTGATTCCTTCAGTATAAGTCTCCTTATGAAGAAATATCAAAAGAACTATGCAGTATATTTGGTGACACAGTTAGTTAACAATATGCCACAAGGTCCTTATCTCTGTATGGACTGGCAGCAAACAATTTATGGAACATTATCTAGACATGGACTACCTTGCCCAAAACCATATACTTTTACATAAATACTGATACCTTTTTCTAAGCTGCTTCTAGCTAATGACTATTTTTACAAGAATGGAAAACTGAGTTCAAGGTGCAAAATATTTGCTCTCTCTCTGGTTGTGCAGCTTTCAATTATGCAGTCAGATTTACAAGTCCCAATCATAATTCACAACTATACAGGTAGGTTATAGAGAATTGGACAAGAAAAAATTGTTACTATCCTAATAACCATAATTTTTATGCAAAATATAGATTACTCTTAGCCTCTAAAAGTGAGTTTAGAATGATATATCTCCCCTTCATGATGGTAAAATGTGTACATATATACTAAAAATAACCTGAAGCAATTTTAACAATATGTTTGAAAATATCTACATAAATATACATTCATATACATGGACGTATATAAATATGTATATGATTTGCACATGTATTATAAGTGTTTATGTTATATATGGATGTGTACTTTGTAGAAATTGATGTGCATGTGTATTATATATACATGTATACATAAATGTGCACATAAGTTTGTATAAATGAGTTTATATAGTATATATATATTGATCAAGCTTATTCTATCAACTAGGCATTATGCCTGGTATACATACATGATAATGAATATATATACTTGACTATATGTAAATGTCAATGTATACGTATATACGTTGTGTTTGTATATCATTTACATATGTATAGAAATGTATATATAAATATGTGAATACACTGTACATATATAAATGGATGGATAGATAGGTAGATGACAGATAGAGAGATGGAGAAAGAAATCATTATGTGAAATGGGCATTATGCTATGTGTTGACAAATACGGTTGTCCTCATGGAACTTACTCAAATGAAAGTTTTTTGATAAAACTATATATTTACAAAGCATGTTATGCTTTATATTTTAATACACAATATTTTTAAAAGATTTTATTTATTTATTCAACATAGAGAGAGAGATCACAAGTAGGCAGAGAGGCAGACAGAGAGAGAGGGAGAAGCAGGCTCCCTGCTGAGCAGAGAGCCCGATGCGGGGCTCGATCCCAGGACCCTAAGACCATGACCTGAGCCGAAGGCAGAGGCTTTAACCCAGGGAGCCACCCAGGCACCCCAATACACAATATTTTATTCGCATTTTTGAGTAATCAAGAGAAGTAATTAAGTATTATTTTCCTATTGTCTTTTGTTATACACAAGGACTTTGAACTTCAGAGATATTGGCTGACTATCTACACACAGCTGAGTAGAGTTACAAACTGAGTCGTCTTCTGAATTGTATTCATTGTTCTTTACCATATCTACAATGTTATCTCTTCCTAAATGAACTTATTTCCTGTTGTTTATATAAAATAAGCACCTAGAAATTTGTTAAAGGAGTTGAAATATGTTCAACATGTTCTTAGAAAGGCAGTTTCTTCCAGGCCACCTACTGAAGTCCATGCAGGCCACCCTTACCAGGGGCACCTTATTTTCCCTCAGTGGAATTTATTCAGTGAAATTCTTAAGGATCCTCATTTTCATTCCCTGATTCAAGCTATATTCAAAAGACTATTTTATAAACTGTATCACGTAACACTGTAGACAGTTTGTAAAGGTTAATATGTTTTATCCTGCAGTGATATTGAAATGTGGGGCCAGAATTTCATCTCCAGGTTTTGTCATTGGTTATAAGTTTTCTAGTGTCTAACATCTCAGCTTCCCTATCTATACAGCAAAGGACTGGACTGGATAATTTTTAGTGTTGTTTGTGGTGCTGAAATTCTGATTTCCTTAAGTTATTTTAAAAAATAAGGGTAAAAAAATAAAAAAAAAATTTTTTAAATGAAAAAAAAAGGGGGTGCCTGAGTGGCTCAGCCGTTAAGCGTCTGCCTTCGGCCCAGGTCAGATCCCAGGGGCCTGGGATCGAGCCCCGCATCGGGCTCTCTGCTCGGCAGGAAGCCTGCTTCTCCTGCTACCATTCCCTCTGCTTATGTTCTGTCTCTCGCTGTGTTTCTCTCTGTCAAATAAATAAAATCTTTAAAAAAAAAAAATAAGGGAATAAGGGTTATCTAACATAATCTAGGAGAGGAAAGATAAGCATGCTAAACTCATATGCCAGATCAGATGACTGATTCTGGGCTTTGGCATGAAACTAGACTTTTCCTACTTAATAGATATTAATGCTTAGGTTAAAATTGTCTGCAATACATAAGTCAAAGATCTAATCAGGTCTAGAATAAAAATTGTTCTTTCTCTTAGATATGCTTGAGAATGGTTACATAGATTTTTCTCAGAGGAGTATGGCAGTTATATATTTTGTTCATTTATACAGCAAGCAGGCAGGACATAATCTCCAGGTGCCGGGATAGAGAAAGAAGAGGCAAAATTTATAGTCATTACTAGAATGTATTAAATCTGATAGTCTATGAGAAGCCAAAAGCATGGAAAAGAGATTATGATCAACTCCACTGGGATAGAGTAGAGGGAATTTGTATGGGAAATTATGCTTTAACATAATAGATTATTGAAATACAAGTAGATGCTTTCCAGTTGGGCAGGGATGGAAGTTTTCACTGCAAGTTAGGGTGGGGCAGTGGCAATGAGGAACACAGGTCAGCACGAACAAAGGCCCAGATATTGCCTAAAAGTAACATGGCACGTATAAGGGACTACAACAAGCTTGGTATACAAGGAAATAAAGAAGGGAAACAAAGTGTCTACAGAAAAATAAGACAAAATAAAGCTATAGATGTAAACAAAGATCAAATCTTGATGCACACTTCATTACCGTTTAAAGAAAAATTTAGGGGCACCTGGGTGGCTTAGTTGGTTAAGTGTCTGCCTTTGGTCAGGTCATGATCTCAGGGTCTTAGGATCGAGCCCCGCATCAGGCTCTCTGCTCCGTGGAATGTCTGCTTCTCCCTCTCCCTCTGAGCTCTTGTCGTCTGTGTTCTCTCTCTCGCTCACTCTCAAATACACAAATAAAATCTTTTTTAAAAATTAAAACAAAAATAAAGAAAAAACTAGATAAGCTTAGTGGAAGCACAGGCGGAACTGGATCGGATATGTCCCACTTAGTTGTTTTCATACACTTCAAACTGAACACTTGTCTTTTTTCCAAACCTGATTTTCTTCCTATAGTTATTTTTACGACTCGACATGCCATCCATCCAGTCCATCCATCATCATCTTTCTCTAATTTGGAACAAGCCTTTTAGTATAAGGTGTAAAACCTTCACTGTGTACATTGGCAACACCTAGTTTCTGTTCATTCTTCTGGCCTCGGTTCCTGTTATGCTTCTTCTTTCTCTCTATACTGCACTCAGATTGATCTTCCTTTTTTTTTTTTTAATTTTATTTATTTATTTGACAGAGAGAGAGAGAGATCACAAGCAGGCAGAGAGGCAGGCAGAGAGGAGGGGAAGCAGGCTCCCCACTGAGCAGAAAGCCCGATGCAGGGCTTGATCCCAGGACCCTGAGATCATGACCTGAGCCGAAGGCAGAGGCTTTAACCCACTGAGCCACCCAGGCGCCCCTCAGATTGATCTTCTTTTCTCAAGTGAAAAGATCACTCACCCCAGGGCTTTTACACATTCACTTCCTCTTTTCTGAAGACATGCTTTCCTCATCCTTCCTCTGGCGAGCTAGCTCTCTTCATCTTTAAAGTGTCAGCTGAAATGTCTACTCCAATCCCCATCCTTGAACTAGACCAGCTCCCCTCAACTCATTTTCTCTCAGTACCTATGGCTATTCTGCTTGTACTGTTCCTTGATTTTGTTGTTATTTGCTGACTATCTATCTGCCCCACTAGACTCTTAGTGTGGTGATGGCAGGGACCATGTCTCTAATAAACATATACAGCAGTGCTTAGCAGAGTGTGTATTCACAAATACTTTGTTATTCAACGAATGGGTGTCCATTAGGTGGTTGTATATGAGAAATTTCTGATGAGAGGTCTGTATAATTATCTGTATAAACATTATAGTTAATGTCGCAAGAATGACTATGTTCTCCTAGATGGAGTGTGTCACTTGAGAAGAGCACCAACTCTTGAATCTAAGCAATAAGAACAGCTACATGAGTGACACCCCTCAAGATTTTTTTCAACTTAGCAAGAAAAATAAATACAAAAATTTAGGAGCTGATCTCATTTGGAGAAAAACAAAGAATGATTAATGAAGTCCAAAACCCAGGTTGAAGGGTCAAAGCTAATTTGATGAATTTCATTTACGTGGATAAGATAACTGTTTTAGATTAAATTCTGTTACTCAGAACCTGACATTCAGGGCATGCCACCTCCTCAGTAGTTAATATATCATTAAATTGTTTTCAGTTGAAAAACACAAATCTTCCATTGAACATATGCCATGCTTGAATGGTTGGATTGGTTACCTGGGAAAGTGCTTCTATTTTTCTGAAAATACAAGAACCTGGGCAGCAAGCCAGAACTTCTGTGCCTCTCATTCAGCCACTCTTGCTGTCTTCAACACCACAAAAGAACTGGTAAGGCAATTCTTTTGAATTATAGTTACATTTTTAGAAGTCATAGCTGATGTGGAAAAGGCACTGGGAATGGAAATAACCAGAAACGATCCTCTCACCCAGGCTCAAAGCCCTTTTTTTCCACATCAACTTAATCATAGAAAGAGCTCGTACCAGGTCAGAGCAACCCTTAGAATACAAATTATTAGGTAACATTTAGCAGATGACTGCCCACTTGACTTTTCAGCTGGGAGTAAAAAGTATTTAGAAATAAGTTACATAGTAGGCATTTTCCCTATGCCCTCTGTAGCACAATTTATATACTACTACCCACCAGAAAGACCCCAACTATAGTCCAAAGAAGTTCAACCACATAATACCCAGCTGTATATTTTCAAGTTGGAATACAGCACCAAAATCCAGGGAAAACCCAAAACCACTTCCCACAAAGTTCAGACCCATGAAGCCTTAATAAAGCCCTCAGTAATGAGCCATTATTACCCACCTATTTTACACCAAATTAAAGTTGCCGTTGGGGAAACTATAGTCAAAAAAATAATAAGCAGAAAGTCATGGCAAACCAGTTGTCAGAGATACTGGAAAGGACTAATAAATATGTCAGTATAACCAAGAAGGTCTGGGAGCTTCTGGCACAGAAAAAGATCAGTGGAGAAACCAGTTACACAGGACAAACCTCCCCAAATCTGAAATAATAGAGATATAGAACAACAGAGGTGGTAAGAGACAGAAGAGTTAAGACCTCAAGGAGCATAGGGATATATTTAACATTTATTGACCACATACTCTACCAGGAAAAGGCAGAAGAGGGATTGTCCCAAATTGATATTAATTTAGTAGACCCTTCTCACAAAGATTTTAAGATAAGTACATTTGGATGGCTGAAAAATATAAATGAAATTGTGTATTCCATTCTATAGAACAATAAATCAAGAAAAACTAAAGCAGAGAAAAAGTGAGAAATGATGAATATTAAAACAAAACAAAAGATATATTTTAACTAAAAAGTATAGTAACTGAAATAATTTGAGGAATAAACATGAAAGAGTCCAACAAAATAACGAGGATATAAAAAGCAAAGCTGGTTCTGTGCATAGATAGGATTGATCAGAGAAAAGGAAAAAAGACATGCACCTAATAAACACAATTACAAACAGTAGCAATTTAAAAGCATAAAATCTTACAAATAATTTCGTGTCAATAAATTTGAAAACTTCGAAGAAACGGATAATTGCCTAAATAATTATTTAAACAATTGTTTAGGCAACTCGTATTGGGATATGTACAGACAGGCATTTTTTAAAAAATAAGTGATAAGCATCAAGGAGTAAAAAATGTTTTAACAAATGAGGGTGTTCAAATAAATTAAAGATGTAGAAAAAGTATCAATCCTACAGAATTCAGAAAAGGTAAAAGAACAAAGAAAAACCAGTAGTCAGAAAACACAACATTGATAAATCCAAATACAACAATGATCATGATAAAGTGTGAAAGTTTTAATTTGTTTCTTAAATGACAGAAATTATCAGACTGTTTTTTAAAAAAAAACCAACAAAGTCCAGTAATGTGCTACTTACAGAGACATACCTAAGTGCATGTACACACACACACACACACACACACACACACACACACACACAAACGTTAGAAAATGAAAGGAAAAGTTATGCAAAGCAATTACTAACCAAATCTAAACAAAACAAAAAAACCAGGTTCATGGTAATAATATCAGAAAATACAATGTATCCGAATAAATTATGAAGATACATAAAACCTGTCTAAACCAACTGTCTTAATGCTAACAAGATTCCCCATCCTAAAAGATACCAAACCTAGGATTTACTGGCAAATCAGAGCAAGCTATCACAGAACAGATCCTTTCTGTCTTATAAAAACTCCTTGGAAAATAGAAAAGAAAGCTAC
This sequence comes from Procyon lotor, assembly GCA_028646535.1. Classification (NCBI taxonomy): domain Eukaryota; kingdom Metazoa; phylum Chordata; class Mammalia; order Carnivora; family Procyonidae; genus Procyon; species Procyon lotor. Next base: position 35,970,868 of record CM053611.1, read on the forward strand.
TCAATGCAATTTACTATGGTAATTGTTACAGAAGTAACCCAACCCACGAACTAATCTGTGAATCAGATGAAGATGCTGGTTTCTAAGATCATTTCCAAATATGAAAGTCTATATGTCTATCAAGAGTATAATGAGACAAAAGAAAATGCAACCGTATGAAGGACTTGCTATTTATCCCATAAATATACTTTATTAAAGGATTTCCTGAAACGGTATTCTGACCATTCTCAGTATTGGATTGGACTGCGCAGAGAACCAGAACAGGCCTGGAAGTGGATAGATGGAACCATATACAGTGGTTGGTAAGTCCTAGGTATATAATTTATACACCTAAAGCCAGGGCTCTGAGCCCTTTGCCACCACAGAGACATCTGAGTTACAATCCAGACGCACCATTCTCCTCGAAGTTTCCTTTGTGGTGGAAAATAAATGAGCCCAGAGAAAAAGTAGTAATGTAAATCTTATTGTACAAAGTATTAATACCTGCAGTATTCCAAACAATGCTTCATAATCATGGTCTCATTCGACCTGCACAACAACTGTGGGAAGTAGGTATATTTATCGCCCCTTTACTTACTGTTCAAACATGTGAATACCTACACTATTTTACAACACATATATGAAATGTATTTGGCAATAAATTCAGCACTTCTCTATCATAGAGCTTACAGATTTCTTGAGTTTGTAAAGCCACATTTTAGGGCAAAGCATATGAATTCACTTTGCTTTGAATTCAGACACTGCAGTGTTAGGTTAGATAAAAGCTCACAGCACAAAAAAATGTTTTCACTAATTCTCCCAGGGTGTGTTCACCATCTTTTGCCTTTTATTTTTCCTTGTGTGTTTTGTTTCAGGTTTAAAATAATTGGAATTGGAGAATGTGCCTATCTACATGAAATTGGGATTAGCAGTGCCAGTACGCACTTGGTTAGGAAATGGATTTGCAGCAAACCAGACACATGTGTACCCAGAAGTTAAGACATCAAAGATCTAAGATATCTTACACAAAATATAGTTTTTATTCCTCTTAAAAGACCTATAATATATATATATATATATATATATATATATATATATATATATATATAAAAGTACATGAAATTCATGTTTAGAAATTTTCATTGGTGCTTTTTTATTCCCAAATCTCTAAATCCACCTTTATACATCTACTAAATACTTGGTATTCAAGAAATATAGGCCCCTCATATGTCCCCAAACCTCTTACAGAATAAGATTTCTGAAACAGTAAAATATGAATGAAAAATTTAAATGACATTTTAAGAAATTTACTCATATGAATTCAGACTAATGTCATTTAAAATTATTTTTTAAGAACTCTAATAATATTTTTGCCCCATCTCCTTACTATTATTATCAATACTAGTTATTGATTTTCTTTCAGTTTTGCAAGATGAGATCTACTCATGAACATAGTGTAATGTAAACACAGCATCGTGTTTAAATGGATTGATTCCCTAGCTAAATGAATCTCTTTCATACACCAACCTCGCAGCAAAAAAATAAAACGAAATTTCATATTCAGACCATTGTGCGAGGGGCATCAAGATTTTGAGTGAACAGTCTGAATCAGCAGGCTTTCTAGTAATGAATGCCAGGAGACTGTTGCATAGTGAACAATATGAATGGTACAAATTTGGGAAGCAGATGAATGAGGGAGCAATCTGCACTTGAGGCTCAAGTTTCTAGTTGAGAAAATGATAAATAAGTTCTGTGTCAGAATGTGTAACTTTTCAGGGAATATTATTATGTTCATGTTTACTCAAGGTTAACAAGAACTCTTTGTTAAATATAATCCTTTTCCTAAAAGTGAAATCTGTAATCTACATCCTATGGGTGTATAATCTATACTCACTGATAGAAATTAGAACAGTTGCAATAGAACACATACCAGAGAATAGGACGAGTAAAAACTTAGGAAAATCACTTAGGAAAGCCTCATTCTGGGGCACCTGGGTGGCTCAGTGGGTTGAGGCTTCTGCCATCAGCTCAGGTCATGATCTCAGGGCCCTGGGATCAAGCCCCACATTGGGCTTTCTGCTCAGCGGGGAGCCTAATTCCCCCTACACCTCCCCGCCCCCCCATCTCTCTGCCTACTTGTAATCTCTCTTTCTGTCAAATAAATAAATATAATCTTAAAAAAAAAAAAAAAAGGAAAATCTCATTCTTGTATCTTTTACAAGCCAGGCCACATCAGGCCACATTTCCCATCTTTTCAGTCCCTCTCCGCACCTTCATTTTCACTTCCTTTTCCTCCCTGTACTTCCCCTTCCCCTGTTCTTTAGAAAATCAGAGACGGGCTAGATGAGCCTTCAACAAGTCATTGTCAACAGTGTAAGGAGTGCACAGACAAATGTAGATGATGTATGAAAAGGTTCAGTGGCAGCATAAGGATGAAAGTGTTCAAAGTCTGACAAAGACATTCCCAGGGAAATCATTACAGGGAGAACACTGTTAAATTGACAAAGTAAGAGTTTTACAGGAAGAAAATTCTCAGAAAGAACATTGCCAGCAGTGGGAAAAGCAGGGAATGTTCCTCCACTGGGAAATTATACTAGTCTGGAAGCACTGGGCTGAGAGGTATGAGATAGGAGAGACTAGGAGCTGAGGTTGGGAGTGGGTAGGAAGAAGGGGAGAGGGGAGGGCCAGGGCCACATTTAGGATGAATTCTATGCCATGTCAAGGGAGGGTTAGTATTGATGCTCTAGGTTATTGCTCTAAAGTTATTGAATACTTGCAAATAGGATAGTGACATCTTCAAATATATAATTTAGAATAATTCTCAAGGCAATATAAGATCCATCTGATAGACAAAGAAATTACTTAGAAGGCTTTTCAATTGATTAGAAGAAGAAATGATAAGGACAGTGCCAGAAACAGTGACAAGGAGAACAGAGACGAATGAGTGGATTCAGGAACTCTTTCAAAGAGAAAATCTTAGAAAATATAGGATGAGGGGGATGAAGGAGAAATAGACATCAGGAATAAATCCCAAGTCAGGCAGATGAATCATGGTGCTCTTATTTGATAAAGAAAAGTACAAGATATTTTCAAATTACTGAGTTTTAGGAGCCCGTGGGAAATTCTGGTGGAGATGTTTAGTATTATATCGATTATAGTGTTCTGGAACTCATGAGCAAGTCTGGGTTGGATACATGTCATAGACACAAATAGAGCTGCAAAGGTCTGAGGGGTGAGCTGACATGACAAAGGGAGCAAAGTGCTCGGGAGCAAAGAGGAGATGATTATTTGCTTAATGAAAAAATAATCTTTTATAAATGCTTATTTCTTGATCTTTGTTTTATTTTTTTAAGCTCTAAATTTAGGTTGTTTAGGTTTGGACACAAAACTGAATCTGTGCCCATAGGAGTACTAATAGAACAATAGTGCAACTTTAGACAAATAAATTAGTTTGTATGTATTTACAGAAGTCTTAAATGAGAGCAGTGTATATTTTTCAGAAGACAGATGCTGAAATACTCTGAAGTATTAAATCTGCAAAACTTCTAATACTGAATTGTGTCTGAAATCAAGTAGGAAAATGTACTAATGTTTCTTTGCCCTTTCAATGTATGGTTTTTAAAATTATATGATCATTGTATCAGCCCTCTTTATTAATAGAGCAGTAATGTCAAGAATCCCTTTGTATGATTCGTGGCTTTTATGGCACCTAATGCTATTGTATACTTAATAATATAGATCTTAAAGTTGTCTGCCTCAAGTGTACTAATTAATACTAAAATAAAGTTGTTGCTTTAGAAGCAAATTGAGAGTTTTGGTGTTTTTTAAATAAAATCAAAATATTCTTACATCTCTCTTGCAAGAAAATAATGAATAATTGTGGTAGGAAGTGCATATCCTTAAAATTTTGTTAAGACAAGACATGAAAAGCAAAACATTTTTATATTTGATTAAAATTTTTATTATACTTTTAAGGATAATATATTTGCATTTAAGTATAAGTACATATGTATATGTTATATATATACATATAGAGAGAGAGATCAACTAAGTATATATTTTTAGTATGTATATATTTATAGTATATATATATACTAAGTATAAACAAAGTATGAAAGTAACATGTTAATTTATACAATGATTGATGGAAAAGCCAAGGTGTTGAAAACAATTGAGGATTAATTGGGGAGGGATGTTTAGGAATATAGTCTTAACATTGTGTAAGAGTGAATATATGATACTTTATTTGACTTGAAAAATGCTTTTTTGAAAAAGGCAGTACTAACTCAGTCACTATACAGTAACTATGGGCATGTTTCCAGAGTAGTATTTTAATATATGTGAACAGGGTGCCTGGGTGGCTCAGTTGGTTGAGCGACTACCTTCAGCTCAGGCCATGATCCTGGATTCCTGGGACTGAGTCCTGCATCAGGCACCCTGCTCAGGTGGGAGTCTGCTTCTCCCTCTGACCTTCCCTTTCTCATTCTCCCTCTCTCCTTCTCTCTCTCAAATAAATAAAGAAAAATCTTTAAAAAATATATATATATGTGAACAGTTTACTGTTAAAGGTTTATCAAACAATTCTTTTTTCTCCTTGAAAGTTCTGCTTTGGGTTTGGTCTAATGCCACATCCAGCACATATCTCACACCTACCACCTTTGAGTTGCCATACCATCTAATGTGCATATGAACTACTAAAATAATCCCATTTTTTCTTCTTTGCTTTTGGGAAATAATCAAACTGGTTTCTGAGAATTAAAAAAAGTTCAGTGGGAAAATAAGGATAATGAAAAGAACACCCTTAAGAGTAAAGAAGAAAAGTGGTATGGAGAGTTCCTTACCTAAGGGTATTCCAAACGGTCCACTCTGGGGCACTGGCTACTCAGTAAACTAGTGTGAAGGGAGCATGCACTGAGGTGCACCTGACTGTGTTAACACAATATCGGGGGGAAACATGCTGAAGGGACAGGTGGGAGGTACAACTGGTCCTTATCTCTTTTTCACATTTCCTATCTATCTAATGTTAGCTCTTTTTTGGTTATTAGAGGTAATGTATCAGATGAGGTGAAAACTGTTAGGTGGTATAAAAATTATCAAAGAAGGTGAAAAAAGGCCAAGGAACAGTAAGAGCCGGAAATGACATAATAAGACTCTAGGAGCAAAAGAATCTCAGCCAGTCGTCCTTTCCAGGGGGGGGAGAGGCAGCCTTAGCACTCAACTTTAATAGGAGTATAAATGGGAAGTTGAACGTGGTCTCATCAAAGTCTTTAGTGAAGCAATAGTTTTCCCCAACTGCAAATATACACATAAACATTCCAAAAGAAGTCTAAAGTTTAAGGACAAAAACTTTGGAAGTGCCATAAATTATAAATTTATTCCTAAAGGATCTTTCACTGAGAATCTTCTAATTTAC
>CM053611.1:35976759-36004450 GCA_028646535.1 Procyon lotor
GGCTGGGTTGTGGACATTGGGGAGGGTATGTGCTGTTAAGTGCTGTGAAATGTGTAAGCCTGATGATTCACAGACATGTACCCTGGGGCAAATAATACATTATATGTTAATAAAAATTAATTAAAATATATATATATTAATTTGGAGAACGGGGTAATCTAAAAATAACTTTAGTTCTTATGATTCAAGACGTCTAACCCCTTAGAAATATACATATATATAGATCTATAGTGGAAATAATAAGACAAGCTTTGATTACTAGAAGGATTTTTAGACATAGCTAATTAAATTCACAGTTTTTAGAATTCGTGTATCAAAATTTCACCAGTAAAATATTTCCTTAGATGCAAATGCAAATTTTAGAACTTAATGGGAAATATTATTTCAAGAATAATCCTTGAACAAAACTTTTTTAAAATCCAGCTAGGCTAATTGTTTTATGTTTTAATATTTAATTAAATGCTTAAACATTTAAATCAAAATCTGAGTTACAAAGAGCATTGATAACTTAGCTTTGAATTTTAAAAATATCCACAGACCTCTTAACCTTCCATCATATTCCCCTTTCTTCTTTTTAACTGCAACTTCTCTCCTAACATTTTTCCCACATTTCTCAAATGTACCCATTTAAAAAATAGTACATGTTTGCATTTATTATACTAAATAAACATGGACTTGTGTCCTCTGTGTTTAATTTTTTGAGTTGAAGTTCTTATATTTCATTCCCTGTAAACTATAATTACTTCTATTCACACATATCAGTTTGCAATAATTTTTTTTTTTGCAATAATTTTTTTTAAATTCATGTATGACCTTTAAGTTTTTCTCTTAGTGGATCATAGACTTTAAAGTAGGTTTCCCATTGGTGATTTCATATGTAATTGACAAATATTAATGTAATAATATCTCTTCTCCAAGTCTCAATGTAGGTTCTAGATCAAAAGCAAAAACAAACAAACAACAAACCTGGAAAACTTCATTTATTAGCTCTTGTATACCTAACACTGACCTTTATTGAAAAAAACAAAACAGAGTGGTTTATTTCTCTACAGGCAGATTACGATCATCTCGCTCTGTACAACTAGGAAATTGGGCTGGGGAAACAATAAAATGTTACAAATAATCTCGACAACATAACAAGTACTAATTTATCATCCATCATGCGTCGGGCACCTTGTCTTTCCCATACAATAATGAGGATCATTCCCTTCCACAGCTTACAGTACGTTAATAAACACAAATAATTAAACAGTGGGCAAAAAATGGGGTATTAAATGTTAAGATAAGTACAGGAAACTATGAGAATATACATCAAATGCATATAATTTAGTCTGGAGTGGAGAATGGTTAAGGAAATATTTTCTACCCAATGGCATTTTACTGGCCTTCTGAAACATAAGCAAGAGTTAAACAGGCAAGTATGAAAGGGAATAATACCAAACTGAGCCAAACATATGATTAGATATGAGGCAAGAGAAAGCATGACACATTTGAGAAACTGAATAAAGTTTAGGTTGTCTGCATCATTACAAGCATGGCAGTGGTGGGAGGAATGAAGAAGAGCCAAGACACAAAGGATCTGGTGAAAAGCCCCTACAGGGAATTAGGTAGTGAGTAATGTGGCCTGATAGGAGATTTAGACAATCACTGCGGTCATGATGTGGAGAATGGACTTTGACAGGCAAAGCTAGAAACAGAAGAAACAAGTGTCAAAGGAATCCAGGACCATAAGATGGGTCTGAAGATATGTAGATGGATTCAGAAATAATTATGTGATAAAATTGGCAGGATTAAAATGAAAGTTTGAATATCATGTGTGAAAAGAAAGAAATCATGGTTGACTCCAAGGATTGTGGTTGGACTAACGGGCACGTTGCTGTAATTCACTAAGCTAATGAGTTTAATTTTTAACATGTGAAGGCTGAGGAGCTTTGAGATGTCCAGATAGAGGTGTCCAGGGGGTAAAAAGCTGTAATAAGGTCTGGGTTAGAAATATGGGTTTGGGAGTTATCAATAAATTGATGACAATAGAACTTACTATGTGAGTGAGTTTAGATAAGAATTGTGTATGACTGAGAATTCACCCAAAACTCTGAGGAATGTCAGTACTGAAGAGTTCAGAAGAGAGAAGAGATCCTTCAGAAAAAACTGAGATGGAATGGCAGGAGACATAGCTACTGGTTCAAGAGCATTGTGTCATAGATGCTGAGGTTAGAGAATATTTCTAGAAGAAAGAATAGGTCAATAATGAACAACACTGCTGAAAGTCAAAATGAAAGCTAAAACGTCTTCATTGTGTTTTGCCAGAAGAAAGGCATTTAGGACAGTGAGAACACTTTAGTGAACTAGGAAAAGCAGAAACCAGATTTTAGAAGAACCTGGAGTGGGAGGTGAAAGAGGAAAGAGCAAGTAGAAACAATTTCCAGGAGGTTTGATTTAAAAGAGGTGGGAGAAACTGGGCAGAAACTGGAAGCCACATGTGGTTCAGGGAGAATTTTCTTGTGTTCTTGCATGTTTCAGTGCTGACGGATAAGGTGGTGGAAAGAAAGAGAGGTCAGAGTGGAGATGATGGAGGAGGGAATCTCTGTGAAATGAAAAGAGATGCAATCCCAAATGTAGAACTTAGAAACTTTATTTAGACAGACAGAGGGATACCCCTTTTTTGGAAAAAGAAAGAGGAAACACAAACAAGAGAGGAAAAAGAAAGAAGTAAGATGCCACAATTGTGTAGACTTAGTAGTAGAAAGTCCATGAATATATCATCTAATGGTTTCTCTTAAAAAAAAAAAAAGCTCCTTTGCTAATGATGAAATAGAGGTATAGGAAATTTTTTTTTAAATTTTATTTATTTATTTACTTACTTACTTAGAGTGGGAGGAAGAGGGAGAAAGAAAGAATCCCAAGCAAACTCCTCCCTCCACCAGCACAGAACTCAGTCCCAAGACCTCAAGATCGTGACCTGAGGCAAAACAGGGAGCCCTAGCTTAACAGACTGAGCCACCCAGATGCCCCAGGGAGAGAGTTATTGAGTAGACAAAGGGACAGCTTCTGTCTAAAGTAGCCAAAGTAATGAATAGGAGACAGCTGTGGAAATACAGCACCAGGGACCAGGTAGAGCTAGGAGGATGAGTTGAGGCTGATTGCCCTGATTGACAGTGACTCAAATCAACACCATTATCATTATCGCCATAATATTTGTTGTAAAAATAATGTGTTTCAACAAAAATACATAAATTAAAAAGTCCTTGAGAATGGTTTTTATGGGAAGAACAAACTGGGATCAGTTTAGAGGTCAGTGTCTGCAGAAATTGCCTGTTGACAAATCCAGTAATTCTGATTGCAACACTTCTCGGAAAACACACCCTTCTTTGTTATCACAGCACAGGTGTTATCTTCAGCCTGGCCCAGGACTTGAAATCTGTAGAGAAAAAGGCAACATCCTGTTCTCATTCAGCTGAAAACACAACCGTGTATATTTTGTATGTTTTTCCCCGCTTTGGGAGGGATGTACTCTCCAAGCTAGAAATCTAAGACACTAGTTTTCAGACAAGGAATGTAACTGTCCCTCAGAACAATGTGCTGCTTAAAATATAACCTATGAGGGGCGCCTGAGTGGCTCAGCCATTAAGCGTCTGCCTTCGGGCCCAGGTCAGATCCCAGGGGCCTGGGATCGAGCCCCGCATCGGGCTCTCTGCTGTGCAGGAAGCCTGCTTCTCCCGCTACCATTCCCTCTGCTTGTGTTCCCTCTCTCGCTATGTTTCTCTCTGTCAAATAAATAAAAATCTTTAAAAAATATATACATAACCTATGAGAAATTATATTAGTTACCAAGCATGCTTAGATACAGACTTAAGAAAAACATGTACTGGCAATGAGCCTCTTGGGGAGAGGACGATATGCATCCTTGAAGCCTAGCAGCTGGGGATGCCCGGCTCGCTCAGGACGGAACTCCGCCTGCTTCATTATCTCCCCTTCCCCGGAGAGCACCTGCAGTTAGTTAGATGACCCTCTTGTTTGGGTTTGCTCATTATAGGTCATGCACTACGTGACTAGACGTATTTTGCCTTTCTTCTTACTTATCTACAAGACTCATGGTCAATGTGTGACCTACCCTGGCTTCTTTGTTGGTTGTTACCTACTTTCTAATGGATAGGAGACTGAGGAGTTGTTCAAGGCGACAGTCTTTTCTACTGTCGTCCCTTGCTCCCTTTCTCTTGCAGCTGACTTGTTTGTGCCTCATTCTTTTCCCATGAACCGTCAGGAGGCGGCAAAGGAACACTATTTAATGAAGGTAGTTGCTCCAAATAGTTTCTTAAACAAAAATGGTCATCATAAATGGAAAGGCTGTTTGAAATTAAAATGAAAATGTGACTAAGAAGCCCTGGTTTCCCAATTCCATGTGATCACACACAAAAATAGAGATCTTAGAAGACTTATCTGTCATGGTCTGAATGTTTATGTTTCCCCCAAAATTCATATGTTAAAATTGTAGCCCATGAAAGTGATGTATTAGGTAGCGGGGCCTTTGGGAGGTGCTTAAGTCATGAGGTGGAACCCTCATTAATTCCTTGTAAGAAAGACTCCAGAGAGATCCCTAACTCCTTCCATTCTGTCCTCACATGGCTACAAATGAGGAAGAGGGCCCTCACCAAAACATGAGCATGCTGACGTCTTGATCTTGGAGATTCATTTTCCAGAAGAGTAAGAAATGAATTTCTATTGCTTGTAAGCTACCCAATCTGTGGTATTTTGTCAAAGTAGCCCAAATGGATTAAAACAGAGGACAGTCCTGCCCTTCTAGGAGAAAAATGCATTTTATTACTCCAAAGATTCCTGATTCAACTTTTTGAGTATCTGCAACAATGGAATGATATCAACTTTATAACAGTCAATATCATATTTATCATTCTAAGATTTAGAAATATCAACACATCTAAAAATATGCATGTTTTTCATAAAGCATTAAATCAATTTTCTGTAGAAAATTAAACTATTATCCTTTTCATTTTCCTGACTCAAATCCCAGCTATCACACCTTTTAAAAATATTCCTTCATTGTTTGCCTATAAAAAGCCTCCTTACTTCTATAAGAGATCCAAGAAAGAATGGTACATCCACACTTTCCATGTTAAATGTGGCAACAGTAACCCCAGACAGAATGAGGGAATGAGTGAAAGTTAGAGTGAGCAATAGAGGAGAAGATTTCTTCACTTTTAAATGTTTTGAACTCACATAGACACCTCAGCAAGGGAATTTCTGCATGTTTGTGTATATATATGGGTATACCCAAATCCTTTACCCTTTACACAAAAAAAGGAAAACTCTCCCACGCTCTGTTTTTCCACATTTTAAGCCAACTTCTCTTGTCTTAAACAAATAAGCCACAAGGCACCTTAAAAAATCAGAAAAAAAAAAACCCTCAATTTTAAAAACAAGATTGGCAAATTAATAATTCTAAACAAGTTTGCAAGTGGGTTGACAAAGCATCACTTTAAAAATATGATGATACATTTCTATTAAAAATAATCAAAGCTTGGATGCCTGGGTGGCTCAGTTGGTTAAGTGTCTGCCTTCAGCTCAGGTCATGATCCCAGGGTCCTGGGATCCAGTCCTGCATTGGGCTCTCTGCTCATCAGGGAGCTGCTTCTCCCTCTCCCTCTGCCTGCCAATGCCTTGCTTGTGCTTTCTGTCTCTCTCTCTGCCAAATAAATAAATAAAATCTCTAAAAAGAGTCAATGGTAAGTTTTTAAAATTAATTTAGTGTTTGATATACAGAGAGTATAATGGCATGGGTGGGTATGGAGTTTAAATTTTAACAAGAAATACTGTAAATAGTCTCTGGATAAGAACATTCATTTGTAAGGAGACTTTTTCTGCTTCAGAGCATTTTTTTTCCTACCCTCACCCAGTCTGGGAGCCTGTACTTTCACTCCAGAGCATTTATAGCTTCCTAAATTCCCTTAACTTCACATCGCTTTGAGAGACACAACAAAATTCCACATTTTCAAGAAGTGTAATTAACTTTTTTTTTCTTTTCTTAAGAAGTGTAATTAACTTTTGATGATTTCTGAAACCTTGATGTTGAGAGTGGAAAGTTTCACCCTGGACCTCCAGGGGCTTCTGCCTGTGTTTTGGGGATTACTGCCTAACCCCGGAAGATTTTAGCGCTCCCTATCCATGAAATTTAAACAGAAATGAATGAGGAGCATAAAAGTACCTACACATATTGTTGACTGGGGTGACAGTATTTAAAAAGAGTCAGGGGCGCCTGGGTGGCTCAGTGGGTTAAGCCTGTGCCTTCGGCTCAGGTCATGATCTCAGGGTCCTGGGATCGAGCCCCACATCAGGCTCTCTGCTCAGCGGGAAGCCTGCTTCCCCCTCTCTCTCTGCCTGCCTCTCTGCCTACTTGTGATCTCTCTCTGTCTGTCAAATAAATAAATAAAATTTTTAAAAAATAGAATTAAAAAGAGTCAAATGCTATTTGTTGTATTATGTATAAAATATTCCTTCATATTTCCCAATAATTTAAGTCTTCGTACTAATCAAGATAAGGATTATTTGGTAAGCTTTTAAGAAATACTTCAAAGAAATGGAATTTAGAGAATTTTATGTTAACTACAATTTTCCATTTCTACCTCTAGCATTGTAGATAAATTCAAAGCCCAAAAAAGAAAATAAATTAGCTTAGGAGACTTCATTTCTCTAAGGCAAATTTCCTAATCATTCACACATTAACAAAGATCAGAGTCTGAAGTCTATGGAACCATTAGGCTCTCTGGGGTTTTAGGCAACCCACACTAGGAATTGGCTGCTGAGAGACTCAAATGCTAAATACTCACAACTGTAGATTTAATGAGGTGCCATCCAGCCAGGTCCACGTCTTTTGTGGGTGTGTGATGTTCAATCCAATCCAAAAGTAAATTCCGTCTTGTATATTACTCTGTATGAAATCCTACGAGGAAATGGAGTTAAACCCTATTAAAATAGCCTCTTCTGACTTTGGTCCAAACTTAAAAAAGTCTTGATATTTATCTCCCTATTCAGGAAAATCTTAAGAAGCCTGAAGAAGTTTCTATACATTCAGGGAAGGAAACTGATATAGGAAGGATTTCAAAACACACGACTCATATATTATGTGCAGGCATGTGATGCTTAATGGAATTCATGAGGATGGTGATGTGAACAGCAACTGCTGAGGTGGCTCAAAGAGGATGTGAAGGCAAATCTAGGGATGAATAGATCTGCTTAAAGGAACAAGAACTATTCCCAGCGTGCTCTGTTGCCATTGTGCAGTCTTAGGGAAAACTGTTACCTGTGGTGTAACTACCCACCAGCAAAACCACAAGCCCATCTTCCCTACCCAAGGTACTAAGGATATTGCCAGATACCGATAATGTACAAAGAGCTCGAATCTTTCTTTCCAAGAGGTCTTGTGGAAGGACGCATTGATATCCCAGCTTTGTCATTCACATGCTGAGTGAAACAGGCAAGTTTTACAACCTGCCAAGTTCTGAAGATTCTTCTGGAAATAGGGAAGATACTGCCTATCTCAAAGTTACTGTGAGCACTAAGTTTGATAACATTCGTAGCATGCCCACCAAAGTGCCTGGCATCTGCTAGGAATTCAATAAATGGCTGTAATTATGAGCACTATAATTCTTTTATTATAAAACCTACTTTGGGGGTCACCTTAACCTTCTGCCTTCAGCTCAGGTCATGATCCCAGGGTCCTGAGACTGAGCCCTGCACCTGGCCCACTGCTCAGCAGGGAGTCTGCTTCTCCCTCTCGCTCTGCCCCTCTCCCTGGTCATGCTTTCTTTCTTGCTCTCGCTCTCACTCTCACTCACTCTCTTGCTCTAGTTCGCTCTCAAAAAAATAAAAAATAAATCTTTTTAAAAAAACCTATTTTTATTTCTCTCAGCTTTAAAAAGGCTAATTTTCGTGGCAAATTAGCTCTTACCAGTTCAGCCTTGTCTTGGATCATCAAGAGATGTGATTTCATTATTAAACAGGATTTTTGGCTATCAGCCCATGATTTAAAGTTTTTTAAAAAATTATAGCATTTCCCTTTTTTCTGCAGCCAGTTATTAGGGCATAAGTTTAGCCTCGGTTTTGCTGAAATGGAAAAATAGGAAGAAATAGGAGAAAAGCAAGGTTTGACTATCGAAAAAATGTTTGCACTAATCTTGTAAACTTTTCCCTTAAAAGTAAAATTTGTCTCACTTTTAAGAAAACTCCCTTTCCACTGATGAATAGTCTTTAGAAGAAATAAATGCCAGAAATATTCATAATTGTTGAGTAATTACCACATGTCAAATAATTTCCTTATTATGCACACGAATACATGGAATATTTTTCCTTACAAGAAACGTATAAGATACATAAAATTATTCAATTCATGTATTAATGAAATTAATGTAATTAATGAAATTCATGTAATTCCTCATTTTGTATATAAAAACACTAAAGTTTAAAGTGAAGTGAACTTGAGTATAAAGTGGGAGACGAGGGGCATCTGGGTGGCTCAGTGGGTTAAAGCCTCTGCCTTCGGTTCAGGTCATGATCCCAGGGTCCTGAGATCGAACCCCATATCAGGTCTCTGCTCAGCAGGGAGCCTGCTTCCCCCTCTTTCTGCCTGCCTCTCTGTCTATTTGTGATCTCTTTCTCTCTCTCTCTCAAATAAATAAATAAATAAATAAAAGTAAAGTGGGAGATGAATGTAAAGGTTAAGAAATTTACTCAAGGTTAAAACTAATACTACCAATGTAGTAAGCGGTAAAGCATACGGAAACTTAAAGTAAAATAGAGTCTAAAAGGCATCAGGCGAAAACTGCTGTGGAAAAACAATACACATATATCCTTTTCAGAGCCCCTTGTTGATGCAAAAAAATACATATATTTCATGATATGCTTTATCAGTAACTTTGTAAAGCAAATTGTTCACCATGACCCCAATAAGCCACCATGTATCTCTGAAAAGGAAAAACCTAAAATAGGTATAAAAATAAACCTATCTTCAAAAATAAGTACACACAGATTTCAAGTGAACTAATAATTTCTTATATTTTAAGCTGAGTGATAGGTACATAAGTATTGATTGCATTCTATTTAAACTTTTGTATATCTTAAGTATTGCATATTTTTTAAATATCCACAAATTTGTGTACAAAAGTGTCTGATATATTAAATGAGATAAAATGAAAATGTAAATTATAAAACAGTACAAAAGTTAGTTATCACTGGTAGAGCTCTTTGAGGGTTGGTATGAGGAATCATATTCCTTGGGGAAAATTTCACATACTAAGTTTCTGTTTTGAATCAGCAAACTACCCTGATTTTCACAACACTCTTCCCAGAGCATTTTATTTTATAAGTCATAACAACATAGGCATTGAAATATTAATGAAGTAGATTTAACTACGCTGGTCAGGAAAAATACCTCAAAATACACCGCAGACCAAAGCTGGGGACAAATTTTGGTTTTGCTGAAATTTAATATCGTAAATTATTGACAGAAATAAATGACTTTAAGCTCTTGTGCTTATTTAGAGGTTTACTGTGATAGCTGTGGTAGCATTTGTTCTCTAAAACAAAACATGAATTATTTATTTCACTCTCTTATTTTTTTTTGTCTGAAAGTTACATACTATAGCAATAAAGAAACCCAGGCTCTTGTCAGTGTGGTAAAGTGGAAAGAAATTCATCTATTAGAATGTACACATTATTTAGAATGTGGGAGTCTATTACGGACAAAGTGGTGAAAATAGCAAATAATTTTTGAGAACTTTAGTGCTGGGACCCCCATGGTAGAAAGGCTTCCAAGTGGTCTAGAGAAACCTAGAAGAGTAATGTAAGGGGAGCAATATAGAAATGTCCACATTGGAGAAGCACTGACTTGACCTATCACAGCGATGTGTTATAAAGACTTGAGTCTTAAGGGAAAAGTGCCAACATAAACATGTACATTAGTTATATTTTTCATACTATTTTCCATCACTCTCTATGACCATCAATATTTAATTAGAATGCATTTATTAATTACCCAAATAAACTAGACATATTTTGGCACCATTCATGGTATTTCAACTATGCAAAAGTTTACAGTTTTGCGTAAGTTTTTCACTTAGAAAATAGTTGTAACTTGGGAGAAAAGATTAATTTGTCTTTCTTTTTTTTTTTTAAAGATTTTATTTATTTATTTGACAGAAAGAGAGATCACAAGTAGGCAGAGAGGCAGGCAGAGAGAGAGGGGGAAACAGGCTCCCTGATGAGCAGAGAGCCTGATGCGGGGCTCCATCCCAGGACCCTGAGATCATGACCTGAGCCGAAGGCAGAGGCTTTAACCCACTGAGCCACCCAGGCGCCCCTAATTTTCTTATTTTACAGTAGGTATTGATAAGAAAAAAAACACAATTTTTTTTTTTAAAAAAGGACAAAGTGAGAACCAGGTTACAGAGTAAAAACATAAATATTCAATGTATGTGATTTTATTTTTAATTTCCTACTATATGAGAAATGTAACTAAAACCAGCTATGCAATCATATCAGCTTTCTGGTCTGAACTGTGTGTATGTGTGTCTGTGTGTTTATGTGTGTATTAGAAGGGTTCGGAGGGTAGGAATTTGCAACAGAGAGATAAATATCCAAAAGAAATGGATTGGATCAGTAATGAACAAAAACTTGAGGATGAGAGACTATGTTGCATTTTATTACCATATTGAGGTTTGTTTTGCTGGAGGCTGGAGTGCAAAGGGGAAAGTTGCATTGTGAGAAATGAGACTGCTATTGTAGGAAATCAAGTCTCAGAGGGAACAATGTCAAAGTGCTTAGATTTATAGTCCTCAGATTTATAGTCCTTAGACCATAGAAAGTCATTGGAGAGTCTGAAGCACAAGAGTACCAAAGGAGAGCAAAATATACCACCAGGAAATATGCCTCCTTGGCATAAGGTTTATCCTAAGGTGGTTGTTTTTAAGGAAATGCAGACACAGAAGGTCTCATAACCTCGTAGAAATTATCCTTTTGTAAGAGTTGGTTACAGTTACAGTTACAAAGGAAATCTGCATTTTTAAGCGTGTCTTTCCACTCTGTAGCAGAAGAAGAGGATGACCAAAACCTCTAGAAACTTATGGAAGGAGAAGGCATGGATTTAAATCTTCAAAACAATCATATCCTTGTTTACTGTGCTTTGCCTGAAAACCTCCTATAACTGGTGAATGTATTAGGAGATAGTGACTCTCTGTATTTTGTATATGCCTAATATAATCAACAGATGCAGGAAGAAACCTCCTCTGAGCTTCCCTTATCTGACTAAAAATAGAAACTTCTGCTATAGGAGGTTGTTATAAATTCCTCTTTGGAGTGGTTTACTCCCAGGGGAGGGGGGAGGGGATGACTAAGAACTCTACCATAAATCCCCTTTCTGGAGGAATTTTGTGACTACAAAGAGGGAAAGACTACTCACACCTGTGTATACAGACACTATTATTCACTTTGTTATATCCAGTTTGTTCTCCTGAAAAGGCCATTTGTCTTTCCTAAAGAAATGTATTTGTTTTTCCCAGAGAAGCCACTTCTTCCCCTTCCCTTTCTCCTTCTAAACTAAGCATATTAACCTTTTGCAGAAACTGGGTAGAGCTGGCTACTTCTTTTGTTACCCTTCCTAGGAATGCAAATAAACCTTTTCTTCCTGTTACTTGGTCCTTTGACCGCTTAATTCACAGACACCCTGGTACCAAACTTAAGAGGGTGGAAGAAAAGTTTTTCCTCCTCTACAACACAAGGAAATATAACCACTTACTTGTGAAGTTTGTATTGTTCTGCTGTTTCCTGGGAGAGATATTCATACAATCGCAATCTTTGGTTCCACTCTTGCTACTTAGGCGACTTACTAACAAATGAAGGCAAGTAGTAACACTAATTAGATTTCTACAAATATAAGCTTGTGCCTTTTAATTATCCATTAAAACAAAACTACAAATGAATGCACACACTGGTGGCTGAGGAATATGTCTATAGCATTTCAACCCTATAATTTGACAAAGGATGAATAAACTTAGAGACTCGGTAGATTTCCACTTACGAAAAAGTAAGCAGAAACAAATAACAAAAAATCATCTAAGTAAAAATAAAAATATATTGAAATTTGTGTCTGTTTGGCATGATAGGTTAGAATGCTGTGTGATCTTGAATGGGTTACGTTGATATTGTTTCTCAGTTTACTCACATATAAAAGGGAAAATGCTCAATAAACTTAAAGTCTCGAGACTAAAAAATAACTTATGTAAAATGTTTATCTCAATTTCTAACACATAGAGGGTCACCTGGGTGGCTCCATCAGTTAAGTGTCTGACTCTTGATTTCCGCTCAGGTCATGATCTCAGGGTTGTGAGATCAAGGCCCATATAGAGCTCTGTGCTGCATGTGGAACCTCCTTAAAATTTTCTCTCTTCCTCTCCCTCTGAAACCCCCCACCTCGAAAAAAGAAAAAAAAGAAGGCCACAACAAACAGAAACAATAACAGATATAATTACCCATAGCTCTTCTTGAAGTAGAGTTTATTTTAGGAATAAGTTAAATTTAACCTGGCCTTAAATTTTCAAGCAGCTGATAAATTTTGTCAAAACTTCAAAATATCAAATTACTTCTAAAGTCCAAAAGTTTTATTTAAAGGGCCAAATAATCAACTTCCATAAAACTAAGTGCTTTTACCAAAATATAAAACTTCACTTCATAGAATTGTGACTGCCAAACCCACATGATTTACAAATTAATTAAAATTATAAGCAGACTAGGCTTCTTTTTTTTTTTTTAAAGATTTTTATTTATTTGACAGAGAGAAACACAGCGAGAGAGGGAACACACAAGCAGAGGGAATGGTAGCGGGAGAAGCAGGCTTCCTGCAGAGCAGAGAGCCCGATGCGGGGCTCTATCCCAGGCCCCTGGGATCTGACCTGTGCCAAAGGCAGCCCCTTAACGACTGAGCCACCCAGGCGCCCCTGGACTAGGCTTCTAAATTTAGGAATTTGTTACCTCTTCTGTATATAGGGGAAAAAGTACTTGTGATGACATTATCAACTGTGTCATTTACTACTAATGTAGTTTAAGTAATAATGAAAGAATATGTTAGGTAGGTGTGAAGGATGATTCTGGAAAAGTTAGAGAAATAAAAGTAAACTTCTCTAGTTGAACACACAGCTCTCAATTAACTCACCCCAAGTAGTTAGTCCAATCACTGTAGCAATGAGTATAACCAGCCAAGTACAGCTCAGTCTCAGAGCATTGCGATGCCACTTGGGACATTTAGGGTAATCTGTAATAAATAATTTTTCTTTCTGAAACATTTAAGCATTTAAAACAAACTTGAAAATGCATCATAGAAATGTA
Organism: Procyon lotor; assembly: GCA_028646535.1. NCBI lineage: Eukaryota > Metazoa > Chordata > Mammalia > Carnivora > Procyonidae > Procyon > Procyon lotor. The sequence continues at coordinate 35,990,146 of CM053611.1, forward strand.
AAATTCTGAGAGTGCACATTAAGGAGGGGGAAGAAATATACAATCTCTGTTTAAATTACCTTGATATGAGCACATACTTATCTTTAAAGAATTGGATTTATTGATGCTAAATAGTTAATATGTTTTATTGATTATTTATTAAATATCCTTCTTATGTAACACTTTCATTCAAAAACTACAATTCACAAACAATGAAATTGGTGGATGTTAGTTGATCAGCTAGTTATTCAAAACATTGCTACTAAAATTTGTCATCTACCTTCTTTTAGGTCTTTTCTGAATCACACAGATATTATCCAATGGGACTAAAGCCTGGGAAGGCAAAATATAAGTAATACCAAAATAATTGAATAATAATAAAAATGAGTATAAATAGCGAAACATAAGCAAAACTGAGTATTGCAGCCATCTTCTCAAACATTGTTTGAAATAAGAGTTTTACGTTTATATCAATTCATGAAGCAAATTGCAGATGCTAACCTTTATAATTATATACTTTGCTTTAATAAAGTAGCATTATAACACTTTCATAATCTTCAACCCAGGTCAAATCAAATCTGACCCATTACATTCAATTTAACAAACTCTATGTAAACATTATTTAAAAGTAAGATAAAACATTTTCTGATTAACAGATTCTAGTTCAAGTTCTTCTTTTTTTTTCCTAGTTCAAGTTCTTAAAAGTTCTCATTAAAAGTCTAGGATTAAAAGACCCACAGAAAATTCTAACTGTATTACAATCTGTGGTCTAAGAAAGGGTTATGGGTTCTTACCTTTGCATGCCCACTTGTGTTGGCAATGATAGGAACGCTTTCTTGGCTTCTGCATCATTGATCTCTCTGTGTTTTGTGCCTGTCCAAACATCCTGTAAATAGAATAATCCATATTTGAATGAGATGGAAAGAGAGACATTACCTGATCAAAAGCAGAGTCAGTCTCTACAAACTGTGGCATTGAAATAAACCCAATAGCTGAAAACCACAAAGGATGTGATTTATGAGTGAGTCAAGCCTCATTTTTTTTAAATAAACTATTCCTTTTAGGATAGTTTGGCAGAAAAATTGTGAAAGTGGTAGAGAAGTTACCATATACAACATATTCAATTTCTCCTATCATTACCATGTTGCATTAATATCTTATGTCAAAATTAATGAATCAATATTCACACATTGTTATTAATTAAAGTCTATACTTATTTCATTTTTCAACTAATACCTTTTCTTAGTTTTTACTTAATACATTTTTCTACGCAAGGACCAAGATAGCACAATACCTTTATTCTTCACCTCTTCTTAGGATAATCTTGGCTGACAGTTTCTCACTCCTTCCTTGTTTTTTGTTTGTTTGTTTTTTTTAAATAATTTATTTATTTGACAGAGAGAAACACAGCGAGAGAAGGAACACAAGTGAAGGGAATGGTAGCGGGAGAAGCAGGCTCCCCGCCGAGCAAGGAGCCCGATGCGGGGCTCAATCCCAGAACTCTGGGATCATGACTTGAGCCAAACGCAGATGCTTAATGACTGAGCCACCCAGGCGCCCCCTCTCTCCTTGTTTTTGATGTTTGGTTTTGGTCTTTTACAGTTTTGAGGAAATGGGGTCAGATAGTTTGTAGAATATTCTCAAATTAGGGTAGTCTGATGTTTTTCTTAGGATTATACTTGGGCTAAAGGTTTTTGGAGGAAGATCACAGAGAAGAATTACCATTCTTATCACAACTTATAAAAAGTGCATACTACCTACATGCCTTATCTCTGTTGTTAACTTTGATCACTTGACTGTAGTAGTGTTTGTGGTTTATCTACTATAAACTTACTCTTTTTTCTCCATTTCCATACCGTACTCTTTGAAAGAAAGGCAATATGTGCAGCCCACATTTAAGAAGTGGAGAGTTGGGGCACCTGGGTGGCTCAGTCGTTAAGCGTCTGCCTTTAGCTCAGGTCATGATCACAGGGTCCTGGGATGGAGCCCTGCATCGGGCTCCCTGCTCGGCGGGAAGCCTGCTTCTCCCGCTACCATTCCCTCTGCTTGTGTTCCCTTTCTCGATGTGTTCCTCTCTGTCAAATAAATAAAAAAATCTTAAAAAAAAAAAAAAAAAGGAAGTGGAGAGTTACACCACTCCTCTTTCACAACAGAGTTTCTACATGAATTATTTAGAAATCTTCTGTGGGTGATTTTTGTCTAATCTCCCATTTACTTCTTTATCAATCATTTATATCAGTAAAACTCATTCGTATTTATTTGATATTTTATGTTACAATCCAATACTACTTTATGTATTTTGTTGTTCCCATTGTCCCAGCTTTGCTCATTGGAACTCTTTCAGCTGATTCCATGAGCTCATACTGATGTGTCCAACTTTAGTAAATTATAACATGGATCATGTTAACGCCTACCCTTGCATTTCTATTACCTCCTGTCCCGGTAATGAGAAACATGGTTACCACCATCACCATTCATTTACTTAATTATTCAATTCCAGAATATATATTTTGTGGTTTTAGCATTGTTATTCTATACCCTGTAGGAAATTATTGTTGACAGTGCTATGTACAGTTCCTTTTGTTACTAGTCTTACAAGCTAAGACTACACATTTCTAAGATTACATAGACTTTATCCCCACACCCTTCCTGAGGCTGTTTCATACCTCTGCATTACAATTAGATTCTTTCAGCATTTTTACATTTCATACTGAGGTACCATAGCCTCCAAAATTATTTTTTTAATTTGCATACATCAAGGTTCACTCTTTCTGCCGTAAAGTTCAGTGCATTTTGACTAAAACATAATACAGAATAAGTTCACTGTCCTAAAATTTAAATTCCTTGTACTTCACTGAAATAGAGACGACTTGGGAGTAAAAGATTGAGGAGACATAATTAGAAAAAGAATGATCTGATTCTGGACATAAGTTTGAGATGCCTATTAGATATCTAGAGGGAAATGTCATACAAGCAGGCAGATATTTGTACCAGGAACTCAGGAAAAAGAACTGTACATGAAGTAGAATGAGCTCTAGAAAGTGTTTACACGGGGCTAAGTCCTATCCCTTGAGGAACACTGACAGTTGGAGCTAAAACAGAGGGATGGAAGCCAGTAGGTAAGATTGAGAAGGGGAAGCTATGGATGGAAGAAGAAATACCAAAACAAGTTCAGAAATCCATAGAAGAAATTTTGTATTAAGTTAGAGGCTATCGAGTGTGTTAAATGCTGCTCGAAGTTCAACTAACACAAGGATAGCAAAATGGCCATTGAATTCGGCAAGGTGGAATCATTAGTAACATTGATCAGAACTTATTTTATGAAAAGAAGAGAAAATATATTGAAAAGAGAACAGAAGGTGAGGCATTTGAGAGTGTATACTTAGCCAAATCTATTGACAGGTATACTCTGAGAGGAATACTGGGATAATAGCTAGAGGAACATGTCTGGTCAAGGGAGGTTTTTTTGTTTTGTTTTGTTTTTTTTAAATACATAGTTAGTCCTAGAGCATTTTTATGGTAATAGAAATGAATCAATGAAAAGGAAATTGATACTACAAGAAAGGGTGGAAAAGGAATACCTCAGTAGTGTTTTGAGAAGTCAAGAGTAAATGGGTTCCAGAGTACAAGTGGCTGGGTTTGCTTTCTTTAGGAGCAAAGATATTATTTCCACTGTAACAGTGGAGAAAATAAATAGGTAGAGATAAAGGTTTTAATGTATATTATTGGTGGGTAGGACAAGGATGACCCTGTGTTTGAATTCTAGACACATTGGGTTTACTCTGCCAAGAATTGTGTGCAGACCTGTAAATTGTTTTTCTAATTCAAAGAAAAGCATCTGTGGAAGGACAACCCCAGTCTCTTCCTTTGCTGGCCACTTATTTCCTCTCCGTAGTGGTTCTGGCATTTCTTGGGCATATTCTGAAGACTGTGGTTTACCTAAAACTTCATCACATATCCTCTATGCTTTCGTGATTTATTCGAAATTTTACAGAAAAAAAAAATAAATTAGACCAGCATGTATCTAAGTGGATATGATGCAGAAAACTGAGTAATTGGGAGCCAGGTATATTATCAGAAGACTTGCTATGAAAAGGAGATGATTTGGAGCTAAAGAAGTTCTTTCAATAGTATCTTTACTTGAAGAGACTTCTCCAAAAGGCTGGAGGGAAGTGGGGGAAAATAGAGGGCAAATATGGCAAAAAAAAAGAGAGAGAGAGAGAGAGAGAAAAGTAATAATGGCTTAAAAGGAAAGGAAATGATGGCAATAGAATTTAGAATAATTTAAAAAGCAAAATGAAAAGCTAAGATTGACCTCAAGATCATTCAGGAACTAAGAATTTTTTATATTCCTGTATGAATATTGGAGTTACCTGTGTAAGTAGCAGAGATCATTTCTTTTCTGTCTTGGATTTCCATCACCTAGTAGAACACTTGATGAATGTAGCTTTAAAAATATGTATGTGTTGAATAAACAAATACATGAATGGGGTTGATGAAGCCCAGTTGGTGCACAGTGTAGTTCATTTACACAAACACACTTATGACTGGAGGCAGAAAATGAAAAAGATGAGGTAGGTATTCACTTATTTTGAAATAATAAAAACAGATATTTTATTATTTATATTACTTATTTAAATAACAGATATTGTTTTTAAATTGTTTTGAGTATTTATGGTATTAAATGGACACATTGTTTCATTTAATCATTCAAACCACCCTATGAAGGCTATTATCTCCAGTTTCTAGATGAGGAAACTAAATGGCAGAGAGAATAAGTTACTTAACGAAGGGTTGGATCAAGAATGTGGATCTTGGGGTGCCTGGGTGGCTCAGTCATTAAGCGTCTGCCTTTGGCTCAGGCCAAGATCCCAGGGTCCTAGGATTGAGCTCTCATTGGGCTCCTTGGTCAGTGGGGAACCTGCTTTTCCCTCTCTCACTGTCTCTCTCCTCTGTCAAATAAATAAATAAAATCTTAAAAAAAAAAAAAAAAGAATAGATCTCTACAGTCTGATGCAGAGTCTGAACTCTTAAACACATGACTGTAACATTTCTCAAAACAAGGAGACACACACACACACCCACACACGTTTTCCCAAAGACATCTATTCTATACCATCTAAAAGTCTTTAATTTCTCTTTATTCTATGAGAAATTTTACCAGTGATTACTAATGTGTGAATAATCATCTTTTCACTTACTATGCATTTGATTCAACCAAGAGTACTATCCTCCTAATTACTTATTATTAAGGAAACATTTTGATGGGTAAAATAATCAAAATGAGCATTGGGAACTCCAGGGTCTCCGAGACGAAGAGACCAAAGCAAAGTGGTCTTTGGACAACTCCAGAACAATTTAGTCCTGTGGAGCCTGGACCAAAAGATTCAAGAGGGAGAAATAGGTTATATAATGATTTTCTATAATTGTCTAGAAAAGACAAGAGTCATAAAGAAAAAATGGATAGATTTACTGATAATCAAAGGTGAAACCTGTGTACATCATAGCAAAAATGAAAGAAAAATAGCCACAAAACTGCATGAAAAGTTATGGTAGATTCTTATATGATGGATTCCTTCCTTATTCAATACCATTTGCCAAATAGTCAAATAACAAAGCATTATTTGATGGCATGCAGGTAACTTATGGCCAGAGAATGTAGAAGGAGAACTTGTGCTCCAAAGGCACCTTCTTCTGAGAGGAGGAGGAGCATAGATGACAGGGCTGGTGGGCAAACCAGGGTGACAGGGTGGTGCTTAATGTTAGCCAGATTGCAAGAGGAGGAGACGGCTTCCAGGAAGGTAGTCCACATTCTTTTTTTCTTCCACATTTGGTCAAGGACTTCCTGTCACAGTGCCCTTGGGGAGGAGATTTTAGGATGTTAATGTAATATAATGAAGGAATATTATGAACTTTGGCCCACTTTGTCATCTTGGACCTGTCTGGTTCAATCCATTTTCTTATGATCTGACATCAGTCTTATCTGGGCAGGAACACTTCTAGGGGAGATACTAGAAAAACACCCAGCTCCTAGAAAAATTCTCTCTGGAGCTCTTTGGGGCTCATCTAGTGACAGAAACACAACTTTTTGTATATTAATTAATTATATTTTCTCTTATACTTCAATTTCTTAACAGATCTATTGAGGTATAACTGATATAAAATAAAATATACATGTTTAAAGAATACAAATTGATAAATTTGATATACATATGTACCTGACACCATCACCACAATTAAAATAATGGACATATCCCTTATCTTCAGTTTACTCCTGCTCCTTTGTGATCTTCCCAAATCTCTCTGCCCCACCTCAGACACTAGGCTATGTCTTCTGTCACTGTAGTTATTTTCTGGATTTTTATATAAATTTTCTGGAATTTTATATAAATTGATCTTTTTTTACAGACTTAGTTCACTCACTACAATTACTCTAAAACTCATTGGTGGTATTTTATATGTCAGATGTCATTGCTATTTTATCACTGAATAGTATTCTCTTATCTGAATATACCACAGTTTCTTTAACCAATTCACTGGTTGTTGGACACTTGGCTTATTTCCAGTTTGGGCTGTTAGAAATAAAGTTGCTATGAACATTTGTATACAAGTCTCTGTAGGAACATATGCTTTCATTATTCCTGAATAAAAACCTAAGAGTGGAATGGTTCAGTTATATGAAATGTGCATGTTACCTTTTTGAAATAACTTACTGAGATAGGATTTACTTACAATAAAGTTCATCAGCTTAAAATGTATGATTCAATGTTTCCTAGCATATTGACAGTGTTGTGCAACCACACGTAAAATCTTGTAGCCATTAGCCGTCGCTCACACCCCTCTCCACCTGAGTCCTTACCAATCGCAAACTTTAGGAAACTGCTAATCTACTTACTATCTCTCCAGATTTGTCTATCCTAGATGTATTACATAAAGCCATATAATATGTGGCTCTTGTCACTTAACACAATATTTGTCTTGTTAAGAAAGAGCCAGACTGTTTTCCAAGGAGGTTGTACATTTTCTGTTCCTCCACCAACATCATATGTGTTCCAACAGCTGCATCACTTGCCAACACTCAGTGTGATCAAACTTTCTGACTTTATACATTATAATACAGGTGTCCTGGTGTCTAATTTCCATTTTCATTTTCTTAATGACTAATGATGCTAATGATGATAAGCATCTTTTCATGTGCTTATTTACCATCCATATATCTTTTTTTGTGAAGTGTCCAATCAACTCTTCTTTTTAATTGCTTGTTTTATTATCCTTGTGTTTTGGGTTATATAGATAATAAATATAAATATACATATTTATATATAGTAGATGTAAAATATATTTTTTCTTCAAGTCCTTTATGAGACATGTGATCTGCAAAAAATGTTTTTCCTAGTGAGTGGACTAGCTTTTCATTTCTTTAAGAGCATCTTTCTAAGCTTGTTCTTAATTTTGATGAAGTTCAATTTATATATTTTTTCTTTTATGCATCCTGCATTTGGGATTGTGTCTTAAAAAATCTTTACTTACCTCAAGCTCAAAAGATTTTTCCTCTGCTTTCTTTAGATCCTTCCTCTTCCTTTCTTAAACTATTATAGTTTAAGGCTTTATATTAGATCTATGACCCATTATAGATTAATTTAGACATAATTAACTTTATCCTCAGGTTAATATTTGTATATGATGTTAATAATAGATTGAAATTTATTATTTTTGTATATTGATCTTATATCCTACAACCTTGCAAATTTGTTTGTTGAAGATAGCAACTTTTTTCTATTTTCTCTAGTATTCTCTACAAATCACCTCCAATTCTGCCTTTCTAGTCTGGGTACTGTTTATCCCTTTTTCTTGAACTTCTGTAGTTCTGCATTCTATTTCATTGATTTTTCAATTTTACCATAACTGTTTCCTTTCTTCTGCTTACATCGGATTTCACTTGCTTTTTTTTTCTAATTTTGTAAGATGAAAACTATAATCCTTCATTTAATATTGTTCTTCTTTTTTAACATGGTATTTAGAGCCGTAAATTTCTCAACAAGTACTGCTTTGCTAGCGTCTATAAATGTTTATGTTTGTGTTCATTTACAAATAGTTTCTACTTTTTCTCTTAATTTCTTATTTGATCCTGAACTGCCATTCCTCCTATAAAATTATTAAAAATATTTGCTACCAGGGAATGGGGGTGCTGCCTGGGTGGCTCAGTCAGTTAAGCATCTGCCTTCAGCTCAGGTCATGATCCCAGAATCCTGGAATCAAGCCTTGTATTGGGCTCCCTGCTCAGTGGGGAGTCTGCTTCTCTTTCTGCCCCTCCCTCCTGCTCTGCTTTCTCGCTATCTCTCTTGCCATCTCTCTCTCAAATAAATAAATAAAATCTTTTTTTTAAATAAATAAAATCTTTAAAAAAATATTTGCTACCTATTTTTCTATGATGAATCCTAACTTACATCACACAAATAGAAAGAATGACTACTTTTAATTACTGCTCTATACTATGGAAATACATAGGATGAGACAGAAATATGTGCACTTTTTTTTTTACTTAAAACGTCCATTCAGATTCTTGATACATTTGGACATATTTCATCAATGTCTTATACTTTGGGGGAAAAAAAGAAAGGCCTAAAAGTCTCAAGTCAGAAGTGAGCCTTTACACTATTAATTTACATTTTTTCCCTAGCAAACAAGTGCAAATATTCTCAGTTCTTTTCTCTAGTCATTACTACATATTCTGTATAATCTTATGAGAGATAATGACATGGTCATCTTTGAAATAATACTAATTCTGAATGAAGGAGCTGATTTCTGGTATTATAGAAAGGAAGTACTAGTCAGAGAATCAAGCACAATTTCTGTGAAAAGGAAAGATAGCATTTCCTGTTCACACATAACCTGTTATTTCTACTTGATCATTAGAAAAAAAAAGCAGAGCTTTGTCACAAGCTATACAGGATTTAGTCACAGCAGCTCACCATATATTGTAAAAATTTCCTTTCATGTTGATGAAAACTTAAGACACCTGCAAATAAATCCTAAGCTAATAGAACCAAAACATGTTTTTAGGCTCATGTCTCATAACTCTTCTGGTAATAACCTGTTAACATAAAAATTTTGAGTTGTTGACCCTGAAATGGCAATATAGATTGAAACAATGTAGAAATAATTACAGTGTTATAAAAAGTATTTTTGTGACTAAAGAAATCATAGAATTTGAGTGTGGGAAGAGATAATGAAATGGACTAGATTTGTAACTTTGGAACTGAAATCAACCACAGATATAAGTAAGCATTGCTCTAAATTTGTCATGGCAGCTTTTAAAAAGTGTAGATTGCTAGTCCCCAACCCAGAGATTCTGATCCAATAGATTTGGGACAGTACATAGGAAGGTAGATAGATGATAGATGATGGATAGATAGATGATAGATAGATTAGATAGATAGATAATAATTTTTTTTTGAGAGAGAGAGACAGAGAGAGAGCTTGAGAGTGGGGGGCAGGAGGAGGTAGTGCAGAAAAGAGGGAAAGTGAGAGAATCCCAAACAGGATCCACACTCATTGAGCAGCCTAACGCCAGGCTGGATCTCAGGGCCCTGAGATCATGACCTGAGCCAAAATAAAGAGTCTGAATTTTAACCAATTGAGCCATCCAGGCACCCCTAGGGATGTATATGTCAAACAACAAAAACAAAAAATCCCTCCAGATTGTTATGATATACATCATAATATGGAGCCATTGCTCTAAAGTAATAGTTTGTTTTTGAAAAAGAAAAGAAAAAAAATCTGATGGTGTTAACTGGTCAGCCAGATAACTGTGATAAAAGAAGCTGGTACACAGTGTACCTGAGTCTGCCTCCAGCATTCTTCTTATCACACAATACTGCTCTATTAATTACGGCATATGTTATTACTAAAGGGACCCTTTTACTTCAATAAATGTACTTTGACTAAAATGATATGGATAGCTTAAGGAGAAGTAAAATTGTGCATCTTATGGAGCCCACGGTTTGAAGCTGTCTTGTCAAATATGTCTTGCCAAATATGACTGGAGAGAATTTAACCGCCAAGATTAATCCCTGTGAACTTTGAGGAGTTGAGAACCACGGCTAGCCATGTGGTCTCCTTCACACATAGGATAAAAAGCACCCCAAGATGGGGATGGTGGGGGTAGGGGTACTTTTCATGAAGGTATCTCCTCTGAGTTGAAGAATTACAAAAGATACTCCTTCTGGGCCTGAGGTAGCAACCCTCCCACCCCACCCAGATAGATGCAAGACTTCTGGGTTTTCTTAAAATTGATCATTCCTCTCGCTGTTTTTTCCTGTTATAGGTGTAGGCTTATTTTTCAATCCAAAATTGTTTGCTTTAAAATTACCTTCTCCACTTAACAACGTTCTAGCTAGAGTATTTCGCCTTAGAGATAATGTGATTCTTTACAACTGCCAACAACATATCGACTGTGCTGTAAGGATTAAATGATATTGTGCATACGGGAATACCAACAAGTCCATCATGCTTACTGCCAGGACTAGCGGTAGATTTGATAATATTCCTGGCTTAGAAAAAAGGGGAAAAAAATGCTCTATCGTGTTTTCTTTCCGTTCCGTGATAAACTAGACGGTTCTGCAGAATCGTCACCATCAGCGGAAGGAACACCCTCGGTCTCAGCTGGAGGAAGTGGTGCACCGGCAGCAGCGATTTTTCTCTTTGCAAGGGCGGCAGGACGCCGGGGAGCAGGGGCGGGGGTGGGGGCGGACTGGCTGCGCGAGGACATCCTGTGCTGGCGGATCCCCGCAGTGCGGCGCGCGCCCCCGGCCTGTCCTCCCGCGCGTCCCGCGTGCTTGCGGTGGCGCTGGGCAGCCGAGACTGGAGGAGGGGAGGAAGTGGCCGCCGCTCCCGAGCTCTGCCCGGCGGCCGAGTTCCCCGCAGCTCTCGGGGCGCTGCGAGGCCCCCCTCGCCTTCAACTATTTTCCCCGCCCGGAGCTCGGCCTCGGCGCCACCGCCTCCAGACCGCTCCCCAGAAGCAGCCGGGCAGGGGCGGGCTGGGCTGGCGAGTCTATGGGGGCGGCGAGGGGCCGGGGAGGGAGATGCCGGCCCTGGAATCCCCCTAAAGGAGTCCTGGACCTGGACAGGGCCGGTTTGGATGGAGAGGTAAGAAAAAAACAAACAGACTTACCCAAACGGGTTCAGGACGGAACGGAAGGGAAGTGAAGAGGGGACTGTAGACATTCTTTTGAAAAGCTATGCACCAGCACTGCTGGGAACGGGAATCAGTACAACGCAGTCGTGATTAAGGCTGTTTTAATTTAACCCAAAAGGATCCTTAGCTTTGCTAGACCTTGGGTTTATGTTAACGTATTTAGGAGTTCAATCAGTTAGCTTAAAACCATTGCTTTATTCCTGGTCGCAGAGGACAGAGGCAGAACTCCCCATCGAAGCGTCCACGTGGGTATTAGGAACCTGATCGGAGAGTCCTTAAGGACTAGCGCCGAACAGCAGTAGAAAACCACAGGATGTTCTTCGCTTTCGCAAGGCACAGCATGCTGACAGTCTTCTCATTATCTTATTTACATCTTGCCACCGCAGGCCTCTATAGATCTCTACTCTATTCGTCAGAGATGAAACCTTACCAAGAAACGTGCTCGCGGTGTTCACAGAAAAATGATGCCTGGCTGGCGAGCAGGATAATCTGTAAAGAAAGACACATACATACAAGATCCATACAAACAGGGGAGGACTTGAACAGTGCCTGGTTATGTCCATGGTTTTTAGTTGGCTAATTAGAAAAGGAATTTTTCTCTGCAATTATATTTTTATGTATTCCTTTGGGTGACATAACAAAAAAACAATAACCCGTTGTCAGAAGGATGTTTTGAGTCGTTCATTGAGCATCTACTGGTTGCTTAATCTTTTGTTCCTGGGAAACATGACAGGTCCCTCTACCCACAGTGCTTACCCCAGAGGGCAAGCGTGAGTCCACCTTGAGGAGGTAAAAACTTTGATGAAATTGAAGTATTAACTGGAAAGTGTACTTCGAATCAGGTTGAAGGTGTGCAGGAAATGGAGGAGGGTTTTCTGAGTAGTGGAAGCTATGTCTGTCACCTCCCTCATTGCCAGGGCAGACCTAAGTAGCTACTGTTTTATAACAATGAGAGAAAATCTGAGAAAGTGAGTATAGAAGTGGTTTTTCCGGGAAAAAGAAGTCAAGTAGCTCCCAAATAATCTTCTTTTCCAAAGAACCTGACTCCGCATATTCCTCTTTTCCTGTCCCATAGCTCCTTCCATAGAACTATCTTTGTTCCTTTAAATTTCCAGAAAATCCGATATATGCCAAAGTCTTTGTATCTCCATGGATCAATTAGATAGGGTTGTAATAAAATATTATCTCCATATTATCTCTGAATTAGCAGAGATAGTAAAGGACTTTTTTCTTTCAAAAACTCAGAAAAATCACTCAAATATACTATCGGAAATGCTGATGATTTAATTTTGCTTTTTTTTTCCCCCCCAAGTTTAGGAATATGACCCGCTCTTCACATTGGGGCTTCTGTCTGTATGTCCTCAGTTCCATCACAAAGGATAGACCAGAACTTGGCTGTACCTACAGGCAATTTTTACTGTCACCTCGTGTTGGTCAGGGCTCAACACCATCCCCAGTCATCATAGCAAATCCTTCATTCCAAAACATTAGCAGAACACATGTGTTACTGAAGATTTATAGGGAGCTTCATGAAAGGAGAAGTTCACAGTGCATAACAGACACCATTTAAAAAAACATACATCATTTCTTATTTCCCTGTTTTTTCCTTATTTCTTGAAAGCTGAGCAGATAGCTAATTTCCTTTATCTCCCCCCTGCCCAGTATGTGTTACTCTAGGAGAATCACAGCCCGTTTAGGACATACGGCTCCTGAAGTTATCCTACCCAGCAGCACGCTTTGAGGTCACACTGTCAGTATAACCACTAATAACCTTCCCCCTTGTCTTTCTTTAGTCCTGTGTTTATTGTCTGTGCCTTCTATTCCATTCTTTTCAAACTACCGTCTTAAAGAGAGCATATGAAACAAAATGAAATCTGTGCTAAGGATCTGCTTTGAACATAGATTCTAAAACCATACCTCGATGATGAACACTTCAAGAATACATAAATGCGACTACACACCTCCAAACTAAGAGACTCAAAGTGGCAAGCTTTTTGGGTTAAATATGTCTGCTTTTTATTCCTTATTTTTTTCTTCCTACTGTCATCCCTTGTGCTCAGTCTCATGTTCCTCTCCAGGCATGTTTTCATCACCTACTATTGATAGCTTGTGAACTGGTCAGATAATCAAACCCATTAGAATTGTGCATAATATAACTACATAACTGATCTTGAATCGGGATCCAAATTGGACACTCTTCTGAATAGTACATATTAGCCTTGTTTTGAGCACATTGTTTCAGCAGACCTTTATAAATTAATAAAGTATTTATGTCTCTACTTATTACTTTATGTATTTTATTTTATTTTAAAGATTTTATTTATTTGACAGAGAGAGAGAGAGAGATCACAAGTAGGCAGAGAGACAGGAGGAAGCAGGTTTCCTGCTGAGCAGAGAACCCGATGTGGGGCTCGATCCCAGGACCCTGAGATCATGACCTGAGCTGAAGGCAGAAGCTTAAACCACTGAGCCACCCAGGTGCCCCTATGTATTTTATTTTAAACTCAATTATGGGACTTTTTCCTCAGATAAAATTTAGTCAAATGTTTTAGTTTTTGAATAGTGTATAGTCTCTAGTGACTAAATGCAGATTTCTTAATGTATAAAAGTAGAGTCAAAGACATCCTGGGAATGATTCAGTTAATAGGGTTCTATCTTCCCCTATTACAAATAAGGCTGCAAGGTACATCACTGCAAGGTACTTATTCTAAGAACTTCTGCCCAGTAGAAAAGTACAATAGGATTGCAAGTACATATACATTCTTCAACTTTCTTAGATATTGGTAAATTTTTCTTAAAAGTAATTTTAGTAACTTGTATTTTATTAAATAATGAGAATTATGGAAAATTTTTGATAGGTATGTACTTGTTGCCATTTTGTTACATGTTTTAGGATTGTTTTGTAGTTCTTTGTTTTTTTCATCTTTTGCTCTTTACCTGTGGTTTGATGGCCTTCTTTAGGGACATGCTTGGATTCCTTTCTCTTTATTTTTTTGTATCTAATACAGATTTTGATTTGTGGCTACCATTAGGTTTATGTATAACACCCTCTGCATACATTAGTCTATTTTAATTTGGAGGTTGCTTGTTTGAACCCATTCTAAAATCACTAAATTTTTTTTTTTTTTT
>CM053611.1:36004950-36037857 GCA_028646535.1 Procyon lotor
GTATTTAATGCCTTTCTCCTCCTGGACATCAGAAAGAACACCAGGGTATTCTGGCAGAAGTTTATATTTCTCCAAATCAATTTCTGGAAAAAATGTGTCACTTTCAAATTCCTGCAGAATCCTTGTCACAAATAGTCTAAGATGGCCCGGTTTGTTCATGGCTTCCTTATAAACAGAACTGCCTCCCACTATCCAAACCATGTCCACTTTATTTGCTAATTCTGGTTGCTCAATAAGTTTTAAAGCATCATCCAGACTTTTGGCAAGAAAATGAGCTCCTTGTGGAGGTTCCTTGAGGTCTCTGCTGAGAACTAAATTAATTCTGTCCTTTAAAGGTCGATTCTTCTCAGGAATAGAGAACCATGTCTTCCTACCCATAATCACCAAATTCTGTTTACATGTTGGAAGTCCAAGGTCTAAACGATGTTTCCATGATTATAAAACAGGAAGAACTTGTGTCAGTCTCTTTAGTTTATAGTTGCCCGTTTATGGTGGGAAATCCACCTGAAATCTATGTAGCAGGTCCAGACAAGCCTGAGATGCCAGTCAGCTTCAATCTCCCTTCCCCCACCTAAAATCACTAAATTTTTAATCCAGTTCTCCCCACATTTTAAGTACATGGTGTCCTACTTTACATCCTTGTATTTTGTGAATCACTTGGCTGATCATTACAGATATATTTAATTTTACTGTTTTTGTGCTTTAATGTCCAAACTGGTTTTATAAGTGATTAATCTACTATTTTTATTATGTTTGTATGTAATCTGTGAAATATTTTCCTTTCCTACTTTTCTTATTTCTCCTTGTGGTCTTTCCTTTCCACTCAAAGAATCCCCTTTAATTTAAGGCTGGTTTAGTGGTGATGAATTCCTTTAACTCTTGCTTTTCTGGGAAACACTTGATCTCCACTTATTTCTGAATGATATCCTTGCTGGAAAGGATAATTTCGGTTACAGATTTTTTTCCATTTAGCACTTTAAATATATCATGCCACTCCTTTCTGGCCTGTAAAGTTTCTGCTGAAAAATCAGCTGATAGCCTCCTGGGGTTTCCATTGTATGTTATGGGGGGTTATTTTGCTTTGCTGTTTTTCTCTTGCAGTTTTTGTTGTTGTTGTTGTTGTTGTTTTTGTTTTTGTTTTTTTAAAGAAAAAGAGAGATAGGGTGGAGGGGCAGAGGGAGAGGGAGAGAAAGAATCTTAAGCAGGCTCCACACCCAGCACAGAGTCCAATGCAGGTTTTGATCTGATAACCCTGAGATCATGACCTGAGCCAAAATCAAGTGATGGATGCTTAACAGACTGAGCCACCCAGGCCCCCCCATCCTCTTGATGCTTTTAAAATTCTCTCTTTATCACTACCTTTTGTCATTTTGAGTATCATGTGTCTTAGTGCGGACCTCTTTGGGTTGATTTTGTTGGGAGTTCCCTGTGTCTCATAGATCTGCATGTTTGTTGCTTTCCCCAGATTAGAGAAGTTTTCAGCTACTATTTCTTCAAATAAATTTTCAGCATTCCTTTCTTTTCTTCTGGGATTCCTATAATACAAATGTTATTCTGTTGGTGTCACTGAGTTCCCTTAACCCATTCTCATTTGTTATTATTCTTTTTTTTTCCTGTTTCATTTGACTTATTCTGTTATTCTCTTTCCCAGCTCATTGATCTATTCTTCCATTTCATCTAGTCTAATATTTATTCTCTCAAGTGGATTTTTAATTTCAGTAATTTTTTTGTCTCTAGTTGGTTATTTTTATAATTTCTATGTCTTTTTTGAGGGTCTCACTGGAACTTCCACCCTTTTCTGAAGTCTAGTGAGTATCTTTATGATTATTCCCTTAAATTATCTATCTGGCACACTGCTTATCTCCATTTTGTTTAGGTGTCTGGCTGCAATTTTACCCTGTTCTTTCATTTGGTCCATATTTCTGTGTCCTCATTTTGTCTAACTCTCTGTGTCTGTTTCTATGTATTAAGAAAGTCAGCCACATTTCCTGCTTTTGAAAATAGTGGCCTATGAAGAAGTCTGGTAGTGTCCTGTAGTGCAATGCTCCCTGTGCATCAGAACTTGGTGCTTCTGGGGTGTCTCCTAAGTGTGTTGTATATACCCTACTGTTGTGATTGAGATAGGTTTGCCTTCAAGTCAATTGTCTTCAATGGCTCTCTGCCTGCTGTGGACAGTGTTTGCTGTCTGTGATGTTAAGGGGCCAGACTGGATCTTCTTTGAGCTTGAATTGGGTCAGACCAGATGCCTACTCTCAGCTCACTTGCCAAAACTGTGGTCACACTGAACTGAAGGATGCCCTTTCTGCATTGTCCCCAAGAGGCTTTCATTGGTGGGTGGAGCCTGCAGTCAGACTAGACATCTGTTAGGGTTGCAGTGACCCCAAATTGCTGGAGAGTCTCTTTGTATTGTCCCTTGTAAAGTTTTTGTTGCTTAGTGGGAGCAATAGTCAAATCGGATGTCTGCCCCCAGCCCACTCCTGAGGCTTCAGTTGACCTTATATATGTGGTTATCTTCCCCTCTACCCAAGGCAAGAATCACTCTTATGTGGTGCTTGCCACTCTTGGGGCTGCTTAAACCACACTTGTTTAGTTTTGGATGGACTCCTGTCAAGTGGGGCTGGTTGGATGGGTTGGATATGCAGGAGAGCCAGAGGTAGGCTTCACAGTGGCAGCAAGGTATGTTGTTGGTCTGCTTGTGGGCAACAATGTGGAGGCGCTTTGGAGGAACTCCTACAGAGAGGGATGGGTTGGATTGGGCAGTCCAAGGAGAGTGCAGGGACAGGGTGTGTTGTTAGCAAATCTCAGTGGGGAGTGTTCATTATGGTTCTTGCAAGTGTGGGTGTATTCAGGCTGGTGGTGGGGACAGAAATAGTGCCAGTCAGCTCCTTTTCTTAGAGAAGTCTCCAAAGATCCTTGACCTTCCTGTGCTTGCTCTGAGACCAGTAAATACATCTCCTTCTTGAATACTCCTGAATATACTTCTCAAACCACTGCTTTTATGCTGTATCTTGGTGAGATTGTTTGTTATGTTGGCCCTTTAAGGGCATGAACTCAGTTTTCCTATTACCCTTAGGCTTTCCCAGAACCAAACCCACCGATTTTTAAGGTTCCCAGTGATAAGCTCCACTGATTGTAAAAACTCACAAAATTAAGTCCTCCTAGTTTTTTTTTAAAGATTTTATTTATTCACTTGAGAGAGAGAGAAAGAGAGAGAGAGCACAGAAGGAGACTGAGAGGGAGAAGCAGACTCCTCACTGAGCAGAAACCCTAATGCAGGGCTTGATACCAGGACCCTGAGATCGTAACCCAAGTCAAAGGCAGACATTTAACCAACTGGGCCACCCAAATGTCTCTAATTTTTGAAACAAACAAACAGAAATGTGGTATATACAATGGAGTATTATTCAGCCATAAAAAATAAAATCTTGCTATTTACAGCAACATGGATGAAGCTACAGAGTATCATGTAGGAAAATATGTCAGAGAAAGAGAAATACCATTTGATTTCACTCATATTTAGAATTTAAGTAACAAACAAATGAGAAAGGAAAACAGAGAGAGAAAGAGATAAACAGACTCTTAACTACAGAGAAAAAAATGATATTACCACAGGGGAGATGGCCCGGGGGGTTGGGTGAAATAGGTGAAGGGGATTAAGAGTACACTTACCCTTTTTTTATTTATACATATTTTGTTTGTTTGCTTCAAGTTTTTATTTAAATTCTATCTAGTTAACACATAGTATAATATTAGTAACATTAGAGAATGTTCTGAGAGCGTAAATAAGATTAAAAAATTAAATAGAAAACTGCTTCTACTTTTTCAATAAGTGATTATAGAATGAAAAATTTTTGTCTGCACAGTTTTAAGAGAAAATTTATACACTTTATGACAAAATGCTATCTACATACAAAGAACTTCAGGTTATATGCATTTCTTTTTTTACAAGCTTAAAGCTTTAAATTTTTTTAGTTTTTTATTTTTCTCTACAAAAATGGGTGTTTGGGTTTTTAGGGTTTTGGGGTGTGTGTGTTTTGTGTGTTTGGGGGAGTTGTTCTTTATTTTGTGTTTTGGAGATTTTTTGGGAGGGATTGGATTTTTGTTTTGGTTTAGTTTTTATTTAAGTAGGCTCCATGACTAGCCCAGAACCCAAAGTCACAAAAACTCACCATATAAAAAAAATTGGGAAGAATACAAAATATTGTTTCCAATAGATAATAATTCAGCAGTATGTTACAATGAGTATATCAGTATATGAAAATCAGATAGAGCTTTGTCTCTGCATCTGGACATATGTGTCTGGTTTGGAACAGATCCACTTCCTTTCCGTGTAATGCCTAGCACTACTGGCACCTTTGTCATTCAAATAGGCACATTCTCCTCCTCCTCTGATAGGAAAACTGCAATGAAAGAAGCAGAATAAATCAGTTGGTCCCCAGATATTTCTCCAAAAGCAGAGGGAATAAAGATGAGAAAATAAGGAAACTGACATTAAATCAGCCTCTAAATGTAAGATGCGACTATACATGTTATCTCTTTAATATTAAAAATTACCCTCTAAGATCTATGTCATCTCTTTTCATGGACAAAAACAACCACCACCACCAAACAAACCCAAACAACAGAATTTCCCAAGATTCTATAACAAGTAAAACTAGGATTCATACCTAAATCAATGAAAATACAGGGCCCATGCTATTCCCACCTTCTTCACTTTGGGAAAGAGAAGAGGGAAGAAATACTGTTATATTACAGGAAATTTTGTTGTTGCTGCTGTTCTTGGGCACTGATTTTCTCTTGTGGTGTTCATCAGCATTTAAATGGCCTGACACAAACATCTGGGTCAGCATTTAGACTATAAGTTTTTCCTTTGTACTGTATGAAATTGCTCTAGTGTGACATGATTTGCCTATGGTTGAGACAAGCTAGCCCTTAATAAATGTATTTTTCACTTCTGTTGTGATGAACCACTTTTAACAACTGAATAGTTAACAATATATTTCTCCTTTAAACACTTAAAGAATTATTATAAATAAATTATTATTATAAGTAAATATTATTTCAGTATTACAGAGGAAGAAGTAATGGTTAATACTAAATATTTAACAAGTATCCACAATGTGCTAGGCACTGCACATACAACAGTGTATAAACATAAGTTCTAATTTTTTAATTTTTTTTAAATGTGTTGTGTTGGGTTTTTTTTAAAGATTTTATTTATTTGACAGAGAGAGACATAGCGAGAGAGGGAGCACAAGCAGGGGAAGTGGGAAAGGGAGGAGAAGGTTTCCCACGGAGCAAGAAGCCTGATGCAGGACTCAGTCCCAGAACTCTGGGATCATGACCTGCACCAAGGCGCTTAACAACTGAGCCACCCAGGCACCCATAAGTTTGAATTCTTAAAACTTAGTATCTGTCCAAGATCAAAAAACTAGTAGGTGGGGCGCCTGGGTGGCTCAGTCCTTAAGCATCTGCCTTTGGCTCAGGTCGTGATCCCAGGTCCTCAGATCGAGCCCCGCATCGGGCTCCCTGCTCGGTGGGAAGCCTGCTTCTCCCTCTCCCATTCCTTCTGCTTGTGTTCCCTCTCTAGCTGTGCTTCTCTCTGTCAAATAAGTAAAATCTTTTTAAAAAAAAAAAAAAAAGCTAGTAGGTAAGAACTAGTTTTCAAAATTTCCAATGTCCTACCTAGTGCCCTTTTCACCAAATAAAATATTTCCAAAGCTGACTACTTTTTATAACCTCATAAAGCAGCTTTTCAAAACTTTCTCATGTTGTCAGACAAGAAAACATTTAGCAAAATTGTCTGAATCCAAGTCTTCCAGCATTAGCCGAAATTTTCCAGTAATATAAAGATCCAATAGATATAGGATTGTGATTAAATTTGACAATGCCAAACTATACTTGTGCTAACCATTATAATTATGATCTTATAAATAATGGATGCCATTACTATCGCTCATCCCTATGTAAATGGTAGAACACTGATGTAGTGATAGTTTGATGTAATAATTTAACTTGCATTTATTTAAGATTTTAAAGTTTAACTAGTACAGCCATATACATCAAAATCTCTGATTCTCACATCAACCCTGTGAGATCAATAGAGCAAGTACAATTAATTTTGTTATAGAAGTAAGCAACAGACTTAAAGATAGTGTGTAGTTTGCTCAATGTGAAAGAGTTGGTCAATGACACTGAGGAGGCTGTTGTCAAGTTCACCATTCTACCATGCCACATGTGATAGGTTTTGTATTTGTTGGAGGAGGTTTCAAAACCTCTGGCACCTACAATTTTTCACTTTATTCCTTTATAACTAATGCTAAAATAAAAATTTTTGAAGGATATAACTGGAGAACACATTAGGTTTCATGCAAAGTAAATTCAAATACTAATAGTGCTATCATATCTTTCAGAACTTACCAGCTGGACCATTCAGTGCCATTTATCAATTTCCATGGTTGACCTTCTTCTCTGCTGAGCCCAATCCAGTGGTCGTAAGGGCCTTTATATCTCAATAAGAAATTCTTTTAGAAAACAAAGACGAAATACATTAACCTGTCATTATCTGACCTCTCCCAGAAGAAGTGTTGCTTCTGTGCTATATTCTTTCTTTAAAATATTTTGTTTATTTTAGAAAGACAGCACAAGCAGGGGGTAGTGACAGAGGGAGAGGGAGAAGCAGACTCTCTGCTGAGCAGGGAGCTCAATGTGAGGCTCAATCCAAGGACCCCAAGATCATGACCTGGGCCAAAGGCAGACATTTAATGGACTGAGACATCCAGGAGCACCTCTATGTTATGTTCTTAACTGCTCTTATAATTTTCTCCTTTTTAATTTTATATTGTTTTACAATACATAGAGAATAGATATGCTATAGCAACATACACACACAAATATTAAAACTGAGAGAAATTGCTGATAATTTGTTCACTTTTAATTCAGCATAGTGCCACTTTGTATTAATATTCCACAATTTATCTATTTTATTATTTCCACCAGTATTATTTCAAGTTTGAAGTTATTATGAGTGCTGTTATGACATTCTTAGCACCTGTCCTGGAATGAATGATCAGGCCACAGTGAATACTTACTTTCAATTTTACCAAATGACACCAAACTCTTTTCTAATGTCATTGTAAGAAATGATACTCACACCAGCATTATAGGCCCATTTTCCATGCTACACATCCTTGTTAACATTGAGTATCTTTTTACAATTACAAGTATTAATTTCACTATAATTACATGTACTATTTTCCTTTTTAGTGGATTAGTTATTTAATGACTTCTTAGGAAAATTTGTACTCTTTTGAAGTCATAAAGATGATATTTAGTTTTGCTTTTCCTTGAGATATACAGTTGGGATACTGACTTCTGATATTTCTTTTTTTTTCTTTAAAGTATGCATTTACATTTCTAAATTTCCTTCTTAGTATTGCTTCTACCACATATCATAAGTTTTGGTATGTTGTGTTTTCATTTCATTTGTCTCAAGGTATCTTCTAATTTCCCTTGTGATTCTTTTCTTGTTCACTGGATGTTTAATAGTTGTTTAATGTTTAAACAAAAGTTGTTTACATGTTTAACACAGTTGTTTAATTTCAATGTATTTGTGAATTTTCCAGTTTTCTTTCTGTGTTTATTTCTAGTTTTGTTCCATTGTGATTGCAAAAAGAACTTTATATGATTCCAATCTCTTCAAATTTACTGACTTTTTTGTGGCCTATCATATGATCTATCCCAAAAAATGTTCCATGCGCATTTGAGAAGAAGATGTATTCTGCTGTTGTTGGGAGGAGTTTTCTGCATGTCTTCTGGGTCTAATTGGTTTGTAGAACTGTTCAAGACTTCTATTTCCTCACAGTTCTTCTCTCTGGTTGTTCTACCCATTATTGAAAGTGGAATCATGAAGTCTTCAACTATTATAATAGAACTATTTCTCATTTCACTTCTATCAATTGTTCATATATGGGGACTCTGTTATTAGGATACCACATGTTTATAATTGTTAGATCTTCCTGTATCAAAATTTGTATTGAGATATAATATTCTTCTTTGTGTCATAAACTTTCTTGCTTTTGTCTATTTCAGACAACAAGAATGTAGCCACACAGCTCTATTTTGGTAACTATTTGCATGTAAGATCTTTTTCCATCCTTTCACTTAAAGCTTCTTTGTGTTCTTATACCTACAGTGAGTCTCTGAGAGAGAACATACAGATGGATCTCATTTTGTTTTTAGCCAATTGCCAGTCTCTACCTTTTAATCAGATAGTTTCATCCATTTACATTTAATGTGATTACCCATAAAGAAGTACTTACTTCTACCATTTATCTATTTTTTTGTAAACTTTTTTTTTTTTTTAGTAGGCTCCACTTCCAAGGAGGAGTCCATATCTATTTATTTTTTTATATCTCTTATATGTTCTTTATTCTCCCATTCCTATATTATTGCATTTTTTTATTTAATTGAGCTTTTGTAAGTGCCATTTTTATTCCTTCTTTTTCTGTATGTATTTTAGTAATTTTATTAGTGGTTATCTTGGGGATTGCAATTAACATCTTAAACTTACAACAACCTAGGTTATAATATGAACTTGGTTTTAATAGTATATAAATATTTTGCCCCTATACATCTCCAACCTTGTCTTTATATTACTTTCATAGATTATATATGTATACATTGTATGCCCATTAACATAGATCTATAATATTGTGTTATGAATTCATCTTTTAAATCTTTTGTGAGAAGAGAGAAGTTACGAGCTGAACCAAGAGTATAGTAATACTGGCTTTTATATTTATCTGTGTGGTTACCTTTATGAGTGTTCTTTATTATTTTGGCTCTGAGTTACTATCCAATGTACTTTACTTTAAGACTATAGTGGCTTAAGGATGGGTCTACTGTTAAGAAAATCCCTTAGCTGCCATTTGTCTAGAAGTGTCTTAATTTTTACCCCATTCTGAAAGACAGTTTTAACAGATACAAAATTATTTTTTAAAGATTTTATTTATTTATTTATTTATTTATTTATTTATTTATTTATTTATTTGTCAAGACTTAGGGATCATGACCTGAGCCAAAGGCAGACGCTTAACCAGCTGAGCCACCCAGGTGTCCCAATACCTAAAGAATTATTGACCAGCAAGGCTTTTTTTCTTTCAGAATTTTTTAAATATGTTATTCCACTGCTTTCTGGCTTCTATAGTATCTCAGGATAAATCAACTGCTAATCTTACTTAGGATCCCAGGTACCTGACTAGTCCTTTCTCTTGCTGCTTTCAAATTTCTCTCTTTGGGTTTTGACAACTTGACTCTAGTTTGTCTTAGTGTGGTTCTCTGAATTTATCTTGCTTAGGAGTTTGTTGAGACTCTTGAATATGTATACTAATCTCCTTACTCAAATTTGGGAAGCTTTGGGCCATTATTTTTTTACATGTTTCTCCTACTTCTTTTTCTCTTTTCCTTCTGAGATCCCTACAATGCATATATTGATTTGCTTGATGATACTACAGTTCCTTTGGGATCCATTCATTTATCTTTGGTTTCTTTTATTTCCTTTCTATTCCCAAATAGGATACTTTCAATTGTCTTATGTTCAAGTTTGCTTATCCTTTCTTCTTCCTGTTCAAAATTGCTTTTGATTCCTCTAGTGAGTTTTTCATTTCAGTTATCATACTTTCAGCCTCCAGAATTTCTATTTGGTTCCTTTTGACAATTTCTACCTTTTTATTGATATTCTCATTTTATTTATATACCATTTTCCCGATTTCTTTTACTTTTTCTGTCTGTGGTTTTCTTTAACTCATTGACCATATTTAAGACAGTAGACTTTACATCTTTGACTAATGTTTCCAATGTCTGGGGTCCCTCAGGGATGGTTTCTGTCAGGTATATCTCCCTGTGAATGGGCTATGCCTTCCTATTCATCTGTATGTTTTGTAATTTCTTTGTTTAGAACTGGACATTATGAGTATTTTATTGTGTTAACTCTGGGAATATAATTCTTTTCTTCAGAGATTGTTGAATTTTGGTTATTGAGATTTGGAGCCATCTGTTTGTGACTTTTCTAATAATTTTTGCAAAAAGTGTATTCCCAACTGTGTGTGGTCACTGAAATTTTTATTCTGTTCTTTCTTTTTTTTTTTAATGATTTTATTTATTTATAAAAAAAGATTTTATTTATTTATTTGGCAAAGAGATAGAGAGAGAGCAGAAGTAGGCAAAACAGCAGGCAGAGAGAGAGGGAGAAGCAGGCTCTCTGCTGAGAAGGGAGCCCAATGCAGGGCTCAATGGGATCATGACTTGAAACAAAATAGTCACTTAACCGACTAACCACCCAGGTGCACCCATTCTGTTATTTCTAAGGTCAGCCAGTTCCCTGCCAAAGATTTTCTTAAATACTTGGCTCCCAAAAGTGGGAAAACAAGTACTGTTTCTGTAAATCCCTTGGAAATCACTTTAGTTGGTAGGAGTTGAAGAAAAAATGGCAGCCCACCTTTGTATCTGCCCCTCAGCAATGAAAAGCAGCACTCAAGGGTGCCTGGGTGGCTCAGTGGGTTAAATCCTCTGCCTTTGGCTCAGGTCATGATCTCAGGGTCCTGGGATCTAGCCCCGCATCGGGCTTTCTGCTCAGCAGGGAACCTGCTTCCCCCTCTCTCTCTGCCTGCCTCTCTGCTTACTTGTGATCTCTCTCTCTCTCTCTGTGTCAAATAAATAAATAAAATCTTAAAAAAAAAAAAAAAGAAGAGCAGCACTCAAATATAACAACACATAACCACAGTATTTGAAGAACAATGTTCTTATTGGCCATCCTGGCTCCAGCAAGTTTTACCAGGAACATAGCCAGAAGTAGTGGTAGCCACTGCATGGGAAAGCTGAAATTCACTGGGATTAAGTGAAATTTACTAACCTCTTCATTAAGTTATCCCTTGGATGCTGCAAGACTCCAGAGTTCCAAATCAGTTACTTGAGGGACTTTCTGCTAGCTCAATAGGTGTTTAGGTACAGATTCCAGGAGCTTTCTATTCTGCCATCTTCTCTGGCATCACTCCTGCCTGATTCATTTTGAAGCAATGTTAACTTCATACAAATTTAAAATTATGTTTCACTCTCTAATTTTCTAATTCTAGTTGCACAGTTCTTGCTCATAAGTCAAAGAAAGCACTGACTTGCTCTCTGGCCACCTTCTTGCTATGAATGTTAAGATACCTGTAGGTGACCCACTACAGAATGTAGCATCTGCTAGTTTTTCTCTCCTTATGTTAAAAAATCAATGTCTAGGCTGGTATCTAAACCTGTATTTAAGACATTCTCACATAGAATTACATAGCAAATTGAAGGGAATTTTTTTTTTTTTTTAATTCTAGGTAGAACTATTTTCTTACCAGTTCCTGGATGGTTTCAACTTGGACAAGATCAGCACCATGTGAGTCACAAAACCTCTGGCTGAATGTCCAATTCTTGAAGTCCTCAGAAAAATAGAAACATTTTCTTTGGAAACCAATCCAGCTTTCTGGGCATGCAGCTTCAAGACACTCCGATGATATCTGATGCAATTTTCTTCCAGTTACTAAAAGTAAAAACAACTTACTTTTATATTTTACTGTACGTATTACCAAGTGCTTTCTAATACACTTTTCAATATCATGTGAAATACTAAATGTATTATCCTTCTTTTTCAAATGAGGACTAGAATTCTGAAAGTCATTACATATATTACATAACAAATGTCAAAGCTAAAACAACTAATGTTTTAATGGATTAATTAAAAAAAGAATTAATAATGCCTTAAACTCTGGACTACATACCTGCCCACTTTGATTTCAACAATGTTACCTTTCCTTAAAATATCAGGTACATCAACAGCAACATTTTATCAGCCTTAGAGAACAGATAGTTCAAGAGATCTAACTGCTTTCCTAAATAAAATGAGGGGCAGGGTATAGATATCTTTTGTGAATAAGGTTTCTTGAGATGAAATGGTCAGATATATGTCAAAATAGTCATGAGGATAAAGTTGATGACATCATAGAGAATGATGGAAAATAGCAGCCCCACAGTCCTATTCATACATAACAGGATTATTGAAAGGCCAAAGAAGTCTATATTTTTTTGTGGTCCATGTTTTTTTGTGGTCCTCTCTTCTTTCTAATATCATCTTAGCCTATATCCTCATTAATATATTGTTTAAAATTACTGAACTCTTGGCCAATATTCAAGCATAAACACAATTTCATGTATCATACACATTCAGCTTCTACAGCTCTATTTTGATGTGTCCTCCATTAAGATCTGCACACAATACCTTTGAAGTAATTTTAACTGAAAATGTAATTTCAATCATATTGTACACCTGAAACTAATATAATGTTATATGCCAGTTATAGCTCATTTTTCATATATCTTTAATCCAAATAAAAATTTTAAAAAATAAAATGTAATTTAAGAATAAAATATATATATAAAATATATAAAGTATATAATTACATGTTTGTAAATAAAACATATGAGTATATGAGTATATATGTATACCTGTATAGTAAGACTACATGATAGAAGGTCCAGCAATAATGTAAATTAAAATACAGTATGGTTGGAAACTGGGTTCTACCTTATGTGGGCTCTGGTCCTTCTATTAAGCTTGCAATAATATGACCTCAATATTACACAATTAAAATCAAGGAGCCCACTTATAAGGTAATTAGAATTTAACTCAGTTAGTGAGTAAGTGTAAAAAGCAGGAAAATTATCTATAAGTCCTCTTTTCTTTTGGAAAGTAGACTTTTCTAGATAAACAAAGATTACAATTCACTTACCTAAAACACCCACCAGCATTCCAGTCACTATAATTATCAGAACCATGATTGTGGATAAAACCATGACTGTATTCAGGGTAATGGTAATAGAATGCTTCCTTGGATGTGAATAATCTGGAAAAAACATTGAAAACATGTTTTTGCTTTTGTTTATATTAAAGGCAGAACAGACATCAGACTAGTAGAAGCATTAACCATCAAAATGTTACTTCCACTTCATTCCTTTCCACTAGAGTGGGCAATTGGCCTGTCATTTTGTGAATTTACAATTTTGTCTCTGGAATTTAATTGTTCACAGAAACTAAAATTGATCTTAACACACAACTCATAAACAGCTTTGCACCCTTCCCAAAAATGAAATACAAATCTCATTAAAGTTCCAGATCTAGATATCAATTTAATAGCAATACAAAAGAGAGAATCATGTCAATTAAACAATGAGAATGAAATCAACAAACTCCAGACTGTTAGAAATTCTCTGTAATAGATTATCTTGCATCTTAAAGAAAAAAGTGAAAATCAAATTTTAAAAAGCAATCATGGGGAATCTTTTGATTAAGATTGACTTAAAAGGTTTTTTTTTTAAAGATTTTATTTATTTATTTGACACAGAGAGAGGTCACAAGTAGGCAGAGAGGCAGGCAGAGAGAGTGAGAAGCAGGCTCCCTGCTGAGCGGAGAGCCCAATGTGGGGCTCAATCCCAGGACCCTAAGATCATGACCTGAGCTGAAGGAAGAGGCTTTAACCCACTGAGCCACAAGGCGCCCCTGGGCTTTTTTTTCTTTTTTTTAATCAAAATTAAAGTGAGATTATGATTCTTCTAAAAGTCAATTTAGTTTGATTCAAGAGAATATCTAGAGGGCTTCTGAACTGGTGGCAAACTTCTTTCTCTGACAAAGCTAGTATTTAACAAGGATGCTCAACTTAGAATAATTCATTAAGCCGTGTATTTGTTTTGTGCAATTCTACGTTTGCGTTGTATCTCAAAAACATCCTACATTATCTAAAACCTTTTGTAAAATTTTTTAAGATTTTATTTATTTATTTGATAGAGAGAGACACAGGAAGAGAGGGAACATAAGCAGGAGGAGTGGGAGAGGAAGAGGCAGGCTTCTCGCTGAGCAGGGAGCCCCATGCGGGGTTCCATCCCAGGACCCTGGGATCATGACCTGAGCCGAAGGCAGAGGCTTAACCACTGAGCCACCCAGGCGCCCCTAAAACCTCTTGTAAATTTTATCATTGGAACTCTCTTCTGACTCCACCTCTTGGCTACCACACACACTTTTAGCTACTTCATCTAAAGATGTTCTTGGCTAAACAGGCATATTTCCCTCTAATATTCTATCCACACTAGAAAGCTTTTCATTAACATTTACCAAACTGACCACTGGTTGATGCACATACAGGAAAGTTGTGAATAACACTGCAAAGGATCCAAAAAGTGAGCTGACATTGGAATCTAAGCCCATAGAATGCCTGAATCTAGCCAGAGTAATTGCCTGCTAAAACCCAAAATTTAAATAAAGTCAAAAGTCTCACAACAAAATGTTCATTCAAAATTGTCCAGAATACAGTCCAGAATTACTCAGCATATGAATAACCATGAAAATTTCAACTTCCATGGAAAAAGACAATCAAGAGAAGCTAATGCTGAGATGACAGAGATGTTGGAATTATCTGACATATACCTTAAAGCAGCTGTTGTAGAAATACTCAAAATACCAAATGAATAAAGAAAGAAATGAAGTCATTTAACAATAATTAGAAATCATCTTTTCCTCATCTGAACTGCCTTCTCTCTAAATTGACTACCTCTACCCAAGACAAAAATATTTTTTTTTCATTCCTAAATTAACGACACTTCAATTTTCCCCAACTGGTACAAAATACTTTTTTTTCACTTATTAAATCATCATATAAAGCGTCAAATACAAGTGTTTTTTTTAAAAGTTTCAAGCTTCATATAAATGTATAATATATATGAGATACCGTATGTATATTTACATATTTTCTTTTTACTGTGCAAAGTAAGATAATTCTATTTGAATGCTCTACTGTTTTTCCTTTGACTTCTGTCTATGCTTTTTATTTGTTAAATTCTTTATTTTACCTCTTCCTTCCTTTTTAATTCTTTCTTTCCTATGAGCTTTCATGATAGATTTTTTTACCTTATTTATTTATTTATTTATTCATTCATTCATTCATAAAGATTTTATTTATTTATTTGAGAAAGAGAGTCCATGAGCTGGGGGAAAGGGAATTAATCTCAATTAATTGGTACAACAGAGGGAGAGGGAGAAATAGACCCCTTGCTGAATAGGAAGTCAGATGTGGGGCCCAATCCCAGAACCCTGAGATCATGACCTGAGCTTAAGGCAGACACTTAAGCGACTTAACCCCTCAGGTGTCCCCTTTTGACCTTATTTATTAATAATACCGTGTGTCAATATAACACTTTCAACTATGTATTTTTCTTTTCAGTGAAATTAATTTTTAATAATTAATAAGTATATAGTAAGTAAATTTAAATTTATATTAATAATATGAATAAATAAATTAAAAGTAATAATAAATAGAATTAATATTTAATATTAATATTGTTGATAAAATAATACCAATAAATAATTTATAATAAATAATGAATTTATTTTAGAGAAAGAGTGGAGGGAAAGGACAGAGGAAGAGAGAGACAGTCTTTTTTTTTTTTTAAAGATTTTATTTATTTGACAGACAGAAACACAGCGAGAGAGGGAACACAAGCAAAGGAAATGGTAGCGGGAGAAGCAGGTTTCCTGCCAAGCAGGGAGCCCGATGCGGGGCTCGATCCCAGGACCCTGGGATCATGACCTGAGCCGAAGGCAGACGCTTAACGACTGAGCCACCCAGGCACCCCGAGAGAGACAGTCTTAAACAGACTCCATACAGAGCCTGGAGCCCAACGTGGGGCTCTATCTCATGACCCTGAGACCATGACCTGAGCCAAAATCAAGAGTCAGGTGCTTAAGCAACTGTACCACCCAAGTGCCCGTCAGTGAAATTAATTTTTATTAATTTGTATTAATTTTTAATTTCATCATTTATGATTTAATATTTTTAATTTTAATATTCAATAACTGGTTGATGGATTGTTGATAATAATATCAATAAAATAGTATATATTTCAGCGACATTGATTTTTAAATATTTATTCTCAATCATAAATTTAACCTGACCCCATTCTCTTACAACTTTCTCTAATAGTTCTCTCTCCTTACTTGTTAGGACAAGTGCACTTAAGTATCTGCATATTTTTCCACAAATTATAAACTAATTTATAACCTTCAGCATTCCAGCTCTCAACCTTGAAAAGTCCTTGTGCAGAAACTAGATCCCATCATTGCTATAATCTTACCACCTCAGTTCCCATATTCATGACATATAGTCCAGCTTCTTACTTGAGGCTGCCAACAATCCCACTGGTTCACTATCTTTCTCCAGTCGACTGCTATCATGCATTTTGTGCTCAGTTTTTACCGGAGAGCTCACTCAATCGACGATTTCAGCCCAGAATGTGACAAAAACAAGAGAAAGACTCACATTCTGGTTAGAACTTCCTGTGACTGAAGTTTTGGGTTTTTTTTTGTAACTGAAGCTTTGACTTCAGTTACACACGACTAAAAAAGGAACTAAAAGAAACGATACCAAAAACCGCCTGCAACAGCAAATGGTTCTTATAGCTCTCAGCATAAACTTGGTATCTCTCAACTTGTACATCCGCAGAAGTGAATATAAATTTTCAGGTTTATCCTTTTTGCATTTCTTCATGATTTTGTTGGCTAAAAGGACAGAAAGTAAACCTTTATAAACTTCACATTATCTTAGAATTCCTAAACAGATGGCAGAACTCATAATGATATTTTTACTTATCTTGGATACTTAATTATCTTGAAATATTTAATTATCTTGGATACTTAATTATCTTGGAATTCCCACACAGAAGGCAGAACTAATAATGATATTTTTACTATTATTTTCATGGTGTGATTACATAAAACTATGGTTTATTGTCACTTACCATGATACAGAAGTACTGATGAAAGACTGAACTATGTGTTCTCATTTAATTGGTACAACT
Source organism: Procyon lotor (assembly GCA_028646535.1). NCBI lineage: Eukaryota > Metazoa > Chordata > Mammalia > Carnivora > Procyonidae > Procyon > Procyon lotor. The sequence continues at coordinate 36,021,883 of CM053611.1, forward strand.
AAGTAATGAGGCTAATATTACTACTTTTATTTTAAAATGAACTCCTTGAGTAAAGACTAAGTAATTTGTCTAAGTTCACAGTTACTGTCAGACCCCATGGTTAAATGATTGATTTAGAAGCTACCGTGAAAGTAAGACCCTACATAGTCGATAAAGGTCAAACGTTGATTTCCCTGACTCCTCTGACATTTATGAGCCAGTCACACACTCATAAAATCCCCATTTCTATTTCTGAAACAGCTTCTCACTGTGAGGAAACGAAACAGAAAAATTAGTTCTTACAATCGTGATGATGTGTTAGCTGAACAAAACAGTGAGGCTGAAAAGGCAGAAGGGCTCCTGTTGAAGGGAACCATGTTCATCTATGCCCAAAGAGAAGACAACATGGCGTACAGCTGGGAAAACTCCTGATATTTAAGATGACTGGAACACAAACTGTGCAGGGCGAAATGTGAGAAAATAACTTTCTAATTAACTCTCTATTAAACTGTGAATTTCATGACTTCTAAGCCCTAAGATCCTGTTCACTTTCTTTTTCTTTTTTTTTTTTTTAAAGATTTATTTATTTATTTATTTATTTGACAGAGAGAGAGAAAGATCACAAGTAGGCAGAGAGGTAGGCAGAGACAGAGGGGGAAGCAGGCTCCCCGCCGAGCAGAGAGCCCGATGCGGGGCTCCACCCCAGGACCCTGAGATCATGACCTGAGCTGAAGAGGCTTTAACCCACTGAGCCACCCAGGCGCCTCTCCTGTTCACTTTCTTATGAAACCCTGTGCTGACACCATATTTTAGACACGCTGGCATGTTTTTTACATGGTGAAAAGACAGAGGACACTGAGAGCTATTTTTAATTTCACTTAGGAAAAGGATTTTTCCCTTTCTGAAACAAGGACTTTTTTTAATTAGGCATATATTGAAGAGACAGAAATAAGTGACTAATTTTCTGTGAAAATAAAAAAGTCCCTTCAGGGTCATTACTAGTCAATAGAAGGAACTGTTCCAAGAGACTCATGTAGAAGTAATTTTATCAGATTTTGTTTTGTTGAAACACATTACTGATAAAAAAAAATTACACAAAACAACAAAAACTCACGAAAATTATTTAGTCTTAGTTGACCTCTGCCCCACTTCTCTTGGTCTTTCTTCCAGTTTCAGATAAAGCCATTTCCCCCAAGAGCTGAACACTAGCCAGAGATTGTTCTGACAGTCCAGTGCCTAGGTTTAAATATTTTGAACATCAGTGTTTCTTCAAGGGTAGGAGAAATGGTGTGTTTCTTCTTAGTGCATCATGCATAGGATCTGAAAGGAGTGAGGGAAGCCTCCTAGGCAAAGCAACTATTGTTAAGTAGCTCAGCAAAGAAAGTACCCTCTTCAGGAAGCAAACACACTGAGCATGAGCAGTCAGTGATGAATTGCGACTGAGCGGGAAAATGACTGTGTGCAGGACCAGCTACATGGACATGCTGTCTGTCCAGCAGCAGATCTCCACCCTCAAAAGGGCTTCCCACTTGTTTAATATGCCACCACTGACGTCTTCAAATTATTACTACTTTTTAAACAAGACACTCTATATTTTTATTTTGCACTTGACCCTGCAAATTATGTAGTGGGTCCTGACTCTGTGTTCATGAAAGAGGCGAATTAGTTTTGACCTCATCTAATATAGCTTTCATTTTTTTACTTGAATGGGTTTTTTTTTTTAATTTCAGATTATTATAGAGTCATATGTGGTTATGAGAAATATTACTGAAAGAACTCATGTTCCCTTTAGCCAGTTTCCCCCAGAGTTTTAAAACTGTAGTTTAAAAAACTACAGTATGTTTGGTTTCTATGTCTTTGCTTAGTAAAAATATCGCAAACATTAATTCACCAACATCACACTGTATTTACATATACACATTCACACATATAGAAAAGGAATATGCTGTGCCAACCCTAAAATAAAATCAAATCAAGAAGAATGCATTAAAATTAGTTAATTAGGGCGCCTGGGTAGCTCAGTTGGTTAAGTGACTGCCTTTGGCTCAGGTCATGATCCCGAAGTCCTGGGATCGAGTCCCACCTCGGGCTCCCAGCCCAATGCTTCTCCCTCTGACCTTCTCCCCTCTCATGCTGTCTCTCACTCTTGCTCTCTCTCTCTCAAATAAATAAATAAAATCTTTTTAAAAATGAGTTAACTAATTAATTAAAACTACAGTATGACATCACAGCCAAGATGATGACATTGATACAGTCAGGTACAGAACCATTCTAATACCACATGGTTCCATCATCAGGGCTTAACACCAGAAACTTTAAAAATCAGCAGGCTAGGCTCTAAGAGAGCCTGAAGGTGATGAGAAACTGAGTCCCAACTCTTAAAGAAACAGTATAACAAACAACCCCACCTAAGTATAGCATAAAAGCAGCAGTTTGAAAAGCATATTGGTTACACAGGAAGATTTATTTCCTAGTCTTAGAGCATATACAGGAGGGGGAGATACCTTTGGGAGACTTCTCCAATAACAAGGAGCTGGCTGGTGCCATTTCTCTCCCATGCCCACTAGCCTATATACACAGATACCTATGGGAATCAGCCCAAACAGTCTCCACCTAACTTTGCTAACAGTGTGCCCTGTCCCTGCATTCTCCTGCATATTGCACCATCTAACCATCCCCATTCAGCAGAGTCCCCCTAAAGTGGCTGCATGTCTCATCCTGCAAACATCCCCAACAATGACCAGCACCACTCCAAAGTGACTTGCCCTAGGAAAAAGGTAAGATAACCACACACACCAGTATGACTGTAGCCCCAGCAGTGGGCTGAGGGAAGGCATCTACTCTGACCCAACTCAAGCCCAAAATGGCCTAAGCCCCTTAACAGCACAGGGACCAAACTCTGCCCATGACAGACAATGAGAGCATTGCAGACAACTAGACTGAAAGCAAAAACAACTCAATCACAACAGTAGGGCACATACAACATACTTAGGAGACACCCCTGAAGCACCAAGTTCTGATGCACAGGAGACATTGCACTATAGGGCACTACTGGACCTCTTCTTCATAAGGCCACTATTTTTAAGAGCAGGAGATGTAGCTGACTTTCCTAACACATAGAAACAGACACAGAGAATTAAACAAAATGAGGAGACAGAGGAATGTGTCCCAAATAAAAGAACAGGGCATAATCACACACACACACATATACACACACACACGCGCACACACACACACACACACACACACACACACAGCAAAACAAAGATAAGCAATATGCCAGATAAAGAATTCAAAGGACTGGTCCTAAAGCTACTCACTAGACTTAAGAAAAGAGTGGAAGAGGGGCACCTGGGTGGCTCAGTCGTTAAGCGTCTGCCTTCGGCTCAGGTCATCCCAAGGTCCTGGGATCGAGCCCGGCATCAGGCTCCTTGCTCGGCAGGAAGCCTGCTTCTCCCACTACTATTCCCTCTGCATGTGTTCCCTCTCTCACTGTGTTTCTCACTGTCAAATAAATAAAATCTTTAAAAAAAAAAAAAAGAGAAGAGTGGAAGAGCCAATGAGACCTTCAACAAGAGCTAGAAAATATCAAAAGAACCAGTCAGAGATTAAAAAACTCAATAACTAAAATTAAAAATACACTAAAGGAAAAAAAATAGTAGACTAGAGAGAGCAGAAGAACAAATCAAGGAGCTGGAAGATAAAGTAATGGATAAGTATCATGCTGAACAAGAAAAAGAATAAAGTAATAAAAATTATGAATACATAATGAGAACTCAACAATGTCATCAAGCATAAATTTGCATTATAGAGATCCCAGAGGAAGAGAGAAAAGATGCAGAAAATTTAAATTGGAGAAATAATAGCTGAAAACCTCCTTAATCTGGAGAACGAAACAGAAATCCAGATCTAGGAATCACAGAAAACCCCAGAAAAATAACCCAAGGAGGTCCATACACACAATAATTAAAATGGCAAAAAGTAGTGATAAAGAGAGAATTTTAAAAACAGTGAAAGAAAGGAAAGGAAAACAGTTAAATACAACGAAAATCCCATGAGGCTGTTAGCTGATTTTTTAGCAAAAGCTTTTCATGAGGCCAGAAGGGAGTGGCATGATATATTCAGAATACTCAAAGTAAGAAACCTGTGGCTAAGAATACTCTGTCCAGCAAAGATATCATTCTGAATTGAAAGAGTGATAAAGAGTTTCCCAGACAAACAAATTTAAAGGAATTTATCTCCAGCTTTATAAGAAATGTTAAAGGGGATTCTTTGGGTGGAAAGGAAAGGCTCCTGTCAAGAGTAAAGAAATTTCAAAAGAAAAAAATTTCATAGGTACATACAAACATGATAAAATAGATTAATCACTTATAAAACTAGTACAGAGGTAAAGCACAATAATAGTGAAATCAATTATATCTAAAAAAAATCAGCTAAAGGATTCAAAAAATAAAAGATGTAGGCATAACGAAATAAAATGTGGGAGTGGAGAATTTATTGCTTTTAGAATGAGTTCAAACTTAAGTGAAAATCAAACTGATATGACTGCTATATGCATAGGATATTACATATAAACCTAATGGTAACCACAAATCAAAAACCTGTAATAGATAAGCAAAAAATAAAGAGAAAGGAATCCAAGTATATCACTAAAGAAGGCCATCAAACCACAAGGGAAAAAAAGCAAGAGAAGAGAGAAATAGAGAACTACAAAAACAACCACAAAACAAGTAACACAATGGAAATAAGTACATACTTAACAATAGTTACTTTGCATGTGAAAGGATTAAGTACTCCAATCAAAAGATATAGGTGACTGAATAGATAGATACAAAAGGAAGAGACATCCATATACTGCCTACAAGAGACTCATTTCAGATCTAGAGACACATGCAGATTGAAAGTGAAGGGATGGAAAAATAATCTAGACACAAACCTAACATCCTCCCCAAAATTTAACTCAAAATGGATCATAGACTTAATGGTAAAGTGCAAAACCATAAAATTCATAGAAGATAACATAGGAGAAAACCTAAAATACCTTAGTGATATAGTGATGTCTTTTTAGATACAACATCAAAGACACAATTCTTGAAAGAAATAATAGATAAGCTGGATTTTATTAAAATTAAAAACTTTTGCTCTGCAAGAGGCAATAACAAGAGAATTAGAAGAGAAGCCACAGACCGGGAGAAAATATTCACAAAAGACATATCCAGTAAAAGACTGGTATCCAAGACATACAGAAAACACATAAAACACAATAATAAGAAATAAATAAACACCTCAATGAAAAATGGGTCAAAGACCCTAATAGACAACTTACCAAAGACACACAGATGGAAAATAAGCATATGAAAAGATACTCCACGTGACATATCATCAGGGAAATTAGAACACCAATGAAATATCATGACACATCTATTAGAATGTCAGGTCAGAACCTGGAACACAACCAAATGTTTGCAAAAATATAGGAATGCAAAATGATACTGTCACTTTGGAAACAGTTTGGTGGTTTTTTATAAAACTAAATATATTTGGACCATATGATTCAGTAATCATTGTATTCAGTAATCATGGTATTGTCCCAAAGAAGTTGGAATCTTATGTCCACATAAAAACCTGAACAAGGATGTTTTTAGCAGTCTTATTCATAATCGCCAAAATTTAAAATTAATCAAGATGCCCTTCAGTGGCTGAGTAGATAAAACACTGGAACCTTCAAACAATGCAATATTATTAAGAGCTAAAAAGAAATAAGCTATCAATCCATGAAAATACACACAGGAAACAAACACATATTACTAAATGAAAAAAATCATTTTGAAAAAGTTATGATTTCAATTTTATGACTTTCTGGAAAAAGCAAGACTATGGAGACAACAAAAAGTCAGTGGTTATGGTGGTGAGGGGATACAAGGAGATAGATTAACAGAGCAAAGAGAATTTTCAGGCCAGCGAAAATACTCAGTTTGACGTTATAGTTATGGATAGCTGTCATTATACTTCTGTCCAAATTCATAGAATGCATAACACCAAGAATGAAACCCTAAGGTAAACTATGGACTTTGGGTGATTAGGCTGTGTCAATGCAGGTTCCTTCTTGGTCTTTTGTTCCATTAGAGTGAGTGCTGGTCTGAAAATTCTCTTCAGTTTTTTTTTAAGATTTTACTTATTTATTTGACAGAGAAAGACACAGCGAGAGAGGGAACACAAGCAGTGAGAGTGGGAGAGGGAGAAGCAGGCTTCCCGCTGAGCACGGAGCCCAATGAGGGGCTCCATCCCAGGACCCTGGGATCATGACCTGAGCTAAAGGCAGACGCTAACGACTGAGCCACCCAGGTGCCCCATCTTTTCATTTTCTTAAAAGGGTATTAGGCAGAATATTTTTAGTTTCAATGAGGTCCAGTTTACCAATTTTTGTTTTTATGAAACATGCCTTTGGTGTCAAATCTAAGATTCACTGTCTAGCTCTATATTCAAAACTATTCCATGGTTTTGGTTTTTTTTTTTCCCAAAGCTTTTCTAGTTTTATGTTATAGATTTAAGCTTATGGTCCCTCTTGTGTTAACGTTTGTTTAACATGCAAGGTTTAGGTCAAAGTTCAGGCTTTTTTTTTTCCTTTTTTTTTTTCTTTCTTTTTTGCCAGTGGATATCCAAGTGCTCCAGCATCATTTACTAAGCGCATTTGTACCTCTGTGAAAATTCAATTGGTCATATTTGTGTGGGTCTATTTGTGGGTTCTGTATTCTGTTATATTAATCTATGTGTCCAGCACTGACAATATTGTTTTAATGACCTTAGCAGTGTAGTAAGCCTTACCTCATATAGAAGGATTTTCCCACTTTATTCTTCTTTTTAAAGATTATTTTTAGCTTTCCTAGGGCCTCTGCATTTCCATTTGAATTCTGGAATAAGACTATCTATAATTTATCTCTACAAAAATCTACCAGGATTTTGATAAAAATTACATCAAACCTATAGATCACCTGTGAAGTCTTCAAATTCATGAACACAGTGTATACTTCAATTTATCTGGGTTTTCTTTTTTTTTATTAACACTTTATTTTTCAAGATTGCATTTATTTAGACAGAGAGAACACGTATGCACACACAAGTGAGGGGAGAAGTAGGGGGAAAGGGAGAGAGACTCTCAAGCAGAGTCCCTGCTGAGCATGAAGCCCAATGCAAGACATGATCTCACAACCCCAAGGTCATGACCTGAGCAGAAATCAAGAGTTGGACACTTAACCTACTGAGACACCTGGGAGCCCCTTTCATCAGCATTTTAAAATTTCAGCATTCTTATCCTGAATATGTTTTATTTTTTTACATAAGTATTTCATTTTCTTTGGAATGACTGTAGTTGCTATCGTGTTTTTAATCTATTATCACATGTTAATTGTTAGTATATAGAAATGTGATTGATTTTTGTATGCTGAACTTTTATCTTGCAAACTTGCTGAGATCACTTATTAGTTCTGGGAAGGTTTTGTTTTGTTTTTGTTTTTCTTGGGTCTTCTACGTCGGCAATCCTATGATCTGCAAATAAAGGCAATTTTAATTCTTCCTTTCTATCCTGTACATCTTACTTACTTTTGTTTGTTCATTTTTATTTTTGTCTCATTGCACTACCTAGAATTTCCACTATGATCTTAAATGCTGGTGGTGAGACAGGACATAATTACCTTGTTCCCAATTACAGGGAGAGATGATTTAGTCTTTCACCATTAAATATGAGATCAGCTGTATGTTTTATGCAGATGCTTTTTATTGAGTTGAAGTACTTCCCACATTCCTAATTTTCTAAAAGTTTTTATCAAGTTTCCCTGGTTCATGGTATGATAGGTGAGTTTCTATCATATCCTAGACATTTTGTCTATTATATTTGGAGACTCTGGAACTATTCATTCTTATTTTAGCAGAATAAGATTTTTTGAATTTAGCATGCATGTTCTGGCCCACTTTTGTGATCTGTGTTTCCAATGTGACTTTTCAGAGGTTTTACCATGTTATTTTGGCCTTGGCTTATTTGGTACCACAGGGGCTCCCCTGGTCTCTGCTTGTGCTGTGTGCAGGGGCAGGAGCATTCCCAAGCTGTTCAACCTGGTGCATTTAGTTGGAGGAAGTGGGCCTTCATCCCCACAGAAATGAAGAAAGCTGTCTAGACAGTGTGCTTGTTATGGTATGTTCACCCCTGCTGGTGTTCCTGACCATGTGGTGTCTCTGCTTGGAAGAGGAGAATCTCAAGTCTGGAAGGATGAATGCTTTCCTCAGCTGCTTATTCTCAGTGGGGCTCCCAATAGATTCACTTAGCTAGTGCTGCTGGACTTACCTGGTGTTGTCAGTCGGAAGCCATCAGTCAGTGCAAGGAAAGAATCTACCTAAGTTGTCTTTTTTTGTTAGATTGGGGTCAGGAAATGCCAAGTTATAGTAAACTTCCTATAGGTATAGTGGAAAGGCACACAAGATGCCCTGCCACTGTGTTAGTTCTAGTTCTAGGATCCCAAACTGGCTCATCTTTGTCTTACCGTCTTTAGAAATTCCCCACTGCCAGAGAAAGTGGGTGGCTCAGTCAGTTAAGTGTTTGACTCTTGATTTCAGCTCAAAACATGATCTCAGGGTCATGAGATGGAAACCTTTGTTGGGTTCCACAGTCAGCGGGGAGTCTGCTCCAGATTCTTTCTCTCCCTCTGCCCCTCCCCCTGCTCCTGCTCTCTCTCTTTCTAAAAATACATAAATGTGATAAGAAAGAAAGAAGAAAGAAAGAGAGAGAGAGAGAGAAAGAAAGAAAGAAAGAAAGAAAGAAAGAAAGAAAGAAAGAAAGAAAGAAAGAAATGAAGTCTCCATTACCTGTCTCTTGTGTTACTCTCAGGTGAGGATCAGGGATAGATGATTCTAGTCCAGATTGTCCTACCAGAAGTTATGACCTCACCCACATTTTCCATCTGAATTCCTGTTGTGATAAATCTTATCCAAGTTCATGTTCTTTGTCCTTCTCTCCTTTTCCATTTTTACTACCTTGTGTCTTTCTATTTCTTGCTATCCAACTATTCTATGGTTATCTCTGCTCTTGAAGTCTCTCTCTGATTATTACATTGTATTCTGAGATACACTAGATGTCTAATTTTAGATCTGACTGGAATATTGAAAGAATCGAATCTGTAAAATAAAGCATCCTGCATGGGCTTCCCGCTAAAAAGATTTCAATACCGAGATATTCCAAGATGGTGGAGAAGAAGACCTTAGTTTTGTCTGGTCCCAAAACTTCAGCTAAATAGCTAGCAAATCATTCTGAACATCTGTAAACTCAAGAGAGGAATAGCTGCGACTCTACCAATAAAAAAGCAACCACTTTCTGCAAATAGGCAGTACAGAGAAGTGAATCCAAGGTGATATAAGGGAAGATAATCCTCTTGGGGAGAGAGTCTCCATAATCCAGCAACAAGAAAGTGATATAGCAGCAGAGCACAAAATCAGAACATATAGAAGTCTGCTGCAGTGAGGGATGTTCCTGCCTGAAAGGCACCTAGGTGGAAAATGGCAGAATCCTAAGTGGGACAGTGTTGTTTCAGGATCCCCAGGGTCACAGGAAGACTTGGGGGGGGGGTGCTGAGTGCGGCAGAGTTCCAAGGCATTGGAGTGGGGAAGCTGGCTGCAATCAGCAAGCCCAGGGTGGGCTGTCAGCTTCGTGTTGCTATAAACCATGAAGATGGGACAACTACTCTCCTAGCAGGGGCCCAACAAGCAGCAGAACCAAGGCAAGACCCCCCCAACCATCCCCAGGAGGAGCAGCATGTGTGCCCACCATAGGAGTCTGCAGGGTTTGGAGAATTGCAGTGGGGTTGTGTCCCTGAGATAGAAATGCTGGGTCACAGGCTGGGTGAGGAGAGGGCAGATGGAGAGCAGGGAGATGGGAGTGATTGACAGCTTTCCCCGGAGGGTACACTGAGGAGTTGGGAGCATGAGTCTGGAGATTAGGAGGCTGCAATTTTCACTCTCATCCTTAAGCACTACAGAAAGCCTTCAAGGAACAAAAGCAACATAAAGCTATCTGGAGCCTCTTGCACTTAGCCTGGCCATCTAGCAATGGCAGTACAGCTCCACCTGGGGCAAAGACACCTGAGAATCAGAATAACAGACCCCTCCCTCAGAAGATCAGCAAGAACATCCAGCTAAGACCAAGTTTACCAATCACACAGAATTGCAAAACCACAGTGCTAGGGGAAAATAGTATATAGAATTCATTTTATTTTTCTCATGATTCTTTAGTTTTCCAATTTTAATTTTTTTCTCTTTCCCTTTCAACCAATTTCTTCTTTTATCAAATCTTTTTTTAAGTCTTTTTAAATTTTCATTTTTAGAGTTACATTCTATTCATTTGTTGTATTCAATAAGTTCTTTCTTTACAGTTTTGGGATGCAGTTTCTTCCAAAAAGCAGACTAGGGGTGCCTGGGTGGCTCAGTGGGTTAAAGCTTCTGCCTTTGGCTCAGGTCATGATCCCAGGGTCCTGGGATTGAGCCCCGCATCAGGCTCTCTGCTCAGCAGGGAGCCTGTTTCCCCCTCTCTCTCTGCTTCTCTGCCTACTTGTGATCTCTCCCTTTGTCAAATAAATAAATTTAAAAATCTTTTAAAAAACAGACTAAAATACACCCAGAATCTAGTGTATTGTTCTGTTCTCTTCGCCTGATTATATTCTCTCTCTCTTTCTTAAGTCTTTTTAAATTTTCATCTTTACAGTTACATTCTATCCTTTTATTATATTTAATTTTATTTTTGTACATATATAACTTTTTCTTTTTTTCCAATTTTGGGATCAGTTTTCTAAAAAACAGACCAAAGCACACACAGGATCTTATATATTGCTCTGATTTGTTCACCTATCTGATTATATATACCTATTCTTCTGAAGTTGTTTCAAAAAAATAAAAATGGAAGGAAAACTTCCAAACTCGTACTATGAGGCCAGCATTACCTTGATCCCCAAACCATATGAAGACCCCACCAAAAAGGAGAATTACAGACCAATATCCCTGATGAACATGGATGCTAAAATACTCACCAAGATGATAGCCAATAGGATCGCACAGTACATTAAAAGTATTATTCAACACGACCAAGTGGGATTTATTTGTGGTCTGCAAGGGTGATTCAACATCCATAAATCAACCACTGTGATACACTACATAAATAGAACAAGAATAAGAAAAGAAAGGACAAGAATCATATGATCCTCCCAATAAATGCAGAAAAAGCACTGACAAAGTACAGAATCCTTTCTTTCTTTTTTTTTTTTTTTAAGATTTTTTTTTTTTTATTTATTTGACAGAGAGAAACACAGCAAGAGAGGGAACACGAGCAGAGGGAATGGTAGCGGGAGAAGCAGGCTTCCTGCGGAGCAGGGAGCCCGATGCAGGGCTCGATCCCAGGATCCTGGGATCATGATCTGAGCCGAAGGCAGACGCTTAATGACTGAGCCACCCAGGCACCCCCAGAATCCTTTCTTGATTAAAACTCTGCACAGTGTAGGGATAGAAGGAACATACCTCAATATCATAAAAGCCATATATGAAAGGTCCACAAAAAATATCATTCCCAAGGGGAAAAACTGAGAGCTTTTCCCTTAAGGTTAGGAACATGGTAGAGATATCCACTATCACCACTGTTGTTCAACATAGTACTACAACTCCTGGCTTCAGCAGACTTCAGAAACAAATAAAAGGCATCTGAATTGGCCAAAGAGAAGTCAAACTCTCACTCTTCAGGGATGACATGATACTTTATGTGGAAAACCCAAAGAACTCCACCCCAAAATTGCTAGACCTCATACAGGAATTCAGCAAAATGGCAGGATATAAAGTCAGTGCACAGAAATTGGTGACATTTCTATGTACTAACAATAACAGAAGAAAGAGAAATTAGGGAATTGATCCTATTTACAATTGAACCCAAAATCATAAGATAACTAGGAATAATCCTACCAGAGAGGCCAAGGATCTGTTCTCAGAAAACTGTAGAACATTCATGAAAGAAACAGAGGAAGATACAAAGAAATGGAAAAATATTCCATGCTCATGGATTGGAAGAACAAACATTGTTAAAATGTCCATACTACCCAAAGCAATCTACACATTTAATGCAATTCCTATCAAAATACCAGCAACTTTTTCACAGAGCTGGAATAAATAATCCTAAAATTTGTATAGAACAAGAAAATGCCCCAAATAGCCAAAAGAATGTTGAAAAAAAACCCCCAAAACTTGTGGTATCACAATTCTGGACTTCAAGTTCTCTTACAAAGCTGTGATCATCAAGACAGTATGGTACTGGCACAAAAACAGACACATAGATCAATGGAACAGACTAGAGAACCTAGAAATGGACCCTCAACTCTAAGGTCAACTAATCTTCAATGAAGCAGGAAAGAACATCCAATGGCAAAAAGACAGTCTCTTTAATAAATGGTCCTGGGAAAACTGGACAGCCACATGCAGAAAAATGAAACTGGACCATTTTCTTACACTACAGACAAAAGTAGACTCAAAATGGATGAAAGACCTCAATATGAGACAGGAATCCATCAAAATCCTAGAGGAGAACGCAGGCAGTAACCTCTTCAACCTCAGCCTCAGCAACTTCTTGAAAAACGTGTCTCCGACAAAGGCAAAAATGAACTATTGGGATGTCATCAAGATAAAAAGATTTTGTACAGAAAAGGAAACAATCAACAAAACCAAAAGACAACTGACAGAATAGGAATGTCTTATCCCTTAAAGGACTACTATCCAAAATCTATAAAGAACTTATCAAACTCAACACCCAAAGAACAAATAATCCAATCAAGAAATGGGAAGATGAGGGGAGCCTGGGTGGCTCAGTCGTTAAGCATCTGCCTTCAGCTCAGATCATGATCCCAGGGTCCTGGGATCGAGCCCTGCATCAGGCTCTCTGTGCAGCAGGGAGCCTGCTTCTCCCACTACCATTCCCTCTGCTTGTGTTCCCTCTCTAGCTGTGTTTCTCTCTGTCAAATAAACAAAATCTTTAAAAAAAAAAAAGAAAGAAAGAAATGGGAAGATGATATGAACAGACATTTCTCCAAATAAGACATAAATGGCCAACAGACATGAAAAAAATGCTCCACCTCACTTTCCATCAGGGAAATACAAATCAATACCATAATGAGATACCACCTTACACCTGTTAGAATGACTAAAATTAACAAGACAAGGAACACTAAATGTTGGCTAGGATGTAGAGAAAGGGGAACCCTCCTATAATGTTGGCAGAAATGCAAGCTGGAGAAGCCACTCCATGGAGGTTCCTCAAGAAGTAAAAAAGAGAGCTACGCTATGACCCAGCAATTGCAATACTAGGTATTTAGTCCAAAGATACAAGTGTAGTGATCTGAAGAGATCCCTGCACCCCAATGTTCACAGCAGCAATGTCCACAATAGCCAAACTATGGAAAGAGCCCAGATATCCATTGACAGTGAATGGATAAAGAAGACTATCCATTCAGTTTTCTGAATATATAATTCATATATTTATTCATATATATTATATATATTATGTAATTATTATATATTATTCATATATATGAATTATATATTCATTTATATAATATATAATATAATGATATATATCGTGAGATATATATATATATATCTTGCCATTTGCAATGATATGGATGGAACTAGAAGTTACTATGCTAGGTGAAATAAGTCAAACAGAGAAAGAAAATTATCATATGATCTCACTCATATGTGGAATTTAAAAAGCAAAACAGTGGCTCATAGGGGAAGGGAGGGAAAAATAAAACAAGACAAAAAGAGAGAGGAAAACAAACCATAAGACTCTTAACCATAGGAAACAAACTGAGGGTTGCTGGAGGGGAAGGAGGTAGGGGTGTGGGGTAACTGGGTGATGGACATTAAGGAGGGCATGTGACATAATGAGCAGTGGGTATTATATAAGACTGATGAATCACTGAACTCTACCTCTGAAACTATTGATACACTATATGTTAATTACTTGAGTTTAAATGTAAAAAATTAAAAATAGAAAAAGGGCTAAAGACTTGAATAGATATTTCTTCAAAGAAGAAATACAAATAGCTTACGGGTATATGTGGAAAACTGTTCAACAGCACTAACCATCACGGAAATGCAAGTAAAAAGCACAATGAGACATTACTTTACACCTCTCAGAATGACTATTACTGAAAAAGAACCCACTCCTCAAACCCCAACAAAACAGAAAAACTAAAAGGTGTTGGTGAAGATGTAGAGAAATGAGAACATTTGCATATTGTTGGTGGGAATGCAAAATGGTGCAGCTGCTATGAGAAAGAGTATGGAGCTTCCTCAAAAAATTAAAATTAGAATTACCATATTATTCAACAGTCTCACTTCTGGATATTTATCAAAAGAACTGAAATGAGGATCTTGGCAACATTACCACTCCCATGTTCACTGCCTCACTAGTCACAATAGCTAAGGCATGGAAATAGCCTAAATGTCCACCAGTAGATGAACTGATAATGAAAACATGGTCTATACATGCAGTGAAATTCTGTTCAGCTTTTAAAAAAGAAGGAAATTCTACAACATGTGATGACATGTATGAACCATGAGGATATTAAGTTAAATAAGTCAGCTGCAGAAACACAAAGACCAAATGATTCCATTAGTTATCTAAAATAGTCAAATTCAGAGAATTGAAGAGCAGAATAATGGCTTCCAGAGGCAAAGGAGGAAAAGAAATGGGGAATTACTAATCTAAAGGCATAAAGTTTCAGTTAAGATGAATAAGCCTTAGAGATGTGTATGACTCTGTACCTACAGTCAATGATAATGCATTGTACTCTTCGAAATTTGTTGAGAGTAGACCTCAGCTAAGTGTTACTACCACAATAAAACAGAACTTAAAAAATAAAATTTAAAAACCCCAAAGTAAAAAAAAACAATATTTAAATACCAGCATTAAATCTATGTCCTACATTGAAAAAATAAAAGCTGTGCATATCTTATACCTTTCTTTCCACTGAACAAACATCAAAGTCTACTCCCATTTTACTTATTTCATAATAAAAACATTAGCATAATGAATGATAACCTCAAATGTCCTTAAATATATCTTGCATCATTGCTGTGTTATAGAGTCGATGTACTTTATCTCAAATGTTTCTCGGTTATTTGCAGGAGAGATTATATCATTGTTCTATTTTCCTTTACTCAAAATCAACAATGCCAAAAGACTATCAAGTATATCCCATGATACAGAAAGACTACACATGTTTATAATCAAACTGGCCACAAACTATTAAAGAGTATGATTTTTTAAAAATACACAACAGAAATGGCTATGTATTTCCCCCTTATGACTGCCTTTGCCATGTCCCATAGGTTTTGCATCGATGTGTCTTCATTCTCATTGGTCTCCATGAGTTGTTTAAGTTCATCTGTGATTTCCTGATTGATCCCAGCATTCTTGAGCAGGTTGGTCTTTAGCCTCCAAGTGTTTGAATTCCTTCCAAACTTTTTCTTGAGTTCCAGTTTCAAAGCACTGTGGTCTGAGAAAATGCAGGGAATCATCTCTACCTTTTGGTATCAGTTGATTCCTGATTTGTGGCCCAGTATGTGGTCTAATCTGGAGAAAGTTCCGTGTGCACTCAAGAAGAATGAGTATTCAGTGTTTTAGGGTGGAATGTTCTGTATATATCTATGAGGTCCATCTGGTCCAATGTGTCATTCAAAGCTCTTGTTTCTTTATTGATTTTCTGTTTAGATGATCTGTTACAGAGAGTTGTGTGTTAAGATCTCCTACTGTATTCATATCAATATGACTATTTTGATTAACAGTTGGCTTATGTAGTTGGCTGCTCCTATATTGGGGGCATAAATGCTTACAATTGTTAGATCTTCTTGGAAGATAGACCCTTTAAGAATGATGTAGTGTCCTTCTGTATCTCTGACTACAGTCTTTAGCTGAAA
>CM053611.1:36038357-36058179 GCA_028646535.1 Procyon lotor
CTCTCTCAAATAAATAAATAAATCTTAAAAAAAAAAAAAAAAGGTAAAATGTAGTATAGATTTTGTTTTCCACTGATACAAACTATGTCTGTCTACTTTAGTGGCGAGACGTCTACCTTGATTTCCCACATCGATGTTGGCCAGCTTAAGACAGGACAAATCTGAGTTAAAGCTGGGTTGATTGTGTGCTTGAGCAAGGGGTACCCACACCATAGGAATCCACGGATGCAAGGTTTTTGACAGTTTGGATATTTGAGCAATTCCAAGACTCCCCAGAGCATACTCGTGTAAGCCCTTTACCTAAAAGGCACAGGCGCAGTCCAGCCAGAGAAAGAGTATGCAGGCAAACATTTGGGATCCTAGAGACTTCTGAGTGCAGTCAGCCCAGGGTTCTTGTTCACATGTGGTTTGCATTCTGTTTCCGAACTGAACTATCAGTATCTACGCAAGGAACTGTAGTTCTGGGAAAGCTCAGGACAGAAGTTCCCATCTGGGTTTTTATTCCCCATTGGTCACATTATTGTCAGGCTGCCTAATGGGTTGTGGCCAGTTGGAAACCATCAACAAACTAGCCCTAGGGGTCACCACAGGAGTTTTGAAGTTTTAACAGCACATCATAAATCCCACTGTGCTTATCTTTGCCAAGAGTCAGAGACGACCAACAGTCCTCAGAGACTACAGCTTTTCTTGTCCCGTTTAACTGTAAGTCAACGTTGTGTTTCATAATGGAATATTTGAGTAGGAGAGTATTAGGAAAGGATTGTTAAAGGATTTGGCATTATGTTAGGTGTTTTAGGGGAGGGTCCAAGCATGGTCTTGCTCTGGATTGGATGTTTTCAGAAACCAGCATTTTGGTCCACAGGGCAATTTGATTATTGAGTATCGGAGAGGGATAGGGCTAACTTGCAGCTGTTTTGTGGTAGTTCTATCATTTTCTCCAGGGATGCCTGAATAAATGCACTAGTTAATAATTTATTATGTGAAGTTTAATGTGCCAAAAAGCACATGCATGTGCCCACTATCAGCTCAACTCCATTTTTCACTGAAAAATGTACAAATTGATGTTCTATACTGGGTTAACCTGTTTTGGAGGCAGGTTTTGCTATGTGACCAGTGGGCAATAAAAGACTTCTCAATAAACTTGTTCCTTGATCTCCCTGAGACCAAGATATCATAGGCACCTCATGGCAGTTCATGTTCCAGAGACCAAGCATGTCTATGTGAAGGGAAGAGGACCCTGGAATGATGTACAAGGATATCTAGGACCTTAGTGATATTTGCTTGTGGTTTTTTTTTCTCCTATGGATGCAGATCTTTTGTCTTTATCAAAACTTTGTCTAGCTATGCTATTTGCAGGTTCCTTTCACTTGTATAATCCTGTGTAATTGCTGAAGTCTTCTGAGTAGCTTTATTTATTTATTTTTTTTAAGATTTTATTTATTTGACAGAGAGAAACACAGCAAGAGAGGGAACACAAGCAGAGGGAATGGTAGCGGGAGAAGCAGGCTTCCTGCTGAGCAAGGAGCCCGATGTGGGGCTCGATCCCAGGACCCTGGGATCATGACCTGAGCCGAAGGCAGACGCTTAACGACTGAGCCACCCCGGCGCCCCTTCTGAGTAGTTTTAATGTAGGAAGCAGGAAAATCATAGCAAGACCTAAGCTTGAGAAAGAAGGTGCAGTCACACGTGTCTCTGAAAGAGGGAGATACTTGATTAGTTTTGCAGTTTGCACAAGGCTCTAATTTGTGTTTATACTATGAGTAGGAATGGCCTTGCTTTTGTCTCACGTTGACATGATCCCAGAGCGATCCTGGGTTGTGTTTGTAGTCTGTAAAATTATTATGTTCGGCAGGAAGACAGCTAAGAGACATCATGGTTGCTTTTTTCCTATCTTAATCCCCTGCTTTTGGTTAAAGGCAGAGGAATTCAAGCCATAGGACATTATGAAACCCAGGTCTTCACCATTGCTGAAATTCTGCGAATCAGGAGATTTTCTAGAAAATGTTGTTTGCAGTTGGATGAGAGTTACTCCTTCATGCAGTTACAAGTTGTGGAATCGTGTGATATAATAATGGATGTGTGGTGGCATCTACGATGCTGGATGAAGTGCATTCAACTGCCAACATAGACATCTGCCAACAACAAAACTGTGTCAGTCATTGAAATAGATAACAAAGCAGGAAACTTCGATAACTACACCCAGACCATTAAAATGTGTCTCAATATCCTTCTAGGTCACTTTCAGAGACCCAGGTGACTTTTTCTGTTAGCTTAGTCATGGACTGTTTACTTGACTGTATTTATGAGGGACAGAAGGAAGACTTGCTATGGTACAAACACCCAACTCCATGGGAGTTCCTTAAGAGAAAATCATAGGCCATGCTCAATTTGGTTGTGAATTTAAAATGGTTTGCTGAGGGTTTTTTTTTTTTCTATTGATTTAATTTATTTATTTGACAGAGCAAGAGCACAAGCAGGGGGAGAGGCAGGCAGAGTGAGAGGGAGAAGCAGATTCCCTGCTGAGCAAGGAGCCTGATGTGGGACTAGATCCCAGAAACCTGGGATCATGACCTAAACTGAAGACCAGCACCCAACCAACTGAGCCACCCAAGCGCCCCTGATTGAGTTTTAAGAGTAGAAGTCATGTCCATGTGAAGTGTCATAGCCCCTGGATGGGCACAGTCCCCGCCCCTGGATGGGCACACTCCCCATTGGTAATGTAAGTATCATTCATTCCAACAGAAGTGAATCAATTATTGGTCCCTTAAGGCAATCACATTTTCTGAGTAGAGTTAAATCATTCCTGGAGTGTCTCTGAGAAAACTTAAAAGACACTATTTTACTAATGATAGTTCTGAAATTAGTATACTTCCAGTGGGCTGGTTAGCTGCTAAGAATACAATGACCTCAAGAGAAGTATTTTGTTGGGGGAGTGTGGGGGATTCAAGGCCCAATTTTTATAAGATTAAAGGTTATAATTAATAATGTAAAGGTAATTTAAGTACCAGACAAGACCTGCAAAAGAAAATCTATCTTTTGAAATATTTTCACAATGTTTCTCAATCTTTCTTCAGTTTTGTTCCCCTAAGGAGCCCTTTTGGGCATTTTGTTTCTAATTGTCATACCCAAGAAATTTTAATACTAAAGATTTAGATATGCTGTATACCTGTTTATGCACTATATGTACAACCATGCTTATACATAAAAAAATAAGACATTTTCAACCCATAAGAACTTATTTTTGCTCTCTTAGAGATAATGTCACCCCTGTTGAGAATGCATATTTTAAAAAACAGCTATTGGATGCTTGACAGTAGGAATAGATGGGGGATGATAGACCTGCCAATCAGTTCGTTCAAAGTGGGAGCTATGGTCAGAAAATGCATAAGAAATTTTTGTTTTCTCTCGAGTGACAGAAGACCACAGTAAAAAGATGGAGAAAGACTCCCTTGGGGGAGCTTTTTGGGAAATCATTCAGTCAGTCAATAGGTCATGCTAAAATACAAAAGCAGGCAGGATTAGAGAAGAGAAAACAGAAAGAAATATGATGGTGTGGAATCAAAAATTTATTTTATTCTGTCAACTTATGTGGAAGTTTTCCACTCCCTGTAGCTTCCTCTTTTTAGAGGACACTTAAGAATTTACACTTTAAATTTCCCCAGGAAAGTGGATACCAGTGATCAGAACAAGATGCTCTCCAGTGGTCAAGAGAAGGTGCTGTCTTTTTTTTTTTTTTGTATTTTTTTTTATTAACATATAATGTATTATTTGCCCCAGGGTACATGTCTGTGAATCGTCAGGCTTACACATTTCACAGCACTTAACAGCACATACCCTCCCCAATGTCCACACCCCAGCCACCCCATCCCTACCCCCCTGCCTCCCAGCCACCCTTAGTTCGTTTCGCGAGTCTAAGAGTCTCTCATGGTTTGTCTCCCTCCCCATCCCCTCCTGTTTCATTTCTTCCCCCCCACCCCCCCCGCCTTGCCTCTCAAATTCTTCATATCAGAGAGATCATGTGATAATTGTCTTTCTCTGACTGACTTATTTCACTTAGAAGGTGCTGTCTTCTTAAGCGGATCCAAAAGATGGATCCAAAAACCAACAGTTTGGAGTTTTACTGCAATATTAGCTGTTATGGTACCAGTTTAGATCCTCTCCTTCAAAAGACAGGAATGGGTATTTTTTATGGGGTTTCTTTGAGAGGACTAAATTTCCATGTTCACTTTATGAAGGGATGTGTTGAGTGATTATTTTAGAAAAACTGTTTGTACCTATTTAATAAGACTGGTTGTATCTAGTTCTATCTGTTCATAATAGGGGATTCCCCTACTGTACCGGGCAGCCTGTTATTAATCTGTAAGGGAAAGTCTGTATCCCACGTATCATCAAGGCTGATGGCAGTTCCTTAGGCCATGGAAGTTCTAGAGTCTCTGAGAGCTTTTCCACTTTTTTTTTTTTTTTTATTCCATTTGTTCTCCTACGTTTCACTGAAGACTGAGGAGAGGAATAATAATTTTTAATTTAAAAGTAAAGCCTTACAAAGGTATTTAATAACATTCTCAGTGAGAGGTAGTTCTTAAAATAAGCAAATAATGACCAGGCATACTAGAATATGATCATTATTTGTTTAATTGTTGATCTTTATCTTTTTTCAACCTGGAAGGCCAGATGAGGATAATTAACTCAGTCATGTGGATTAATTTAAATTCAGGAAATGGTTCATGTTCCAAGATCGAATTTAAATCTGTAATTGGATAGCCTGCTTGATAACTTCAAGTTTTTCTTTTAAGTGTAAAGTACTATAAAATAAAATTAAATCAGGATTATCCAAGGAAATTACAAAAGGCCTGTGTGTGCATAGCATAGAACATTTTCTAGCAGAGATTAAACCATTGAGGAGTTTTGTTAAGTAGAGAAAGGAGCACTCCTGGCCTCAGCATATTACAGTGGTGGATTGCTATGTTAACAAGAGTCAAATATGAAGACTGTAATATAATTCTAAGTGCTTTCCATTAACAAGAGTACTTAAAACTAGGATCCTAGAAACGACAGCTTTTTATAAATAATTATTATACCAGTCTTTATGCTTAAACATGGGTGTCCTTTTTTTAAGCTTTTTTTTTTGTAATCCTTATGTACAATCATCACAACATATTCACAATATATTACTTAGCTTATATGTAATAAATCTAGGAAGATGTGTACTTTCTTCTAGATTTATCAGTTCTTTTAAGTTCAGTAAAAAAACTATTCTAATAGTAGTGTGAAATAATCAAATGTTAAAGCTCACAAACAAACTTGACTATTTTTATTATTCCTATCCTACTTCTCTGAATAAAATAAAGGAATAAAAATAAATACCTACGGACCTTTCCAAGACCCAAAAATTGTTTATACAAAGAAAGATATCTCAATAGTTCTATTATTCCTATTTTGGGATCTAAATTTGAGAAAGGCAAAACTGACTATTGCCAAAGGAAACAAGAGATAAATAGAATACTGTGTTTTTAAGACACATTTCAACAAGAAGCAAAGATGAATAGGAACATTTAATATTAAAAAGGGAATTTTGTTAAAATACATTAAGATCAAGTTTAACAGCATAGATTGGTAAACAAAAAGCATTAGTTATCTGGTCACAGAAAAATAGTCATTTTACAGAAAAAGGAAAAAATTCTAATTTTGCTCATGTGTAACATTTATGTGAAAATTTGCAGTAAAGATTTATTAACACATTTCTATGTATGCATTTACACTACATATATGTGTGTGTGTGTGTATAGCTATACAAATGGAAGATAAATTCAACTAAAAATTAAAGTAAATTTAACTTAAGATATAATTAACACAGGACATTAAATAAAACATTCTCTGTATTATATTACAAAACAACAATGTTAACAACAATGCATTCGCCCCTCAGCAGCGTATCTCCCTTTTGCTGACAAGTAAATGGAAGAGCCCTAAGACCAAGATTTTCTTCAAACACAGGTGGTCTCACACTCAGTTACTTCACAAAGCCTTAGAAGTCAGGATTCCTATGTTATACAGCCATGCAGTAGTGGCCCACGGAGAGGCAATCAGAGGCCAGTGGTCTCCCCGCCTTGGGCAAGATGGCTCAATCGTTAGTAATTCCAGGTTAGATTGTCGGAACAGCCTGGGCTGGGATTGAGGGCTCAGCTGCCAGGGCTCCCCAGCAGAAACCACTCTCCCCTGGCTGATACTGCCTCCTTGCGCACCAGTCTCTTCTTGTCATCCAGGGGCTTGGCTAAAGCTCGAATCACCTGTGGTTTGTACGGCAGCAGCACAGGGGTGGGCAGACGAGTGAGAGTGTACCTGGGTGGCTCAGTCAATTAAGCATCTGACTCTTGGTTTCAGCTCAGGTCATGATCCTGGGGTCCTGGGATGGAGCCCCACATCGGGCTCCCTGCTCAGTGGGGAGCCTGCTTCTCCCTCTCCCTTTGCCCCTCCACCTGCTTGTGGTCTCTCTCTCTCTGTCAAATAAATAAGTAAAATCTTCAACAATGTTACATTGATAATACAGGACAATATTCATATAATATTAAAATTGCCATCTTAATAAAGTATAAAAATCTTAATGAGCAGATAAATTATATTATCTTGTATACAAACTAATGTTTCTCTGTAAGCATGACCCAAAGATGTTTACTCATTTAGATTGATTACCATATTCAACCACGTTGATAATTCTCTATATACAGGTGGCCTCTATAATTCAGTGCATGCAGAATGAGTAATTTTCTTAACTTTCATTGGTTTGACTCATACAGATGTACAGATTTTCATATTTAAAGAAAAGGTTTTCTATGTAAGTAAAAAGAATTTATTATAATGTAGTATACTAGATATAGACATAGATATAGTGTACTAGATATATAGATATAATGTAGTGTATAGATATAGATAATGTAGTGTATAGATATAATGTAGTGTACTAGATACATTATTATAATGTAGTGCACTAGATATATATATATCTATTTATATAGATATATAGATATCTAGATATCAATATCTAGATAATAGATATTGCTTGGCTCTTCAGAGATTATCTTTCTGAGCTTCTCAGGTTTTTACTCTCCACATAATGACCTAATAAAAATAGATCTAAAAATACAGAAAATCTTTATTGTGTGACTTTTTTAAAAAGATTCATTTATTTATTTTAGAGAGAGAGAGAGAGCATTAGAGAGAGGCTCAGAAGGAGAGAGAAACTGAAGCAGTCTCCATGCTGAGTGCAGAGCCCAACATAGGGCTTGATCTCAAGACCCTGAGATCACGACCTGAGCTGAAACCAAGAGTCAGACACTTAACTGACTGTGCCACCCAGGCACCCCAAAATATTGTGTGACATTTGTGATCAACTGTGATTGGGTTAGAAGTCTTGGTTTCACTCCCATAAAGATGGCATTGCAATTCACAACTTTATGCAGAAAGTATTACCTGGAGTTATCTCCAGGAATGACAGTATTAAATACCAGTTGAGTCTTCGTGGCACATCTAGTTCACAAAATATCTTTAATTTGTTCAATTATACACTTTTTTTTTTACTTCACTGATGCACCAGCATTCTTCACTATCAAAATATTGAAGCTAAAAGTAGTTCATTTCCTCATTTCCATATAAAAATAACTCATTATGGATCTTCCAGGATAAATTAATCCTAAAATAGTTGTTTAGTGAACTAATTATGATAACTTGAATATATTTATTTGCCTAAACTTAATATATTATTTTGGCAAAACTTACATTGAATTATCCATCCTAAACATAATCTCACAGGATTATTTTCTTCTTGGGGTTACTTCTGGAACATGTCAGTAAAACTATGGTGTTGACTGACAGTCCTATGGGTACATCAAAATATAAACCCCACAGAATGAACTTTTGTCCTAAATGTTTCATGTTCTTCATTTAAATACTTAGGATAGGATTGATCACCCCTAAATGTACTTGCTCTTGTTGACTTAGGCTGGAGAACACATAGAATTGAATATATGGGAAATTTCTCTTTCAAAGTGATTGGAACATTTAATCAACCAATACTTTGTTTAGAGATCTGTACTTCAGTTGTATAATGGGAACTGCAATAGTAACAGAAGTCTATAACTACAGTAATAAAGAATTCAATGGCTCATATTTTCAAGCCAGCATGAACTGGGATCATGTATCCATTTTTTTTCTTCAAGTGTTTTGGTCAGTCCATGGAACACATCTGATACTCTACAATATTTCTTAATTTAGTGTAATCTGACAAAAATAGGAGAGGTACAAATTGTCATAGTCAAAGCATGGTACATAGTCCACTGAGATTTACAGATATTAGTGTTCTTAAACTGTAATAAACCCTGCCAAAAAGTACTTTTTTTCAGTAAAATATCGACCTAATCCTCCTGAGGGGGAAAAAAAGAAAGAAAAAAAATATCGACCTAAAATTATGGATTTATATTTTAAATCCAGATATATTATGAAAATATATTAAAACTCAAAAGAAAATTATGAGTTTGGACTTTTTTTAAGTCCCACTGGATAGCATATCAAAAATTTTTAAGAGAAACTTCCGGAGAATCTGCTTACTATATAAGTATATAAAAATTCATTTTTATTGCCTTAAGATAAATATAACTGTGACTATTGGTTTAATAACCCGTAAGAATTTGACTGGCTAATCCTGGCCAATATTTGATATGAATATTAGCTATATACCAACAAGGCACAAACTTCACAAATTTAGATCTTTAGCTCCCATCCCTCCCCTGCACTCCAGACCAATTTATCTATTTGTCTACTTGATATTCCCACATGATATGTGAGGGTAAAAAAAAGTGTTCCTATTTTATACACAACACGTACAAAGTAGAACTCTTACTTCTCTATTCATTCATATTCCACTTTAGAAATTTGTTTTACTTAGTCATTCAGTAGCACTAGCTAAAATAAAGGATTCATTCTTTATTCCTCATGTTCTTTTATTCTTCACAGCAAGTTCAGGCTCCTTCCCTGTCATAATATATGCCAAATATCTCCTCTGTTCTCCATCTTCCCAACTACCATGCCAGAACAAAGCTACATTATCTCTCTTTGTATTTCTCCAATAACATCCTTAGTGGTCTACCTGCTTCCATTTTTGGTTCTCTAAAACCTATTCTCATCAAAGAAGTTAAAGTAATTATTTTTTAAAAATCAGACTCACAATCATTACTTGAACGAATGATGTTCTACCATATTATAACATATTTATATTCTATGCTAGAATTATATACCATAATTCATTCATTAAAAAATATTTATTGAACAATTACCATATGTTACAAGTTTCAGTTCAAGGAACTGAAAATACAGTACAAGAGAAGACATAGTTTTTTAGTCTCTGCTCTCATTAAGGTCGCATTTAAGTAGGAGAGAGCAACCAAACACTGAATCATCAATTTCAAATGCCATACAATATGAAGGAGAAATCTTAAGTGGTGCCATGGGTAAAAAAAAAAAAAAATGACAGGATTACGATAGTTCTAAGATTTCATTTCCTAATATACTATCTTACACTTGTGATCTAGTATAGAAGTTTTCCAAGAAATGAAAAATAAAAGCCTCTTCATTATAGAGCATAGGTTGGGAAAAGACATTTCTATTTGAGGAACTGAAAGAAGTCCACCAGATCTTAAGTGAGGCTAATATTTTTTGAAAATACATTTGCTTTTGTTGTAGATTTTTGTTGAGCTCAGACTTTGTTATTGTAAATTAGGGCTTGAAAAATGAAAGCAAATTCTAACTAGAAAATTTGCTTTATTCTAAAGTTATGTAAATGAAATCGTATAAAGCAAAGAGTGCCAGGGCTCCACATCCTCCAAGAAACAGACAACGTTTGCTTAGAGTCTTGACCTCTGTCAGTTACACTGGCTTAGTGCAAGGTCAGCTCCTCCCGCCAGTCACCTCAGGCCTCAGAGTTATTCTTTTTTTTTTTTTTTTTTAAGATTTTATTTATTTATTTGACAGAGAGAGACACAGCAGGAGAGAGAACACAAGCAGGGGGAGTGGGAGAGGGAGAAGCAAGCTTCCCACAGAGCAGGGAGCCAGATTCGGGGCTCCACCCCAGGACCCTAGCCAGGATCGTGACCTGAGCCAAAGGCAGATGCCCAGGTGCCCGAGGGTTATTTTTTATAATTTTCATAAGTAGACTAAAGTCCATAGTCCTAGATATTGTAATACAGAGGAAAGCGAATGTGATTTGACTTAAATATTGAAAGGAAGCATTTTCATCTATTTTTGGTAACATTTTTTATTCAATCGCATATTGCAAAGGCATTAGCAAGACTGTATTCCTATCGATTCAATGAAGCAAAAACTAGTTAGTTCAAAATATTAGCTTGTTTTAGCCATAGCCCAATTATTTAAGAAGTAAGATTTCAAAGACATGAATAGAATAGGATCTAAAATACAGGTGGAGGAAGAATTTATATTAAATGAAGGAGGGACATTTAATCTTCTGCGTTAAAAAAAGAAAAGAGAGAGTTGAGGAAAAATGGATTCAAATGTATTTGAAAGTTTATGAGAGATGTGGAACGAATCATATATGATGTTCTCAATTTTATTGATGCAATGGGATTAAACTTTGAAAAAGTAGAATTCACAGGTAATACTGAGTGACTTAACTAGCTGAACCATCACCAGTTTTGCTCTACAAAGAATTAACATGTGTTATTTCTTCAAAACTAGGCCATGATTCAAAAGAAAAGCACATTTATTCTTGGTCAAGACTATCTAGAAAAATAAGGATTTTACAATTAAAAAATGTTTCATTTCTCTTATTAGATATAGGATAATAGATTGATAGCTTCTCTCCTCTTTGCAATACTTTAAAGATATCACAGGTCAATAGACAGAAGAAAAAAACATAGGCCATTCATATCTTTAAGAGGCTTTCAACAAAGACTTAGTCATTTGTGACTCTAGAATATTTCCTAATCCCAAATAAGAGCTTTCTTATTTATACAATCTTCAGTATACAAAGGAAAATGCCTGGCTTTCTAAAAGCTCAATCACCCTTTGATTTTTTGTGTGTTTTTTTTGGGTTTTTTTGTCTCAGTGAATGGGTTTGGTAAGGAAGAAATCTGCCTGTGTTTGCACTGGACTAGATTAATCAAATATTGTTGTACTAATTTGCACAACTCCAAATCAATTAGGCAGAGTCCAAGTCACAGCAAGCAACTGATTCTCCTTCCTCCTTCCTGGAATAATGCTTATCATTGCCCTGGCACCAAGCAAATGACCACCTGCTCTCCTAAACAATCGATTCTATTTATTTCTTGGAATATCAATTAGTCTAACCTCAAGGGTAGGATGTATAAACACAGAAAGAATCATAGAGATTGTGTATTGCTCAATCACCACCTTCTACAAAAGCAGACTCGAGTTTTACTTTGCTTACACCACGTCTTACCTCCTCTTACATGTCCTAACATTTATTGAGTTTTTATTATGTGAAAAAAGATTGTTCACTTTATCTTTAATAACACATTTAATCCTCAGAACTCTGTAAGATTGGTACTGTTATTTTCCTTATTTTGCAAATGAGGTTATCAGTTTCCAAGAGGTTTCATCATGTCCAATATCAATCTGTTTCTAAGTGAAAAGCCTGGATTTGAACCCTGTCATGCTCCACAGCCTATGCTTTAAACACAATATATTCTACCTCTCTTAATACTAGTGATAGTGTCAGGGCACCTGGGTGGTCCAGTGGGTTAAGCCTCTGCTCTGTGGGTTAAGCCTCTGCCTTTGTCTCCGGTCATGATCTCAGGGTCCTGGGATCTAGCTCATAGGGGGCTCTCTGCTCAGTGGGGAGCCTGCTTCCCCTGCTTTCCCCTCTCTCTGCCTGCCTCTAGGCCTACTTGTGATCTCTCTGTCAAATAAATAAAATAAAATCTTTAAAATCTTTAAAAAAATACTAGCGATATTACCTAATGAATTTACTCACATGTGTAAGATTATACACAAATATTTTCACTACTATATCAGTATGACTTAGTCACATTTTACATACCATACCTTATTTGTCAGTGTTAAGAACACAATTTAAACTATACTTACTTAACTTTAATAAATATTGTATTTATAGGTTTAGACAACTGTGAATCCCTACCCAATGCCTACTCATTCCACTGATGCCTTTATGAAATGTAGCAAGCAAGCTGTTAACACTGAATCCATTACATATATTACACCACAAAAGTAAGTAGCAGTGTTTCTTTAGAAATTTTATACTACAGCATTTTCTCCCTTTTCTGGTCAAATAGTAACAACAAATCTTAATCACAATGAATAAAGCATTTTCCAGAGGCATAAACAAAACCCAGCTTCTTTCTTTCCTTTGCCTCTTAAAAGGATGAATTCCATTGCCAGGTGTATAGCAGGCACTCAATAAATATGACAAATGTGTGGAGAGAAAAGAACAAATTCATGCACGTCACTGAAATCTGTATTTTTTCCTGTGCAATTACAATCTGTAGAATTTTCTACCTAAATGGTAGTGAAAATATATATCTGAAACTGTCATTATTTGCAGACAATATTACTCAAAGGAATCATTTGAAATATTCACATAAAATAAGTCAGCAAAATATTAAATGAATATTCAGAAATCAATGGTCTTTATGTGCAAAATAAATGACCTCTTATGTATATAATAAAAGATACCATTCTCGTAGTAACAAATAATAAAATAAAATAACTCAGAATAAACTTAATATAATAAACAGAATAACTTATTAAAATATCCCTGAAGGTAAAAAAGGAGACTTGACAGAATGAAGAGACATACAATGTATTAAATGGGAAAAGTCAATATTTTATAAAAGCTTTTTATAATTTTATTTAATTTTTTAAATTTTATTTAATTTTTTAATTTTATTAAATTTAATTTAATTTTATAAAATTTGTAAATAAAATTTAATTTTATAAAATTCTCCCTAATTTAATGCAACTCCAATAAAACCAACAACAGATTTTTCTTTTATCCTGGGAATAAGCTGACTCTAAAAAGGTTATGATAAAAGAAACAGTCAAGATGAGTCAAGAAAATTCTAGAAAGCAAAAGCACGAACATAGGCATGAGAATTAGAGAGAAGGCAAGCATGACCAGATATTAGAACATATTAAAATTTTTGATCCTGTAAATAGGTGCTTGTTTATGTTGCATGACTGAATAGTTAGACCGAAGGAATGGAAGAGAAAAACAAGAAGTAAACCAATGTATGCATGGAAATTTAGTACTTAATATAAACAATATCCAAAAAAGCAGTGAGGTAATAAATGATATTTGAACAGCTAGATAGCCATCTAGAAGTGGAAAAAGTTGGAACTAAACCTCACACTGTACATCAAAATAATTACCAAATTGATCAAAATGTAGATGTAGATGTAAAAGAAAACCATAAAAAGTCTAAAAGACAATAGAGAGTAGTTTCTTCCTTACTTTGGGTTAGAGAACTTTCTAAAGATAACTCATAAAGAATGGCACAGAAAACCATAGGGGAAGGAAGAGAAAACTGAGTGGGAAGAAATCAGAGAGAGAGAGACAAACCTTAAGAGACTCTGGACTCTGGAAAACAATCTGAGGATTGTTGGCATTCACGAAATAGATGGCTAACTTGTTAGCTTGAAAATAGGATAAAATCTCAGATTCTTCACAGGTTTTTTGACACTTTTGGAGGATGAAAATGAGATACTGACAGAACATGCCCTTCTAGAAGAGAAAGAACAAGAGTTCCGTGGGTCAAGCTAGAGAATATGAGAAAACTTCATAGGATCTGCTGGTGAATGGTCTCCCTCAAGTGGTAGGTAAGTAGAGGAGGGAAGGGTACTCTACTGTCCTACCCACTAATGAATGCTTAAAGGCTGAGTGGTTAAGATGTAGAATTGCAGGGGTGCCTGAGTGGCTCAGTGTGTTGAGCTCTGCCTTCGGCTCAGGTCATGATCTCGGGGTTGTGGGATCGAGCCCCACATCGGGCTCTCTGTTCAGCAGGGAGCCTGCTTCCCCCTCTCCCTCTGCCTGCCTCTCTGCCTACTTGTGATCTCATTCTCTCTGTCAAATAAATAAATAAAATCTTTAAAAGAAAAAAAAAAGATGTAGAATTGAAGCAAGTTGCCTGATTGGTACTTTAATGGTACCTTCTCCTACAGGCAGAAGAAGTAAGGAATGTGTATTAGCCAGAGTTCTCCAAAGAAACAGAAACTATAGTATATATTATGATATATATAGTTTTATATATATATATATAATGATAATATAGTTGATTGGCAGATAGAGGATAGATAGCTAGTTAGATAAATAAAATAGATATTTATTATGGGAACTGATTCATTTGATTATGGAGGCTAAGATATGCCACAATGTGTTGTCCCCAACTGGAGGACCAGGAAAGCCAGTGGTATAAGTCACTCTGAGTCCAACAGCCTAAGAACCCAGAGCTCTGATGTCTGAGAACAGAATATGGATGCTCCATCCAGCTCAAGAGAGAGAATTTGCCCTTACTCTGCCTTTTTGTTCTATTCTGGCCTTCAATGGATTGGATAATACCTGTCCAAATTGGTCAAGGCAGATTTTCTTTACTCAGTCTACTGATTCAAATGCTAATGCATAAAATTATATGAAATAATGTGGCAAGAGTCATATATAAACATATTCTTTTAATCCTCCCCATAGTCATCGCAATGAGCTAGGTGTTAGATGTCCAGACCAGAAGGGTTACTCAAGGTAGTTTGATTGCTCTGATAGTCACAACGAAGTAGGTCAGATCCACTCAGCTAAGGTTATTTCATTTTATGATACTATCTCTTTATTTAAGAAGATAAGGAAAATAGACACAAGAAAATAAGGACACAATGTCCCTGTGCCTCCCTTGTTCTTTGAAAAAGTGCCATCTTAATTGTTTTTACCAATCTAATTGATGATAGAGAAAGAACTCCACCAATTCAGAGGAATTCGGAAACCTGGGTTAGCTAACTTTTATCCCTTTTTATTCTGAGCAAGAAAGAGAAAATCATATCTTATGTCTCATGCCCAACATCCAGGTTCCAAATTTAAAAAATTTTTGGCACTAGAGTTTCATACCCTAACCTCTTCCAAGTTCCATTTATTGATGTACCATCCAGCCTACTCAAGTTAAAGTATAACAGTAGTTCTAGGTAGGGAGTACATCTCACTGAGGCTTCTGATTTTTAGATAATAATAAAATTAAAAACCTGAAGACTCCTTGTTGGGATCCTCTTTGATCCTGCTTTCCTCTAGGAAAAACTTCCTAAAATCCATGTTTCTTTATTATTATGTTTGCATGGTCTGGAGTTGATCTTGCTCTTCTCTTACCAATTATATCACCATGTTCTTGAAAATAAACCATGTATTGTTACTTTTTTGCTTCTGTCCAGTCACAGACCTATTATTGATATGTGGTCATATCAAATGTCATGAATATTTTATGAAGCAATGACTAAATCTCTGTGTCCAATATATAAGGTTAGTGGGAATCTTAATGTTTTGCTAAGGCCACATTTCTACAAGGATGGCCACAGAAATTTCCAGGTGGATGGTGGTTCCAGCGAAGAATCACATAACTACGAATACCATATTATATTATCATTTTTATACATTCTTCCTCCATCTCATCCACCACTCACCTCAACTTTTTTCTCTGGTAAAGAAAAGGGTTTTAGAACTGAAGGTACCTGAACCCCCATAGGGGTGGTAGCATTTGGTAAAGACTCCATTTGACATTTGTCTGTTTGGGGGAATTGATATTATTTAGGAGTGGTCATGGATGTTTAGGCAAATGAAAGGATAAAACTGCCCTAAATGATCTTGGATAATCTTATCTTCAACCCTGTTGATTTTTGCTTGCAGAGTTGAAAAATATGGCTTTATAAACCTAGTCACATCATAAGTATTCATGTGGCCATTCATCATCCGTTTCTCCCCATTACTTTTATTTTAGTCATTCATCCATAGGTGGGTATTGTGTGATTAGAAATTTCTTGGCAACCTTAACAACCAATCAGTGATGCAGAAGATAAACATCTGAGAACAAGAAGGGCAATTTCACTTGTCAAACAGGTTGTTTTAGGAAGAAAAGGTGATTTCCTTTTCAACAGATTGCAACATCAGGAACTGAATAGTTTTATTTTATTTTATTTTAAAGATTTTATTTATTTATTTGACAGAGAGAAAGATCACAAGTTGGCAGAAAGGCAGGCAGAGAAAGAGGGGGAAGCAGGCTCCCCGCTGAGCAGAGAGCCCGATGTGGGGCTCGATCCCAGGACCCTGAGATCATGACCTGAGCTGAAGGCAGAGGCTTTAACCCACTAAGCCACACAGGCGCCCCTGAATAGTTTTATTTTAAAATATAATTAACTGTCTATAAATTACTGGTCTTGAGAAATACTCTTATTTGTGGGGTTGACTTAAACATTTCATAAAGGGAAACTAGAAGTTCGAGATTTTCTCAAGAATTCTGAAGTAGATTTTAAATTTCTGACACTTAAAATGGACTATTATTAATTATGTAGCTAAGAAAATCAAGAAAATTTTTCTTGTTGTTCAAAGAATTTGTGAGACATATAATGTCAAAACATTTTAAAGCATTGCCTCAGATTCACCTCAGTGGTGCTAGGGAAATAAACCAATACTGCCCCAGGCCTGACAAATATCATTCAGCTAAAGTAGCAGAAAAGCTAGATCTTCACCAGGGTTTCTAGTACCATTAGCTACTTTCTTTCCATTTTTTAATGATTTTCCTCTATAACTTTAGCAATCCATGAGATTTAACATCATATATGTGGTGTAATGATTTCCAAATCTATATTCACATCTCCGACTTTTTTCAGAGCACCAGATTTATTATTTAAACTGTCTACTGGGTAGCCCATCTTTATTGCCCTGTAGTTCCCTCATCCTTAGTATATCCCAAACTTAAATCATCACTTCATCTATATATTCCTTTTGTCTTTCCTAGCTTGTCTAATTGCAATGGCACTCAGCTAGAGTGGAAAAAATGTTTCTTGAGGAGATACTGCCATTGTCCAGTCTCTTTCCTTTGTAATTTAGGATGGTCTTTGAGCAAACTTATGTATGGCTCTCTCACCACTATTTTACTCCTTTCTGTTTTCCATGAAGTACAGAGTCATTATATCAATTACCCTTCAAAATAACATTGAATCTCCTTAGCACAAGAAAAAGACTTCTCACAAGCCAACCACAACCTTTTTCAATCTCCTTATTGAATGCCATTGCATACCACATTGCTTTCTCCACCTATTCAGAACCTATTATTTTAAAAATATACATAGTATTTGATTATGGTTTTATAATTTTCTTCAAAAAGCTATTATTTCAGAAACAACAAATGTTGGTGAAGTTGTGAAGAAAAAGGCACTCTCATGCACGGTTGGTGGGAATGCAAGCTGGAGCAGCCACTGTGGAAAATAGTGTGGAGGCTCCTCAAAATATTTAAAACACAGATACCAGTATGATCCAGTAATTCCACTACTGGGTATTTGCCCAAAGAAAACAAAAACTAACTTGAAAATATGTATGTACCCTTATGATTTTTGCATCATTATTTATGTAGCCAAGATATGGAACCCAACCCAACTATAGATGAATGAATACAGAAGCTGTGGTATACACATATACGATGGAATATTACTCAGCCATAAAGGAAAATGAAATCTTGCCATTTGCAACAATATGAATGGATCTAGAGGGTATAATGCTAAGTGCAATAAGTCAGTCAGAGAAAGACAAATACCATATGATTTAGTCATATGTGGAATTTAAGAAACAAATAAACAATGAAAAAAAAAGACACAAACAGAAAACTAGAATCTTAAATATAGAGAACACAATGCTGTTTGCCAGAGAAGAGATGCAATGGGTGACATAGATGAAGGATTAAGAGTACACTTATCATGATGAGTACTGAGTAATGGATAGAATTGTTGAACCATTGTATTATACACCTGAAATTAATATAACACTGTATAGTAATTATACTTGAATTAAAAAAAAACATTTTTAATGCTGTTACGCCAGTAATAGTTTCTTCAATTTCTACTGTACCTGGAAAATATTAATCATCTTAATATTTCCAACTCAGAGCCTTCTTATTAAATTCTTTTCCAACTTTCCAATTTATTGTTTTAATGTGATTCCATTGAACATTGCTCATGGTTTCAGTATAGGGTAGTTTTTGCAGCACATGGCATTGCATTTTGTGTTTACACATCCTGCAGAGTGGACAGTGAACTATTCTAGGAAAAGTGGGCTCACTCATCTGTTTATCGCCAGGATCTGGTTTTATACTAAGTACTCCCCCACATACAGTCCCCTGGTGCCCTGTTGTTGTTTCTCTTTTGTGATACTTACCATGATTGTAATGAGTTATTAGTTATTGAGTCTCTGCCCTTCCTGATGGAATGATAACTCCAAAACTTACATTTACCTCTTCATTCCTACCATCTACCACAATTCTGGCAGATAGTAGGTACTTAATAAATATTTACTGAATGAATGAGTAAACAGAGTTATTCCTGTAGCAGTAAATACCAATAATTTAAACAGTATTGAATCTGTCAAATGATGATGTAATATATGTTTTCCATTGCATATGCCTTTGCTCAGCAGAAACCTACTGAGAACTTAAAACATAGTATATTAATCCATGTCCTTTCATATTCTTATATATGAACATACCCTTTGATCTCATTCAATTTATGATTGTTAAAAGAACTTCTTCCCAGACTTACAGTCTGAGAGACTCTATGAAAATTAATGACTTTTTCTGACTGTATATTCTTATCTGTAAGATGAGAAGAAGTAATACATATTTTCTAAGGATTCAATGAGATACTGTCACTATCAGCTCCTAGTACACTGCCTGCTACTTGGTGAGTACTCAGGAAATACCCTCTCTTGTCTGTAGTTCCTCTCTTCCTTCACCCTCTCTCTCCTTCTCTTCTCCCATGTCCTTCCCCCTTTCCCTCTCTTCTTTTCTTCCTTCCCTTTCTTTTCTTTCTTCCTTCTCTTCTATCCTCTTTTCCTCCCTTCCTACATTCCCTTCTCTACTAGAAGGTAAGCTGCTTTAGAGACTTGAGTCTTACCCATCTTTTGATCTCTAGAACCAGTACTATTGCCAATATCTCACAAGTACTCAATAGGTAAGGCTGAATTCATACCTGAAGTCTCTGGGACAAAAGCCCATTAAGCTGAAGACCATCTTAATCACATAAAATTATATTTGGAGAAAGATATCGTAAAAACTTGGTAGTTCCGAAGATGAATTAAGACAATTGAGTAAAACATACATTTTTGTTAGCAGTAAATTGCCTTGCTTAAAGTTAGGATATACAGAGTCATTTAATCAGCCTAAAAGTTTTACATATGGAAAAATGCAAATATTTTAGGGAAGTTTCAATCCTTTGGATTTATCAGCCTTGGGAATAAAGAATTAGTTGCTTTGGTCTATAAGCAATCTTGCTCATGGAACTGTTTATCTTGAATACTAACTAGTGAGTGAAAGCTGGTGAACTTCAATTGTTCGCGAAGTTAGTGATTTCATTTATTTTGAGTCTGGGGAATGGAGTGGAGAGAGTGTTCTAGTAATAGGCCTGAGGGGATATCAGAGGTTAAAAACAGAGATGAACCGTTTGAGGTTCCAGGGGAAAGAAATTAAATCATGAAACTGGCAGGACAGGTCAAGAATTGAGCATTAGCACTTTAGCAGAGTCCTATATAGAAATGAGGAAGGGG
>CM053611.1:36058279-36088792 GCA_028646535.1 Procyon lotor
AAAAAAAAAAAAAAAAGAAATGAGGAAGGGAACAGTCTCTCAATTGTACTGAGAGAGCAACACAGTCAGAGCTTTTGTGAACACATTCTGCATGGGAATTCAAAGTGTGCTCCACAAGGAGCCCTTGCTCTCACATCCCTGAGGCTTCCTACTACCTCATTACAGCTTCTCATCTGTATAATTGCTATTGTTTTTCCCTTTGGGTTTGCCCGTGCCCTGTTGCCTGCCAGCCTGGCAGACGCCAGTTCTCTCTTCAAGACACAATGCAACATTCTTCAGACCAGATGTTCTAACCCCATCAATACTTGCAATAGAAAATACGTTTTAAAAAAAAAGAAAGGAACACAAGAGGGAAAATTAACATACAAGAGACACAGTCAGGAGGTGGTCATTTTCTTTGGTGTGGCTCATTTTCCTTTTAGAAACATTTTGCAATCAAAATTATGATAAAGCCCCTCCTTTTATTTTTTGGACAAGAAGTGATCAGTAGGTACACTGTAGTGTACACACTCAGACATAAATTTATTAACTTTTCTTTATTTTTTAATTATATGTATGGTAAAAAAGGACACTCTGAACATTGTAAAGAAAATCTTACTAAGAAAATCATAATAAATGTTGACCGCATATCAACATTTTAAGTCTTGTATTCTGTATTAGGAATTTATAAAAGAATAACAATAGTTTCAATTATCTGTAAACTGAGCCTATATTGAGATATCTATTTGCATCTCTGTTTTGACAACATCAGATACACTACTTTTCTCAGCAGCCTGAAAAATTCACCTTTTGGCAATTGAGATGATAACAGCTCTTTGGAGAGGTATTTTTCTTCCAAGTGCAAATTCCTGTCTATTAATGCTTTTGATACTGCGGTCAGCCCTGGAACGGAAATGCTAAATTAAACTAATGAACCCCCACAGATCGCACAACTGCTTTCTTTGTTTTCTCTTTCATCCTGTCCAGCCTGTGCTGCTGATTCCAAAAACAGAGAGCAGCAGCATCCAGTGAACTTGAGAAGGAAGTTGTATACAAAATGACAGCCCTCCCATTCCCACCCCCCCGCCCTACACACACACTGCCCAGCCAAGTAATGGTAGAGGCCATCCAATTGTGATTGGTGGGTCCCTGTGACTTGTTCCAAAGAGTAGCTTATCCTTCATTGTGGGTGACTATAAAAGCAGAGAGGTACAGAGAGAGGCAGAATAGAAGGAAGAAAAGAAAGTGGATAGTTGGGGCAGCTAACATCTACTAAGAAAGAGAGAGAGAGATTGAATATTTACCTCTAAGTCTTTATGGTTCAGAAACTGGGATAAAATGGTGCCCATCATTTTTCTGAGCACCTTGTTGCTTCATTTTGCTGTTTCTGTGGCCTCAGAACCGTAAGGAAATGTTATATCCTTTATTCTTACTATAGTACTATAGTACTAGCAAACTGACCTTATTAAAGGCATTCTATGTTAAAATTTGGCTGTAGTTCACCATTCCAACTTCTGAGACTGAATGCTGGTTTGCCTTATAAATTTTAAGCAAGTATATGAAGGGAATTGACACTTCTTTCTTAAGATAACCCTCTGTGCATACTCAAGTTTATTGTACAATGAAAATGTTTCAGGAATATTTCAATAAGCCAAAACTGTTTCTTATGCATGTTCTGCATTTCTGTTACACTTGTTTAAAGTGTTGATGACTTTCTTTGCATAGACAGTATATCCTATGGGTCTCCTCCGTGCTGCAGAGTCTTTTGGCTGAAAAGGCTTGTCTCCACCTTTCAAACCTTAATGAATCTGTGTCTTTGAGTGTCGTCTTAGAATATGATGGCTACAATACCACTATTTTTGACCAGTCTGTGGAAGAGGATAACTTCTATGCTTGTGCAGATTTCCAGGTGAGGCACTAGATTTGCCCCTTCAGAGTTTCTGTTGGGGTGATGAAATTATGACATAAAAATCATTTTAGGAAAGATAACAAATCTTGATTTGGGATGAATTGTGGAAGCTAGGGAGTAGAATTAGAGAATTCCTGAGAGGAACCCATGCAACAAAACTTGTGAAATATTGCCCTTTCTCTTTCACAGGGAGTGATAATAAAATGCAATCACTTCGTTTTAGATAGAATCACTTAACAACATGAGGAAAGACAATCCAGGACGGGGACTCACCGCAATGAAAAAAGAAAACAGAAGGCTAGCAGACATAAAAATAAGCTTATTAGAAACTGTCCTCATGCTATTTAAATAAAGGAATTGTAAAAAAGTGGTGTCCATACCTCCCGTTAAGAAACAATGTGCTCTCTGGAGGCTCTCAGCTTGAGAAACCAAATTAAGACATTATTTATCAGCTTAATGTCTAAAAATTGTTTTCCCATTCTCTGCTCATTAACATAAACAGGTTTCTCAGAAGTCCTCTGAGCAGTTGGCTTTTGTGACATTGCTGGCTAAGGGAGAGACGCTTAGAATCTTTGAGAGGAGATCAGTAGCGCTCACTTCAGAGGAGACAGTAACTTTCATGCAAACAGATAAACCCATCTACAAACCTGGAGAGAAAGGTGAGTCAGTGTTCGTGTTTCCTTCGTATCACTGGCCTCAGGAACACATTCTTCGGATTTAGAGCAATCCAAACACATGAAAGTCAGTATTACACTTAAAATTTACAGAGTCAGGATGCCTGGTTGGTTAATCTGTAATATAATAATAATACATTTTATTATTATTAATGTATTATATAATACATTATATTATATATTATATAATAACGCTTAACAGTTGGTTAAGCGTCTGCCTTCGGCTCAGGTCATGATCCCAGGGTCCTGAGGTTGAGTCCGCAGGACTGCTGAGCTGGGAGGCTGCTTCTGTTTCAGTCTGCCTGCTGCTCCCCCTGCTTGTGCTCTCTCGTGTGCGCCTTCTCTCTCTGGCAAATAAAATCTTTAAAAATAATTAATTAATTAATTAATAAAAATAAGATGTTACAGGATCATGGATTTCTAGAATTTCTACTGGTTGTCTAGATCAGTTATGAAACAGTGTCCTCCGTCTCCATTAATTGAATGCTTTGCTTCTTCGACTCGTGCATGCCACTTTCACTGTTTAAAAATTCTATTGACAGACTTCCGTAATGCAATCACTACAAGCATGGGACATGGAACAAAATTATTTGGTTTTATTTGTTGCTCCATAATTTACCAGCTGGGCAAGCTAATTGAACCTCTGTTTAGACTCTTTTTTCCTCTGTAGAATAGAGATACTAAAAATGACTCACTTGCAGAAATATTGTGAGAATAAAATAAGATAGTCAACGTAAAATAGTACCTAGCACCCCGTAAAGACTCTGCCAATGATATTATTAATTATTATTATTTATACCAGTAGGAATAATCACAAATCTGATAACATAAGCAGAATCCTTCTAATTTTCTTTATTATTGCATTAAGTAAAAGGTACCAGAAAGAAACTAGGATTCTGAAGGATGTGGTCTTGGTTTTGACTCTGTTGATAAATTACTGGGTTTTGCCAAGTAAATTCAGCTCTTTGAGATCTTCAGTTTTCTCATTTGTAAAATTAGGGGGTTGGATGACAGTATCTATATATTTTCTTCTAATATATGTATTTGTATGATTAAAAAGAAAAGAGTTAAAACAGAATTCATATAGTGAGATTTTTTGCTGTATTATATTATCTCGGCTTGTTAAAATGCTCTGATGACATCTTTTATACAAAGGTAGTTAAAATGGTTTTTCTGGAGTTCTGCTGAAATTAATTTAATGTTTGCTAACATTAATATATTTTTCTAGGAAAATTATAGAAAGAATGTAACTTCTACTATATATATTTCACATTTGTCTTTCTATGATTAATTCTGGCACCAATTTTTAAGGTATCCCTACGGGCCATTGGGGTAGAAGTTTCTGGTGGTGGCAGCAGCCAGTGTCAGCTTTGGTAATAACAGAGCAATCGGCAACAGAGAAATTACAAATGCATAATAAGAGATCGTTCCAAATAGAGCCAAAATTTCAAAGGGTCAAGTGAGAGCTGGGGGAGAAGGGAGTATAGCGTCCTGTAATAGCAAGGTAATTAATTTCTAAATCTATTTACAAGCAATCATACCTCAAAGGAAATAAGAAAAAATATTGTCCCCTCCTCCTCTTTTCTTTTAGTTCAAATTCGCATTGTGACACTGGATACCAAGTTCAGACCCGTTGAGGATTTGGTGAGTTCCATAATTGCTAATGGTACAATGAAATTGAGGCAAGTTAAACAAATCCATTGCTGTATAAAGTGTCATCAGGAAGCTTTCCATAAGTACGCAAATCAATTCTAACATGGAATACTATACAGTATTTGAATATTACTGTATTCAGTAATACAGTATTTTAATGCTGTATTGTTTCAATGCTGACCACCAAATTTAAAACTTCCCTTTATAGAGAGTTAATTTATACTTTTTTAGGTCTTCCCATCATATAACGGGGAAAAGAGGTTGCATAGAACCTGGTTTCAACTTCCTGGTGAGGTTCAGGATCTCCTCGTTTGGGGTTTTCTTGGCATGCTTAGCTATAGAAACTTTGTCTTCTGGGAAAGTAAAGACTTTCAACACTAAGTCAGAAAATTTTAATAATGCATTATCTGGGGGGAGAAGCGCTATTACAATATTAACCTTCATTTTTTTTTTCTTTTCAGTATCCATTGATCACACTTCAGGTAAGCAACTGCTTTATCCCAATTTCTCAAGATTATTTACTGAAAGCACTCATTTTTTATTTATTTATTTATTTACTTACTTACTTACTTACTTATTTTTAATATGCTACGTTAGTCATCACACAGTGTATCATTAGTTTTGATGCAGTGTTCCATGATTCATTGTTTACATATAACACCCAGTGCTCCATTAATCCGTGCCCTCCTTAATACCCACCACCAGGCTTACCCATCCCCCAAACCCCCTACCCTCTAAAACCCTCAGTTTGTTTCTCGGAGTCCACAGTCTCTCATGGTTCATCTATCCCTCGGACTCCCCCCTTCAGTTTTCCCTTCCTTCTTCTAATGTCCTCTATGCTATTCCTTATGTTCCACAAGTAAGTGAATATTTTCTGAAAGCACTCATTTTTTAAATATTCAGATAAATAATGATGTGCATCTAGTTCTCATTACATGAAGTTAGAAATTAAGATAACTGAAATATGGGGAAGAAAAACCTTTATCTACATACCCAGTGTGAGGCATCAGATGAAGATGTAAATGAAGGGCCGTCATGTTTAGTGGAGGTCCTGTGTGGCAAGTGCCATAATGAGTTTTCATGGAAAATGAAAGATTGGGCTCCTTCTAAGGGAGGTTAGGGAGGTTTATATTTAAAATTGCTTAGTTTGGGCTACTGGCCCTGCTCAATCTTAATTTAACCACATCTTGTCTTAAGGAAATAGAAAACCTAAACACCTAAAGATTTGAAATAAGTTGGGTGATACTATTACAAAATGGACGCTTTGCTTTCAAGTCTCTATTGCAGTGTAGTGTGGCTTTCAAACTCATTTCAGATCTCATATCTGTCAGTAAATGGTTTGTATCAATCAACTTCAACATAAGCATTTTAATTTCTACATGCAATATGTACCATTATTATTAACTCAGTCTAAATGTTGATACCTTGAGATCATCATTAATGAACATGTATGTAAATGCCTACTTCAAATAGACTTTTTATAATTTGAATTTTTTTTTTTTACTTTGTTATATGGGTGGCAAATAGTTCATCCTCCTAGTAGGATAAATATCAAATTGGCCATTGTCATGCGTCATTAGTAATCCGTAAATAGTATTATCTTCAGATCCTAATTCAGCTAGTGTCATGTTTCATTGAAAACAACAGAAAGCTTAACTAACGTTGGCTTCAATGAGTAAAAGGTTTATTGTTTTCACAAACTGCTACGTCTAAGTGTAGGTGCTTCAGAATAGGGATGGTAACAGCATTATATTACCAAGGATCCAATAAACCTCCCTTAGAAGGAGACCAATCCAGGCTTCTTCTCCTTAACCTCCCTGCCATCCTCTGTGCATTGTTTTATTCTCAATGTCAGCTGCATCTGATTCTTTTAGAAATAATTTCTCAGTGACTTCTACTTATATTCAACTGCCCAACACTTGGTCATATGGGCAATCCTTACCGAAAAGAAGCTTGAAAAATTAATTTAGTTTTCTAGACTTTATCATAGAGGAAAGGAAAAAAAATTAAAATTAAGTGAGTAGTAAATACTATTTTCGTTTCTTTGTAGAAATCGTTTTATCAAGAGTTC
This sequence comes from Procyon lotor, assembly GCA_028646535.1. Taxonomy (NCBI): domain Eukaryota; kingdom Metazoa; phylum Chordata; class Mammalia; order Carnivora; family Procyonidae; genus Procyon; species Procyon lotor. Next base: position 36,064,566 of record CM053611.1, read on the forward strand.
TTTAATCACAACTGGATGATATCAATAAACTTTATATCAATAAACTTAAGGAATCAGTCTCACGTAACATACTATACACACACACACACACACACACAAACACACACACACATATAAAATATACTAAATATACCACAATATACTAAAAGAAAATATAGGAGAAAGGGTGGCATTATCAATCCTTTTTTTGGTATCAATTCTTTCTTATTGTAGAACTTCCATTGAACCGCACTGTTGCATGTAGTGTGAAAATTCATCACCAATTTACTTACCAAATAAACACCAAGGACAATCTGTATAAGTATCTTTAAGGATAAATACCTCCTTATGCATCGTTGGTATGGGTCTACTCTACTTTGGAAAGCACGTACATTGAGTTTTAAATTTTTTAACTATGCGGCTCTGGTCCAGAAAGATAAAAATTCAAAGCATTCATTACAGGTTATTGTTCTTCTCTTTAGGGGGCTTACTAGAGATATACTATATCAGTTGAATGTTAATATTAATTGAATTTGGATGCTTGAAAAAGTTATGTTATTTTTACAATGTGAGATATTAGTTCAATAAAATGGTGGTTTTCTTTACTTACAATAACTACAGAACATACCCAAAATAAAGAGGGAAAGACTCATACTCTTTATGACCTCTGGTTTTATTTCTTCTTTATTTCTAGGATCCTCAAAACAACAGAATTTTTCAATGGCAAAATGTGACCTCTTTTCAAAATATTACCCAACTCTCATTCCAACTGATTTCAGAACCAATGTTTGGAGATTACTCTATTTTTGTGAGAAGAAAATCAGGAAACACATTGACACACCAATTTACTGTTGATAGATATGGTAACCAACTACTACTTATGGTAGTTCTGTGTAAATGTGAAGCTCGAAGGACTCAACAAAACAAGTTTTATGTTAGATCTAGGCCAAAGTTGATGAGGCTTGATATAGTTTTCTGCCATTTTCCTTTCTTGGGGTTTTCTGCTTTATCATCTTTCTTTTCTTGTTCCTCACTCCTGGTCCCATTGCCCGATTCTAACCTCTGACTCTTCTACCTAGGAAATATCTTATCTTCTAGAATCCAGACGATCTTCTATATGATGTAAAAGGTGTCAATAAATAAAATGTGAAGTTCTGAGAGCAGGCAAGAAAAAGGAAAGACACTGTCACTTACACAGAATTTGGGGCATTTGAAATATGGTCTATATCGATGCATACATAGGAGAGTGTTGTGCACAGAGGCATACTTAGTTACATGATTGCTGTAAGTTTTTCTCACCAGTGATTGTAGGGACTGAAGTCTATTTCTTTGTATTTCCAGTGTTGCCCAAGTTTGAAGTTAAGGTCAGTGCACCACAAACAGTAACTATTTCGGATGATGAATTCCAAGTGAAAGTATGTGCTAAGTAAGTATTAAGGAGATTTGACTCCATGGGTCAATACAAAGCTCAGAAAGAATGAGAAATAAAATTAACCATTAACTTTAATTACTTATATAATTACATTAAGATTATTAGAGAAGTAATGAATCTTCACTGTAAAATATTTGGAAAAGATAAGGAAACATAAGAAATTACATATAATTAATTCTACCAATTGCTATTTGCGTTATGATTTATTTTCTTCCAATCTTTAGTGAATATTTTGCACAACTGCAGTCATACTTTTCTACCCATTGTAATTAAGAAAACATGTCTTCATACTCAGCCACTCTTTCATGAATCCTAATTCGTTGCATAAACATATCTCTATATGTTCATACCAAAATAAGTCTTCTTTTATTATATAACATATAGGGTATTTGATTTTGTTTTCCCAGTAAGAAATACTATTATAGTATATGTCTTTGTGTATAAGTGTATAAGAAGTAACTTCTGAATTAAAAATTTTTTACTTAAGAAAGATGTCCAGTATTGTAATTATCAAAACAAAATGTATATTGCTCTTTCAGGTTTTGATTGCCATGTTACTCACTAAATAAGTTATGTCAGCATACAATTCTAACATCTGACACAGAAGTACCTGCCTCATTAAATTGTCACCATAATTGGGGTTTTCATTTAAAAAATAAATGAAAGAAAAGAAACTCTTGAAAATGTCATAGTTGGGAAAAAAGATACTTGATCAATTTAATTAGGATTAATTTGAATCCTTTTAATGTGAAAAAAATTCCTATATGATTTGAGAAATTTTCATTTTTTTGAGAACTTATTTCTATTGTCTTTTATATTTTTAAAAGTCTGATGCCTTTTCTCAAATTTCTAATAATAATTAATACAGTTAATATTTACTGAATGCCAATTACTGTGTTGAGCATTGCACTACTTATGTTCTTACCGCAGTGCTACAAAACAAGAGCTATTATCATCTCTATTTTAGAAAGAAAGATAATAAGGCACAAAGAATTAAAATAAGTTGTCAATTAATGGAGCTTTTGGATGGCAGACCTCGCATTGGATTTAGACAAATGCTATTTGGCTTCAGAGGTACTCTCCTAACCAAGACCTCTGCTATAATTTATGTAAACAATTAAAAATTTAATATTTGACATATTTGTTTAAAATGTTTAATTGATGACATGGAAATTACTTGCTTTTGAGCATTTTCAAAGTATATAAATTGTTTTTTAGTATTTTCAAATTATTTTTGAGAATATTCAAAATATTTTAAAGACATATTGGGTAAAAGGCTGACACTTTTTACGATGTCCTTTGGACTCTAGGAAAATTATAACAATATATTTTTTTTTTGTTTCAGGGAAAAGTAGCTGACATGTGCCAGAATTTCATAAATGTAGTATATGAGAGATGGAGGTTATGTGTGTTAAAAATAAGGGAATAATCAATATAAGCTTCAAAAAATCCAGTGTCCTAAACTAGTTTTACTAGTAAAACCCTACCCAGAGCCAGAATTAATGGGATAAACACCTATAATTAATCTGCCCAGTGTTATGCTAAAAAAGTACAAACCACGTATCAGGAGAACCAACATATTTATCAGGTATAGCCTTCATTAGGAGACGTGCTAAGCTAAATCCTGAAATGGAATTGGGACTTCTTGACTCTTCTTTAACAGTACATTCCACTTAGATTTGACATTAAAGAGTATGTCAGTATCAGCAGTAATGATATCCTACAGAAGTTCTGATGGCTACAAGGTTATTTCTGGGCAGGCTGCAGGAGAAGGAGGAATGAAATCAGTATGCCCAGGAGTGAACAGAAGTGAATGGGTTGCCTACTTCAAGATGTATGTGCTGTGGTCTGTGCATTGTTTCTTTAGTATTCCCTGGGACTTAACTTAGGATAGTTAAAAACAATAGCAAATCAGGTTATTTTAGCCAACAACCTCTAAGATGAATTAAGCTTTTAAAAGGGAAGAAAACTTGCCTAAAGGTAAAGGTATTTTAATAAACTGCATTAGTAGCCATCAAAAACTTTTCAAATCACAAAGGGAGAATGTTTATTCTTCATGATCCGTATGAAAATTTGAGCTACATATATCATGAGTATGTGTTAATCCATAGATAATACTACAATAAGATTTTTTTTTATAAGCAAAAGACAGTAAGAAAAACTACTAAGATATGTACAGGTATAGCATTTATGGCCTGATCTTAGTGTTCCATCTATTTTGCATGTAATTGATATTTAGAGCTCACAGATGATTTTAGTGATTTGAGTTGAGTCTCAGAAGCATTGAGAATTTTTAAATGGAGAAAAACCAACTAGTGGAATGTGAAGAGCATGGATTATGGGAGGTGAGGAAGATCTGAGTTTGATTTTTAATTCCATATCTTACAATGTGGGGAAGTGAGTTTCCTGATCTCAATTCACTAATCTGCACAATGAGATAATTCATCTACATCTCAGAATCACTTAAAAAAATAAGTGAGATAATCTATGTAAACATCAGGTGTATACTAGTGTCCAACAATTAGGAAAAAATATTATAATTGATAAATTTAATTATATTCAGTTTTACTATTTACTAATTTCACATTCATTAATTGTTTTTCTAAATCTTAGGGGAAACAATTCTCAAGTAACAAAAAAACTCAAATCAACTGCATCTGCCTTTGACTGAAACTTTAAAAAAAACTTATAGCTTTTGCGTGTTTTAGGAGAAAATGAGATATTTATTTAACCCCACCCCTAAGACATTTTGGGTTTCATCAAAGTTTATCTAATTTATGCCGATCTCTATACCTTCTACATTTATTGAATGCACAATGAGAGTTGTTATTTAAAGCATTGATCTAGAAGTATTCTAAGATCTTGAATAATTCATGTGTTACTTATATATATATATACTTTCTGCTAAAGAAAAAAGTGCTGCAATTTTTATAATTTTTCTTTTTTTATAATTTCTCTATCAGACTAAAATATAATTTTTTAAAAACTCAATTTAATCATTAAATTCTATTTACTGAGATTTTAGATTCTACATTATCTTGAATTTGATTTTTTTTCGTTCTTTCTTTCTCTTTTTTAAAGTAAGCTCTGGGCTCAACATGGGGTTTGAATTCAGGACCCTGAGAACAGGAGTCACATGTTCTACCACATGAGCCAGTCAGGTGCCCCCTGAGTTTGATTTGTTAAAAAGCAACTGAATCCTCATAACAAAATCACATGCTAATTTAACCCAAATTCCGTGGGGAAAGTAGCACTAATAGATGAGGATTCCCAATTGAGTTTGGTCGTTGGAGTAGTCAAATATTACAGATTTCATATATAATTTCTGAAGAAGCCCATCAAATATTCCTATGGTATTGTTCATCTATAATTATGTACACTTTCTCTTACCAGGTACACGTACGGCCAGTCTGTGCAAGGGAAAGCCCAAATCCGGGTGTGCAGGGAATTTTTTTCCTCAGGGAATTGTGAGAACAACAACAATGAAATATGTGAACAATTTATTGCACAGGTACAGGTCATCATCTTTACTAAAAAAAAAAAAAATCTTGTTCATTTCATTTTGTAGAGAAGGAATTTTCCCTCTACCCTTAATGGTCTTCCACTGGACTAAGAATTAAATTTACATGAAGCGGGTTAACAGGAGGGGGGAAAAAGCAGTTTTATTAGGTGCACATGGAGGCCCCATAATGAAACTGAGATCTAACCAAATGATCAAGGCAGGTAGTTTTTATACTTTTTAGACAAAGAAACAATATGTTTGTGAGGAATTGACAGGATCAAGAAAACAGATGTTTGGGACCTTTAATTAGTAGGGAATTTTAATCAGAATTTGGGCTGAAGTAGTAGATTAGAAAGAGAGTAACAAGGTTTGTTTCCATAGCTTTCTCGCCTTCATAGTCTGTTCCATCTAGCGGTAAGAATGTCTTTTTACTTTTTAGTGCAGTGAGAGTGCCTTTCATATGGGAGATTTGTTTCCTGCTTTCACAGGGACCAAAGAGGGTCTGAATGTTCTCACACTGGGTGTTTCTTAAGTAACTTTTATTTAAAATAATCAGTATGCCAAACTGTCATGTTTGGGGAAGCCTGCCCTCGGCCTCTACAATTTCATTTATAAGAGGGGCTTAACAACACTATTTTCATTTTGCAGATAATGGAGGTTTCAGCTAGATAAGGTGAAGAGCAAACAGCAAATATAACATCTACCAATAGTTTCTTATTCTCTAGGCCATGTAGATTGTTACCCACCTGTGGACTCATAGAATTGTTAAATTTGAAAAATCGTATTGGCTTTCTTGCTTTATATACTGTCTACTGACCTCTCTGGTCTTTCAGTGTGGAATCATTAGTTATCCGTTAAATAAATGAATACATGATCCTACGTACCATGTAACCTAAAATTGTCCTTGTGAAAAAAGTTCATTTGCAAACACCTGCAATTCAGAGTATCTACTTGTACTACTTTAGATTTGAGGTTCATTTGTGAAGGCATGATTTTGCTTTCCCCATCTGCAACATCTTCACCTAAATTCTGCCCATTTCTTTGAGAAGCAACTTTGGACTTTGAACATGAAATTTGTAGGCACTTCAGTTTATAATTTAAGTCTGATTGTCCTGAAGTTACTCACCAAATTGATGAACATCCTTTAGGTATGTATCAATATTTGGTAAAGACAAGCAGAAATCTTTTAGATAGGAATACAGACGAAGAAAGGCTGAGTGGAATTCTTCCACATCTGCAGCACATTTTTCCATGGTGTGATTATAATGTACATTAATTAACTATTTTATCTCTCAGCTAATGCCTTTTCCTCCATTGTGAAAATAGAGCAATAAATAATCTGCTAAAACTATCTTTATATATGAGTGGTTTTGCTTATTTGATATAAATTCCTTGAAATGGGTTCCACGAGTCAAAGTAGATAGATGATAGATAGATAGATAGATAGATAGATAGATAGATAGATAGATAGATGATAGATAGATGATAGATAGATACAATTATATATATATACACAATTTTAATTTTAAAAAATATTAGCATATTATTGTCCAAAAAGTTAAGCATTCAAATTCTTGTCAGCAACATGTGAGAACACTATAGTTCCCAAATTACTCTCAGCTATATATGTATAGTAGTGTTTAAAATGTTGCAATTTTGATAGAAATTTATTTTGTTTTAATTTGTATTACTCATGAGTTTGGGCATATTTTCATATTTTTGTTATCAGTTTGAATTTGTTCTTTTAATAACTAGTAATTATCCATTTTTCCAGTCCATGTGAAATTGAAACTTTCTCTTTTTTTGAAACTTTCTTTTATTATAAATATTACCTTCCATCTTCTAAGCAAATTTTTTTTCAAGTCTGTTATTTAAATACTGACTTTGATTGTGTTATTTTTGAAATATTAAAGTTCTTAATGTTTATAAGTTCTCAGCTTTAAAAAGGTCTCACCTACCGCAGTGTTGTACATACAGCTATTAAAGTATTTTAAGATTTTAAACATTTCTCTAATCAACGTAAAGTAGTTTTTGATTATATTCTAAAATAAAGCATTTTGTTTTCTTTCAAATGGATATTCAGTTCTGTTAGCACCTAATCTTGTACAACTTTGCTCTCCCTTTTTATTCTAAATCATGCTCATAGAAATTTCATCTATTTTATTGGTCTTTCTCTGGCTTTTGTTTTATTATTTTTGTTCTGATATTATTTTTGTGTTCCTAAATCATTTATTTTTATTTTCAACATATTCATTCTCTTCTCTAAAATTTTATTTTGTTGGCTATAAAAAACGTTAGTTGTTTCTTTTTGTTAAAAACACATTGTGTGTAGCTTCTGGGTAGCTTAGTCAGTTAAGCCTCAGACTCTTGATTTCAGCTTAGGGTCATGATCCCAAGGTCTTGGGATTGAGCCACATGGGACTCCCTCCCCAGAGAAGAGTCTCCTTCTCCCTCTCCTTCTGTCCCTCCCTTCTGTTCGTGCTCTCTCTCATTCGCTCTCCTACCCCCTCTCTCTCAAATAAAAAATAAAAATTAAAAAAAAAAAACCTTTGGGGAAAACACACACTGTGTTTTACTTTTTCCTTTAACCGTAGCTTAATACCATAGATTTTCATGCAAAGCACTTTTTTCCTTGGTATTAATGTTGAGATTCTTATCTCTTTGACTCAAGGATTACTGAAAAATGTTTTTCTCTTAGTTTCGAGACACTTAAGATTCTTCTGAGTACATCTTATTTCTTTTTAATTTGTATTATAAATAGATGAAGTAAAATTATCTGTTTTTGTTGTTGTTAATATTATAGTTGATAATTTAGAGGAGCACATGTTCTGGGATCAGAATGCCTAGCTACCACTTGCTGTCTGTGTGACCTTGGGCAGATCATATGACCTATCTGTATTTCAGGTTATTCATCTATATAATGAAGGTCTAGCTCATATGGTAGTTTTGAGAATCAAATGAATTGATATACCCCTATCCCGCTAACATTTTAAATTTAGAATAGACATTGTTTATTTTAAAATATAATTAAGTCTATATTTCTCTGATTCTTGATGTCACTAATGAAAGATTTTCTATAGATTTTTCCTTATTTTAAATGAACGGTTTACCTTAAAAAGTGTTTTGGTGTTATACACTTGAAGACTCAAGATGATTTTAACCTCTAATTCTTAAAATTAGAAAATTCATAAAATATCATTCAGCTCAAGGCTCATCCTTTAATTTGTTCTCATACACATTGTTTTCAGTAGAGTATCCCTGAAATCTATAAAAAAAAAAAATACACCTCCTTAACTTGCTTTAGTTGCTGATGAACTCCCACCCCTTCTTTTGTAATTCTTGGTCATTCAACAAGTTTATGGGGTGGGGGAAGTTAGAAATCTGTGCTAAAACTCTGCATCCTTTTAAGACTTTTAATCCCTAATCTTTTAATTATACCTTCTCTTCATTTTTCAGTTGAGAAACGGTTGTGACACTCAAACTGTAAATACAAAAGCCTTCCAACTCTACCGTTCAGAATTTTTCATGTCATTTCATATCACTGCAACAGTTACAGAATTTGGGACAGGTAATGATCACATTTTATGGGCATATATGGGGATATATGCAGCTTACTGGGAAGAAGTTTATCAAGTTAGCGATACTCACCAAATAGAGACCATTCATTGTTCAACATAGTCAAGTGGAGTATATTTGTCAATAGGTCAACCTGAAGGTTGCTTTTGAAAAAGACTTTCTGCATAATATGTAAAATAAACTAATTATGTAAATGCTACATATTTTATCTGCTTCTGTGCCTGCATCAATCAGAACAAGGAGATTTTTTCTGAAGTAGTAGAGCTAAGCTAAGAAATTATGAATCTCTCTTTAATTTTGTGTAAATCAGTTGATAACCAATTGCGAGGGCCTAATCTTTGATTTAATGCAGGAGATCATAATTTATATCTAGAAAACCACATCCAGCTCCATGCTTACTGATGTGAAGTTTACTGAAACGAGACCACATTTGTTAACCTTGCTGAAGAGCTGTAATCATAAGTGAATAGCTGTGGATCTTGTGGTGCAAAGCTTGGCATAATAACTATGAGATCCTCTTCACAGAAGAAGTTTGTCTACCTCTAATTTGATACAAATGGAGACAGTTGCTAGTGTAAAATATTAATGAGACATTTACACATAGTAAGTGCTCAATAAAGAATGGAAAAGAAAAAGAGGAAAGTGAAATTTAATTTGGCATGGAGAAAACCAGATTCAATTACTATTTCTTGTTACTTAAAAATGATTAGGATAATATTATTTATGAAATGATTTATAGAAATGTACTTGATCAATAGTGTATGACATTCATTATGGATGTTTGTCACATTCATTTTATAACTTAGCTAGATGTGTTTACTTCTGCTAATCACATGCTTTGCGGGTACCATAGTGCATTTTTATTTACTTTGCTTTCAGGTATTTTTCTTATCTGGCTAAAAAAGTCTAAAAGCCAAAAGTCTAAAAGCATAGTTATCTGGTAGGCTAAGGAAAGGTTTAAGGGAAGGGAAAACCTTATTCTTGAGATGTCTATGAGATTCTGTGTCATTAAAGGAGTTACAAGCCAGAACTGAGTAGAATGGTGAGAGGAAGGAAATTAAAAGCATTTTCTCCTGCTTCTGATTCAAATACTTTCTTAGTAATTACGTTATTCAGTTTGATGCATACTATAACTACATAGATATGGAGTATTCCAAAGCACCCACATCTCTCTTTCAATGTAGAACAAGAACGTAATTCTGTGTACAGAAGTTTGCACAGGTCCTCTTTAGCTGTTCTCTCTTTTGAGAGTCTTGGTCAAACAATTCATCCTCCCCCACACTATTTTTCACTTTTTACAGGTATGCAGATCAGTGAAAGAGCTTCTACTTTTATCACTCAATTGCTTGGGAGTGTGAGCTTTGAGAACATGGATCCTTTCTATAGAAGAGGAATTTCCTATTTTGGAACTGTAGGTCTGACTTAAAAACACATGTTCTCATTTCATTTTCTGGGATCATGGATTGCCCTTTTAAAGTTTCTGGACATATTTTTCCTACTTTCATAACACATTTGTAGCCTTACTGCATCTGATGATGAGGAAAAAGTCCCAGGGGGAAAGAAAGTGATAGATAAAATTATAGCTGTTTCCATTTTATGTATCTTTTCATAGAACATCTGTCTATAGAAATTTCATAAAATTACAAGTAAATAATCACATTAAGGAATAGAAAATTTTCTTCTCTGTAGAAATGTGATGTTTGAGTTTTAAAACTTAATACTTTTTTTTTTTTGGCACAGCTTAAATTTTCCGGTCCCAATAATGTACCAATGGTGAACAAGTTACTGCAATTGGAGCTCAATAACAGGATTATAGGAAACTACACCACAGATGAGAACGGGGAAGCTCCGTTCTCTATTGACACTTCAGATATATTCGATCAAGCGTTCAGCCTGAAAGTAAGGCATCAAAGAGTAGATGAGATCCCACAAAGTATTTGAATGTTAGGGATTTTGAACATTAGGAATCTCTTAAAAGATCATTTGTCTTAAGAATATATTTTAGGGGCATCTGATTGGTCCAGTCGGTTAAGCACCAGGCTCTTGGTTTTGGCTGAGATCATGGTCTCAGGGTCGTAAGATGGAGCCCCCTTCCGGCTCTGTGTTCAGTGTGAAGTCTGCTTAAGACTCCCTGTCCCTCTCCCTCTGCCCCTCCCCACTCTCTAAAAATAAATAAATATATCTTAAAAAAAAAAAAGAATCTATCTTAACGAAGTTTTAAAATTTGGAGTATTTTACATGTTTTTTCATTAAATCATACATGAGAATACTTATTTGAGAGAATGAGATAATAGCCTGGTACAGTTGTTATGAAGTCTCTACCAGACAATAGTTTCCACTGAGAAATTAGAGCTAGTTCATGCAGTTGATTTGGCCTTTTTTTCCCCTTTGATCATTTGATGCATAGCTAGGGAGATACTGTGATGTCTATTTTTCTGCTTCTTAAACAGAATTTTGGAGTTAAACAATTTGTCCATGTACATAGGTAGCTGAAAGACACAGGGTATAAGGCTATCCTCTGACTTCAATTACAAAGTAAAAATAAATCAGCATAGGCCTAATAAAATGTACATACAATTATGGTCATGTTTTGTACACAAAAAAGAAGGAAGTGTTATTATTATTTTATTCTCAATAACTTGATATTTGAAAAATCAGCCACAAGCTAAGATTCTTCCCTACTTTGAAAAGTTAAAAAGCCTTCCATTCTGGAATAATCCCTGTCTTGAAATAAGTCAAGCAGAGAGAGTCAATTATCATATGGTTTCACTTACATGTGGAGCATAAAGAAAAACATGGAGGGCTTTGGAAGAAGGAAAGGAAGGGTGAATTGGGGAAATCAGAGGGAGAGATGAAACATGAGAGACTGTGGACTCTGAGAAACAAACTGAGGGTTTAGGAGGGAAGAGGGGTGGGAGGCTTGGGTGAGCCTGGTGGTGGGTATTTAGGAGGGCATATATTGTATGGAGCACTGGGTGTGGTGCATGAACAATGAATCTTGGAACACTGAAAAAATAAAATTAAATTTAAAAAATTTATAGCCTTTATAGCCCTAAGATCCTTTGCTTTCCTTTTCTTATCAGGCCACATACCTTCTACCTATGAGCTGCCATCCCTCCAGCTGGCTAGCACCTGAGTATGTGGACGCTCACTTCTCAGTTTCACGCTTTTACTCCCGAACTAATAGCTTCCTAAAGATTGTTCCTGAGCCAAAGCAGCTTAGATGCAACCAACAGAAAATTGTTACCGTGCATTACTCCCTAAACGGGGAAGCATATAGGGATGATTCAAGTATCAACTTCTTTTATTTGGTAAGTCTCAGTTGATGGATCCTTGGGTCTTGCCTAGTTGTCTGTTTAGCACAGTGCAGCTTGGAATGGGTATGTCCATCATCCCGTGGCGTCTGAGTGAGACGACCTTCTCACTCTGCTGGGAATGCTATTGGAGCTATTAAGAACAAGGGTGCCTGAGTGGTTCAGTAGGTTAAAGCCTCTGCCTTCGGCTCAGGTCATGATCTCAGGGTCCCCTCGAGCCCCGCATCAGGCCCTCTGCTCTGCGGGGAGCCTGCTTCCCCTCTCTCTCTGCCTGCCTCTCTGCCTACTTGTGATCTCTCTCTGTCAAATAAATAAATAAAATCTTAAAAAAAAAAAAAAAGAACAAATGGAAACTAGTAAATGAACCCATAGACGTAAGCCAACAAACACATAAAAATATCCAAGGCAATTTCAATTTCCCTAAAGTTGAAAAACTTGCTATTCAGAGTCTATAATTTTAAGCATTTGATTATAACTCATATCAAAGATCTAGACCCTTCATGAGACTACAATGTTAGGCAGATACCAGAGAGTAAGGTACAAGGCTCTCTTGATAAGCGGTAAAAGGAATTCGCTCTTTTTGTTCTGTCCCATATTTATCCATTCTGTCCTTATAAGGCATATTGAAAGGTGAAAAACTAGACTTTCCTGCCCCCTTGGATGTCTCCATTTTACAAATAGGAGAACGGTGGTGAAGAAGTGAAATGACTTGGCTTACTTGAAGCCACATAGTCTAAGTATTCAGAGCTCTGTATGCATCTTTGCACAGCACACTGCGTATCATTCACGAAGTTTCTAGCACATAATAGGCTTTCAATTAATCATAGTTTCTGTGTTCTTTGTTATGCAGAGTCTACATTTTGCACTTGTTCACAGAAACTACCTTCTCTTGGGAATAGAATTCTCATTAAACCATTCATTATCCATTTTTAATACCTGTGAATTGGATGATGGTACTCATTTTGTTTTCTTTGTTCTGCACAGGTCATGGTGAAAGGAGCTATCTTCCTCAGTGGACAGAAGGAAATCAGAAACAAAGGCATACATAATGCATTCATTTTTTACTATGTACTCTGCCTTCATTTTTCTTTCCTTTTACAGAAATGTTAGAGGGATAGAGTCAAGAGGTTAGGATCAGTGGCTGGAAAGCAGTGGTATGGCCCCGGGTCTCCTTCCAACTATTTCAAAGAAAGATTTCTACTTGTTTCTTTTACTGCCAGGTTATCAAGAGCACTATAGAAAAGTGATGTCCAGAACCCAAATATTGTCAGTGCCTAAATTGTGCAGTCTTTTTTATTTGTGTACATAGTTCCCATTATTTAAGTGTCTTGCCTTTAAAATAAAGCCCAATTTGCTCTTCCTTTCCGTAAGCCATTCTCTTTTAACTAAGTGTAGCCAGTGAGCCTGGAAACTTCAGGCACTGCACCGGTTAATGATGTCTCCTATTCACACAGCTTGGAATGGCAGCTTCTCATTCCCAATCTACATCAGTGCTGATCTGGCTCCCGTGGCTGTCATGCTTGTCTACACCCTTCACCCCAGTGGGGAAATTGTGGCCGACAGCGCCAGATTCCAGGTTGACAAGTGCTTTAAAAACAAGGTGATGTTTCTTCTATTTCTTGCCTGCCTTGAGAGAGAGAGAGAGAGAGAGAGAGGGCAGGGAGCACTTTCCTCCCTGTTGCCCTGTTGTCTTCTAATGTAATTACTATCACCTTTACGTGGTGATCTCAGAGTAAATGCTGGTATAGTTAAATTATTAGGGATGAGGGAATCGCCAAGCAGAATGAGTAACTTCTAGTAGCAATGCCAATCCTGAATGAGAGGAGGATGGTGAAGATGTCCTCGTAGGGAGAGTTAAGGTTGAGAAAGGGCAGGAGAAACATAGGTACAGAAATCTATAAACATTTATTTGGAAAAGATCGCATTTATTCAAATTATTTTGAATACATTCCAATGTACTTATTCAACTTATTTTTTAAACGATCTTACTCTCCTTTTCTTCCTGTACTGTAGGTTAGCATAAAGTTCTCTAAGGATCAGGGGCTACCAGGCTCCAGCACTGGACTCTACCTGCAAGCAGCTCCTGACTCGTTCTGTGCGCTCCGGGCTGTGGATAAGAGTGTCCTTCTGCTGAAATCAGAACAACAGCTGTCAGCTGAAAGTGTAAGCTCTCTGATTACCTCCTTGTCATCCTGACTCCTTCCCTTCAGCTTATATTTGTTTGTTCGTTTGTTTGTTTTGTTTTTTAAGATTTTATTTATTTATTTGAGAGAGCGAGAGAAAGAGCACGAGTAGGGGGAGCAGCTCCTGAGGGAGGCAGAGGGAGAAGCAGACTCCCCACTGAGCAAGGAGCCCAAGGCGGGACTCAATCCCACAACTCTGGGATCATGACCTAAGCCAAAGGTGGACACTTTACTGACTGAGGTACCCAGGCACCCTCACTTGATGTTTTTATTTTAAATGAACATGTTGAGAATATCAAATATTTTTTCCTTTGCTACTTCATGGGCTACATACTTGATTTTTCTCAAAACCTAGAGTTAAATGTCTGTGTTGAAGGGTATGTTTGGATACAGCACCCAAAGTTGTTATCTATGAACAGGTCTTGTATTGTCATAAGCATTTCCAGACCCACAATTCTCGAGTTTGAGACATCAAAATTATTCCCACTAATAACTGTTGTTTTTTTAACACAAGAACATATAAATTTTTAACACAAGAACATATAAATATTGAGATGTATGATCCTACTCACAACTAATTTAATAAATTAAATATTTTCTTCTTATTAAATATATCTATTGCTTTAATCTATTTGAGCTGCTACAAAAAAAAAAAAAAAAAAACTAGGTAGCTTATAAACAATAAAAATACTGCTCACAGTTCTGAAGGCTGAAATTCTGAGATCAGGGGACCAGCATGGTCGGTGAAGTCTTTTCTGGTTTGCAGACTTCTTTCTTGTATTCTCAGGGGTGGAAGGGACAAGGGTCTTCTCTCAGGCATCTTTTATAAGGTCATGAGCCTCGGTCTCTACTCATTCCACCCTCATGACCAAATCACCTCCCCAAAGTTCCACCTCCTAATTCTATCACAATGGGCATTAGGATTTCAACACATATATTTTGGGAAGACACATTCAGACCACAGCACCTGTGTAGTGTAGAAAATGTGCAAAATACATAAAGACATAAAGAAAGAAATCTTCACACTTAGACTATTTTTTATTTCACAAAATGGACTTTTATTTTACAGAAATGAACATCTGTGATGCTGTTTTTTAAATCTCTTTTCTGAAGGGGTGTGTGTGTGTGTATATGGATATAGAACAAATGAGGCCTCCCTGAAAAATGCAATTTTGTTTTCTGCTTTTAACATTATATAGTACATCTAGTTTTAAGTATAAAATATAAAAATTAATTAATAACAATATACTAATATGATTAATCATGACATAAACTGTGTTTTTTTTCTCAGTGTGAAAGTTAAATACATATAAATTTCTTATTGGTGCTAAGAAGTTTCTAACTGGATTAAAAGTCAGTTAGAAAAGGATCAACAAATAAATGATAAACTTATCTGTAAGGGTGGAAAATATGTATACACTTTCTAAGAGTTTCATGGAGCCAGAGTAAATAGTTTCTGTTCATTCTTCCTACAACTGGAGGTAGCACAGTCTTAAAAAAACCACCCTGAGGAAAAACCATTAAGGGTCCAGCAATAGAAAATTCCAGAAGCACCTCACCAGACCGGAAGATTCAGGTGAATGAGAATATGATATCAGAGCTGAAAGAGGTTGCCTTCGTTTATTGTCTAAAGCCATATTAACAGTGTAAATCAAGTAAAATTATATAACTGAGAGTACTCCAGTTCATATTATTTAAGCTTATAGTACTTCTAATATTATCTTATATAAGTTTAACTTTTAGTTTTAAATAATTTTAAAGATTTTATTTATTTTATTTTAGAGAGAAAGAGAGAGAGTGCTGGGTGGGAGACAGACGGAGAGGGAGAGAGAAACTCAAACAGAGTGCACTGAGTGGAGCCCAACACAGGGCTCGATCTCACAACCCTGAGTTCATAACCTGAGTGGAAACTTAGAGTCAGAAACTTAACTAACTGAGCCACAAAGTTGTCCTCTTTTTTAAAAAAGATTTTATTGATTGATTTTACTTTAGGGAGAGCAGGAGAGGATAGAATCTCAAACAGACTTCTCACTGAGCATGGAGCCTTAAATAATTTTAAAAGACGTAAGAATTATACAGAGAATTCTCATGTACTCTTTACCACATTAACCAATTTTTAGCATTTTGCCACATCTGTTTTCCCTTTCTCATTCTGTCTCCCCACCCCGCCACACACACACATGCCCCACATATATGTACAAAGCATTTACATTTTTTTTCTAAACCATTTGAGAGTGGGTTGAATACTTCATGACACACTTTTCCTTAATATATCAGTGTTCATTTCCAAAGATCAAGGATATTCTCCTACATAATTACAATACAGTTCTCAAATCTAGGATATTAAACATTGATTCAATACTTTGGATCTAATCTGCCAGCTATGTTCAAGTTTCGTCAGATGTCCTCTTTATTACAAGTTTTTCCTAATTTAGAGCAAGATCCAGGACAGGATAATATACTGCATTTGGCACTCATGTTTCTTTAGTTTCGTTTAACCTAGAGCACAATCTTTCTTTGTCCCTTATGAAATTGACATTTTGGAGAACATAAGCCAAGTATTTTGTTTGTTTGTGTTTTTTGTTGTTGTTGTTGTCTTGGGGTTTTTTTGGTTGGGTTGTTCGTTTGTTTGTTTAGAGAGAGAGTAGGGGTATAAGGGAGAAGGAGAGAGAGAATCTTAAGCTAGGCATGGAGCCTGACACAGGGCTCCATCTCATGACCCTGAAATCATGATCTGGGCCAAAATCAAGAGTCAGACTTTTAAGAGACTAAGCCACGTAAGTAGTGATAAATGTTCCTCATTTTAAGTTTGTCTGGTATTTCTCATGATGGATCAAGATTATGCATCTCTGGCCAGAACATCACATACATGATACTGTGTACTTTCCAATGTACACAAGATCCATCTGCCCATCAATGGTGATGGTAATTTTGATCACCTGATAAACGCTTTTCCATATATCTGCATGGGCTATTTTCTTCCTTCAACTACTAAGCAATTTGTGCTTATTAAGACTATTTGTATACTCTGCTCCTCATCAAAATTTCCTTAGAGTTAAAATCCATTGATACTTTTTGCCTAAACCAATATTGATGTGATAGTCGAAACATGATTTTCTAATTTTCCCTCTTCCTCTTTATAATGGCAAAAAACTTGCCAATTTGGTAAAAATAAAAGGAATGCTTAAAACCATTGGGAACCATGTGATTTTTCTCATAGGTGTACAGCCTGCTTCCAAATATAGAACTGTATGGTTATTTCCATCATGGGCTCAACCTTGATGATGGCAAGCTTGACTCTTGCATTCCTCAAAAGGATATGTTTTATAATGGTTTGTATTACATACCTGTAAGCAATTACGGGGATGGAGACATCTATGATATTCTCAGGGTAAGACCATTTAATATTTTAAAAATTATTTCATCTTAATTTTAATTTTATTTATAATGCATACCTTTTATTAATTGTGTGCTTTTCTTCCTATTCTTGGAGATGGGTGTCCATAATTTGTTTAAAGATCACTCAGAAATTGTCTTATAAAAAGGAGATATTAATTTTTGTTGATTTTTCTCTTTTTAAAAAAATAAATAAGTTGCCGTGAAGTTACACAAGCCTCATGTTTGAAGTAATGAAACAGTTTTCAATTTATTGCAATAAATGTTATGCAAAATTCATCAAATCAAGAGGCTAAAATATAGTCCAGGCTCGATCTATACCTAGGCTATCCATTGGATATCCTGAGACCTCTACAAAAGGATTTTTATAATTGAGGCCAGAGGTATAGAAGAAAAGGGGCATATAATTAGGCAGACTTTAGCTTAAGTCCCAACTCTCCAAAAGACTGCATTGTGTGCGTGTATGTGTGTGTATTTGGTGTTAATTAGGGTGATGAGAGTCCTTATCTCATAAATTTTTTTCCTTTTGAATTAAATGGGGAATGATTTAAAATACTCATCCAAATCCTACCACATAAATGTTAGATAAATGTTAGTGTTTATCATTTTTGTTCCAAATTAAAGACTTTCCATACATCAAATAGAGGTGACTTGTGTTCTAAAATCCTAGACTCTTGCTAGCAAACAAAACCTCTTTTTATCATCTACTTATGATTATAATATAGTTGATAGGCCTTTTTGGGTCTTAACATGAAAGAAATGCACAACTTTGTTTTTCTGTTCTTTTCTTTGAAGGCTATGGGTCTGAAAGTCTTTACCAATCTTCATTACCGGAAACCAGAAGTATGTTCAATGGAGAGTCGGCTGCCATTCCCTAGACCATTGTATCTAGCCTCAGAAGAGTATGAACCAATGTACAGTTATGCGCCATCTAGAATTGCATGTGGGTAATCTAGAATTTCGTGTCTTAGAGATGGCTAAAAGAATTCATGGAATTGGGCATATTTGGGATAAAACTATAAAAATTAGGATTTAGATGTGCATTATACCATGTTTTTGGTTACAACTAGACATCTTGCAAGTGAACAAAGCAGGATAAGGCAGACCGGAAATGGTTTTTGTTTTGGTTTGGTTTTTCTTAAAAGGAAGAATTAGCTTCAGCTATGAAAGGAAGTTTATTTTTATTGGTAGAACATGATGTCAGAAGAACATAGGAAGCAGGCAATGTGTGGGATATGAGAGGACAGTCATTATAATGAGTGTGATATGAGAGAATGAGGTGTCCTGATGGGGTCCTTATACACTTATTGTGCATAAACCATAATACGTAAGCCAGAGTTTGAGCAAAAGGGTATTTTAACTCCCAGATAGCCAAAAAACTGGCATCAGAGAAGCATGTTCAACTATTTTCTATTGAAAAGGCTGTAAGCACAAAAATCAGCCATAGTCTTAGATTAATAATGGTAACTAGACAGATTTTCAAAGCAGAAATTTAGTCAGAGAAGCAAAATCAAACAAGATCATCAAAACAGAGCTAAAATCAAAGCTCAATTCCAGGTCTGAAAATACTTGAAACAACTCTCTTAAATCCTCCTACATAACATTGAGTTAGTCCATTAATTGAAGTGGGGCTGATCCTGAAGATAAGTACCAGAAACTACTTGAGAAAAATGAAAGGCCTGACAACTTTATACAAGTGTGGACTCAGGGGGTAATCAAGAGGCTTTAGAAAGTTGAGTTTGAAACCAGTTTGGAGTCCTAGTCAAGAGGCTGGAGCTTTCCACTTTTCTGCTACTTTAGGACACCATATTCAGTAAGCTTTATCAGAAACATTTCAACTTTTTAGTATCTTTCAATAAAATGTACTGAAACCCAAAGTCATTCATTTTACTCTCTTCTTTCTTCTGTTACGCATTTGTTAATTCACTAAACAAACACTTACTGAGGCCAGGCACTGAGTCACACGTTGTAAAGGCAGTGGCTTAATCTAATGTCCTGGAACTTTTAGTCTAACAGGGAAACATTCCAATGAAACAGGTAATTACAAAAGCCTTGGGAGAGAGCATCACATGGAAAGAATATGAAGAGAAAATGTAAATTCCTCAAAGGCCCATTATATCCCCCTGAAGGAAAGAGCACTTATACCAAGACCTCAAAGATGAATGATAATACACCACAAAAAGAGATAGAAGGGCATTCCAAGCAGGGAGGGAAGTATTCTGAAGGACTAGCTAAGAAAATGAAAGCACTTCGAAATGTCAGAAGGGTGGCTCCAGGGCCAGGGTGAAGACATAGGGATAGACAGCTCATGGAGACCTTATAGGGCATTTAAAGAGTTTGGAATTCATTTTCATGAATAATGCACAATTGACAAGTTTTCAATCAACAATCTAATATGTGTTTTTAAAAGATATCTTTGGCTGCTCTGTGGAAAAGGGGATTGGGATTTGGACTGTTTGTATGAAATGTTCTAAATACTAATTAAGTTGAGAGAGGATGGTGCTTAGACTACCATAAAAAGGCAGTGGAAACAGAGAACCATGGATAGATTTGAGAGCTGTTTTCAAGCAGTTTTCATCAGATTGGTTAGGATAGGAAGTGCAGGATGGGAGTGCAAGATCGAGGACAACTCTTAAGTCTCTGATTTGGGTGAGAGGATTTTGGCACCTTTCATGGAGACAAGGAAATACTGGAGGGAAGCAGGTGGAAGATACAATGCCTTTACTTTTGGAAGAGTTTCACTTGAAATGCTTAAAAGGCAATTGAAAAAAAAAATGTGTGCATAAGACTGTGACACGCATAAGTCTGGAGCTCAGAAGAGAGGTCCAGGAAGGAGACCCAGGGGTGGGGGGAGGGAGGGCGGATATCAGTTCATACACTGTAATGGCGCATGTGTGAGGATATCAATAGGGAGACGGTGAATAAAGAAAAGAAGAGGATCCAAAACAGAGCTCTTAGGAACAAGTCAAAGAGGGAGAAATTGCATCCTCAAATGAGAATGGCAAAAGACAAGAGAACTAGAGGGATATGGTGCCGCAGAGGTTAACAACGATGACTCTTTAAAAAGAACACCATGATTAAGAAAGCTAAATACAGCCTAGAGGCCAAGCAAGTGAAAGAAAATGTTCTTTCTTTATTTTTTTTTAAAGATTTTATTTATTTGTTCGACAGAGAGAGAGAGATCACAAGTAGGCAAAGAGGCAGGCAGAGAGAGAGGGGGAAGGAGGCTCCCCACTGAGCAGAGAGCCCGATGTGGGGCTCGATCCCAGGACCCTGAGATCATGTCCTGAGCCAAAGGCAGAGGCTTTAACCCACTGAGCCACTCAGGCACTCCAAGAAAGTGTTCTTCAAAATTAGTGGTATTAATGACACTAGAAACTCTAGGGAAGGTAACGTTAGCATAGTGGAACCAGCAGACACCAGAATGTCAAATGAGAAGCTCCATTTGTGGAATAAGCATCACCTTCTCTGAATTTGGTTGTGGATGAACAATGTAAGCTGACTGTTGTGTTTGTCTGTTTGTTGTTGTTTTTAGTAATGGCAGAGATTTGAACAGCAAAATGCTGATGCTTTGGTTGAGTTGTACATCTATTGGCAATGAGCCCCGGAAGCAAAGCATGTGTGGTTAAAGACATGGCTGATAGGTGTGTGTCATTGAAGCCCATACCTTCATTCTCTCCTAAGAAAGTATTTCTTTTTCTTTCAGCTCACGGAGGCATGAAGGAGAATTTTGACTATGTAGAACAGGCTGTAAGAGAAACGGTAAGAACAAACTTTCCAGAGACATGGATATGGGACCTCGTCAGTGTCGAGTGAGTTTTTGAGTTTTCTCTCCTACGTGCCTTTATTTCTATTTTTTTTTTTTGTTGTGCTCTCTTTAAACTTTACTCCTGGATGTATAAAGCAGTACCCTATTTGTAAAATATATTATACTGTTCATTTGTATGTACTGACCATGTATTTTATTTTTTCTATAGCACTGTTTCTCATTTATTAATCTCATGCAGATAAATGTAAGCTGCCTTAATTTTTAAAAAATAATGCAGTGTTTAAAGAAATGTGATATTTTTAAGGATAAGTTTCATAGAAATCCAGCTTTCAAGATTATTATCCAATGCCCTGACTAACCATTTTAATTTACTTTTAACCCTCAGTTAAAACCTTTTTGCTTGTGGGATGCCTGGGTGACTCAGTTGGTTAAGCATCTGCCTTTGGCTCAGGTCATGATCCCAAGGTCATGGGACGGAGTCCCACATCAGGCTCCTTGCTCAGTGGGGAGCCTGCTTCTCCCTCTGCCTGCTGCTCCCCCCACTTTTTGTGCTCCCCCCCCTCTCTCTGACAAATAAAATCTTTAAAAAAAAAAAAAACTTTTTGCTTGCTCTGGACTAAATTTAGTTTCCTTGTTTACACAAAGACTACATTTCATCAGTGATTTCTCCTTAGTTCCTCAGGCTCAGCAAATCTGTCCTTCCGCATCCCTGATACTATAACCCAGTGGCAGGCAGATGGCTTCTGTGTGAATGGTGATGCTGGATTTGGCATTTCGTCAACAGCTACTCTGGAAATCTCCCAACCTTTCTTTGTTGAAATGACCTTGCCTTTTTCAGTTGTTCGAAATGAACAATCTGATCTGGTTGTCAATGTCTTCAGCTACCTGAACACATGTGTAGAGGTAAGTTGTTCCCTTTGACCCGGAGACAAAATCTAATAAGGCCAAAAGATCCCTCAATATTTTCCTTGAATATTGCCGTATTCTTTTTATTCTCAAGGGCTCAATGGTACAATAAAGTGGTAAGACCTGTTTCCATATTCCTTAGACCAAGGCAGCTAGGTGAATCCACACAGCAAAGATTTAAATACTGCTTTGACAATGTCATTTCATAACGATGTGTGTTCCACCCTATTTTTCTTCTTGTGAGAAGTCATTTGGTATCTTTAATTTTTGCTAACTTAAAATAGTTACTTTTCTCAACATGGGAAGAGGATTAGTAACAGCAAAGTATTTGGTGCGCCACTCTCATGGCATGACTGTTTTTTTTAGATTTCTGTTCGGCTGGAAGCATCTCAGGATTTTGAGGCAAATCTCAGCACCCCTAAAAACAATGGCAGTGAGGTTATCCAAGCTGGAGAGAAGAAAACATATGTCTGGACTCTATTACCTAAGACATTGGGTAAGCAGCTATATGTACGCCAATCTCTCATGGAAAGCCAACCTTTTCCCTTTTTTTTTTTTTTTTACTTTTAATTCCAGTACAGTTAACATATAGTGTTATATTAGTTTCAGGTGCACAATATAGTGATTCAACAATTCTATACATTATTCAGGGCTTGTCATGATAAGTACATTCTTAATCCTCAGGGTGGGTGAAATTGGTGAAGGGGAAAACCAGCCTATTTTTATTGTTTTCACTTATTTTCCTTACATCCTTTATACAAACATAATTTTCTCCCTCTCCTTTTTTTAAAATTCTCAGTTAAAAATCCTGGTTTTTTTTAATTAATATAATGTATTATTCGCCCCAGGGGTACAGGTCTGTGAATCATTAGGCTTACACATTTCACAGCACTTACCATAGCACATACCCTCCCCAATGTCCATACCCCAGCCACCCTATCCCAACCTCCCCAACACCCAGCAACTCTCAGTTTGTTTTATGAGATTAAGAGTCTCTTATGGTTTGTCTCCCTCCAGATCCCATCTTGTTTCATTTTTTCCCATAATCTAATTTCTGGTAGCTCACGTGTATGTAGAGCAAAACCACCATAAAAGTGGTAAAGAAAAACCACCATAAAAGTATAAAAGTATAATGGGATTGAAATATGATACAAATGCCAATTTTCGTGATCTATCAAATGCACATATCATATCCTAAAAGAAGCTTATATTTTCATTATTGTTACCCAATTCCTTCACTTCTAACTTACTTCTTCACCATGTACATCACTGTCATCATGAACAGGTGTCACTTATCCCAAAATTATGCCTCAATCACAAATTGCCAGGAATTGCAAATTTACTAAATATATCATGAGACACCAAAAATACGGAACACTTGGATGGAGATAAAACACTGAGAAGAGTAGCATCTTCATGCATTTATTATCTGCAATATAGAGAAATAAATTTGATAGTAGCCTGTTGAAAATATAAGGGAAGGGTTAAAAAGAGTCTAGTGAACAGAAGAAGCTAGATGTGGTAGGTGCATGGGACTCATTATCAGTTATGTAAAAAATTATTGTTAAAAATTCCTTTATTTCATGTCACCTATTCATTCCATTATTTGGGGCAACAAAGGGTTTATTTATGAGATTATTTTAGTTCACCTGTGAGATTGGTCTGACTAAAACTAGTTTTCCTGTTAAATTTTGTTTCTCAGTTGTTCTCACTACACTAGGTCTTCAAAAATCTTCCCCTAGCAATTAAGATAGAGCACTTCATGGCATTTTTTATGGCAAGTTTTGTGACCATAAGTGGGGGACACGGTTCTAAGCATGAAGAATCAGTGGCTTTCTTAAAAAGAAACAAATGAGACAAAACACAGCAATAAGCAGAAACAAGAATAGTAAATTGCTTATATATATATATATATATATATGTATATATATATATATGTATATATATATATATACAGGCATGGAGTAATAGTAAAACAGAAGAAATCTCTTTTTCAATCTTTTAATTTTTACAAGTAAGGAAACTGAAAATCAGCTTTAATTGCATGACCTATGATTCACAAGAAGTTAAAAAAAAAAATGGATTCCAGGACCAAGACAAGATGGCGGAGGTGTAGGAGGCATGGAGAGCACTGGGATCCAGAAAGAGGCTGAAAACCACTCTAAAAGCC
>CM053611.1:36089292-36125471 GCA_028646535.1 Procyon lotor
AAAAAAAAAATGGATTCCTTGCTAGCACTAATTTAATCCAACATCCTTTCCACTATGACATATTTTACTATCTTTGTTTGTTCAAACTTGGGAAGAGTTCAGAGTCCTGGTTATTTGATGTTATGTCCCCACATTGGCATACGTAACCTTTATAAACAATCAGTTATCAAGGAATTGCCTCTGTTGGTTTTGTAAATTATTAATTTTCCTTAAAATTTCTTACTTTTTAATTAAGTAAATGAGTCACTTGTTTTTTGTTTATTTATTTCAAAAACTTCTTTATTTGAGTATAGTTGGCCCACAATGTAATATTAGTTTCTGGTGTACAAATAGTGATTCAACATCTTTATAGGTTATGCTGTGCTCACCACAAGTATAGCTACCATTTGTCACCACACAAGGCTATTACAATACATTGATTCTATTCCCCGTGCTGTGCTTTTTATTCCCATGACATTTTTTCGTTAACTGGAAGCCTGTATCTCCCTCTCGCCTTCACCCATTTTGCTCACCCCCCAACCCCTTTCCTCAGGCAACCATCAGTTTGTTCTCTGTATTTATAGGTCTGATTCTATTTTTTGTTGGTTTGTTTTGTTTTGTTAGATAACAAATCATTTATTTAATATAGGGAATCTTGAAACAGGTAAAAGAGAAAGTACCAAATTATCTCCAGGCAAGAGACAGAGCAAGTTATTTTGGTTTAAGCATAAATATGATGATAGTAGTCAGTTCTCCAATACAAGATGTGGTTCATTCAACTCTAATCATTTCCTATTACAGGAGGGGCCAATCGTCATTTAACTTATATTCGGGAATGTTTTCCAGGTAAAATGAATATCACTATAGTTGCTGAGTCCAGACAAAGTAGTGCCTGCCCAAAAGAAGGACCTGAGCAGCAGAATCTAAACTGGAAAGATACTGTGGTCAAAAGTCTGTTGGTAGAGGTATGTACATGTGAAACTATCAAGCTCTTCCAGAAAAGAAATAAGTTAAATGTGAAAAGACAGTCTTCTTGAACAGGCTTAATTAATTGACTATACTTTCTTTTACACAAGATATATCATTTTATATGAATTAAAACAGCAATAAAATTCATCCCTTCTTTAATTAATACCTGACCCCAAGATAGTAAAACTTAACACTTGAAACAGTGTTGATGGTATTTTGCTTGCTTCTGACTCATGTTTCCTGTAGGCCTGTTGCTCTTGCCTTCCTTTTTTATTAACCGACTCTCAAATCCAAGACAAATCTTCTTGTCCTACACTTCCATGTCGTTCCTATCATCCTCAAAAAGAATTAACACTCGTCAGTGCATATTTCTCAAGTTGCCGCTAGGTCTGTCCCTACTCTGCAAAACACTTTTGTTTATTTATTGGACATGCTAGATAGTATCAGAGGAGTTGAGAGTGTCCCACAATGACATCAGTTATCTCTGTCTGAACTATGGGAACACGGGGTCTAAAGTGGGTCTTAGTAATGCACGATGATTTTCAAAATTAAACAGAAGGGAGCAATGAATGGATCATCTCCCAGGGGCAAACGTGTGCCAGCCATGCCTACGTGGAAGGTGGCCCAGACTCATTCTTTTGTGCTTATTCTTGCTTACTCTTTGACAGCCTGAAGGTATTGAAAAGGAAATGACTCAAAGTTTCCTCATCTGTACAAAAGGTAAGAGCATCTTTTAGGTGGTCAGATTAATCCCTAAGAAAGATTATTAACGGGATCAGTTTATTTCCTCTCCTTCCACATTGGTTCCTTTGCCATACTGAGTCATTTCAGTGATTCCCTTTTCAGTAACTAGTGGAGGATTACTTTATTTCATGCTCTATCTTCATCATATTATTTTGACTAACAAAAAGGTTTATTTATTTATGAGATTGTTTTTTTTTTTTTAGTTCACCTAGGACATTGGTCTCCCTCAGCCCATTTTTCCATCTTATACCTTTTTGGTTCTTCTTGTCATGATTGCAGCACAATATTGGACAGAGGAAGATCAGGATTATGTCCTTTGTGCTCTTGGCTAAAGCAACTGCCCCCAGTCTCCTGCTTTGTGACCATCTTGTTGATGGTGATCTGATTTTAGTGGGAGTCTCCAAGCGTTCCCTTTTGTGTGTGCTGTTTAATCTGTCAGTTTTTTATATTTTATATGTTTTTATATTTTATATTTTATATTTTTTTCATACATAAGTAGTTTAGGCACTAAACTCGTGGAAAATAAGGGCCATTATCCAATACACACATATGCATACCATTTTCTACATATATTGTTATTCTAAACTAGATCAGAGATGTCAATTTCATCTTTTCTAACAAGCAACTTATGGAATAAAAGTAAATAATGGAACCTATTTCCTAATATGTTTGTCCCACACATCTGCTGTTATTGTTTATTTTTAAAAAGTTATCACACCATCTTTTTTTATCAATATTTTCTTTCTAGGGACCAAAGACTCCAAGCAGGTAGTTTTGGACTTGCCAAACAATGTAGTAGAAGGATCCGCCAGAGCCTTTTTCACTGTTGTGGGTAAGTTGGTTAAATTTTGTCTTTCACGGTGATTTGAAAACTTTGAATGAGGTAATTTTAAAAAATAATAATCCTTGAAAAAACAGGATGGAGAGATTTTTCTAAAGTATTACTTGAGGGAAGTACTGTTGAAGGGCATCCTCTATGCTTGTTTCCTTGTGGGATCTGAAGGGATTACCTACCATTTTCAAATCTATGTCCCTCGGAAACGCTGATAGCTGATAGCTGATAGCTGGATGATAGCTGGCATTTAGAAAACAAAGGCTCCTATTATATAGCTCATTCATCTGAAATATTAAATTCCCCCTTTTTTTCAAGACTCTATTCTTTTGACAGAGAAAGAGAGAGCACAAGCAGGGGGAGTGGGAGAAATTGGCAGAGGGAGAGAGAGAAGCAGGCTCCCAGCTGAAGAGAGAGCCCAATGTGGGGCTCGATCCCAGAACTCTGGGATCATGACCTGAGCCGAAGGCAGACGCTTCACCTACTGAGCCACCTTAAACTCCCTTTTGAAGAGTCAGAATAACCCTGGCTTGTTAGAGATGGTGGGAATTTCCTCAGTAACAAGAACACTCGTGCATAATAATAACAACAAACAAACACACACTTTTCTAATTTCCCCTTCTCTCCGGTAATGAGATTTTCAGAAATATTTTCATACCAGCAACTCTTTCATGCCTATCTCCTCTTTAGAATTACCTCACGAAAACTTTCCTTGTCGCCACCTTTTAAATGCAATTTTAAATATTTCCTGCTTTCATTATGCCTCTTTATCCACAGTCATTAATGCTGAGATGCCAACTAGAAACAGGAGTAACCCTCTGCTTTTCTTATTTTTAGGGGATATCTTAGGACTTGCAATGCAAAATCTGGAGAATCTTCTCCAAATGCCCTACGGGTGTGGAGAGCAGAATATTGCCCTACTAGCTTCGGATACGTATGTCCTCGACTATCTGAAATCTACTGAACAGTTAACAGAGGAAGTTAAATCTAAGGCTTTCTTTTTCTTATCTAATGGTGAGACCACTTACGTAATTTCTGCCCATAAAAAATAAAATCTATTAAATAATACTTTATATGTTAATAAAAATTAAAAAATAAATAAATAAATAAAATCTATTGTTACTAATACTAAGATGTCACAAAGTTACTATTATAAGCTAGTCTCTTGAAAGTATTAAAATTATAATTTTGTAAAATTAAATATTTTATTTTTATATTTTAATTTAATTTTAATTGTATATTTAATTATATTTAATTTATAAATTAAATTATATATAAAATAAATTTAAAATTAATTTTATATTTAATTTATATAATTTTATATAATTATTTTATAATAATTAAATATAATTATTACAATTATTATTATAAGCTATTTCTCATGGGGAGAAAGTGGATCTGAACTCTGAATGGGAGTGTTTTGAGTCGTCACTATTTTTTTTTTTTTTTTTACTTCAGTATGTGTGTGGTCATTTAGCTTCATAATCCAGAACAATACATTTCAAATTATAAGCCCAGTTTTTTTAATATGAATATTTTGCCAAGCTACTTTGTTGCTACAGTTACTAATAGTAGCTATAAATAGTTCATTTATCAACTTCTGTATTTGTTTGCTCAGTGGTGTTCCATTGCAATGAAGTGATTGGATTTGTATGTAGAAAAGGGTATGTAAATCTTGTAAAATATTATATCAAGGAAAGGCCCATGGGTATAATTTCTTCAGGTTTTCTTTTCAGAAAGATAACATAGAAGTCAATTAACCTTAAGGAAAAGGTATTAAACAATTAGTTAAGTGCCAGTTACTGACCTGGGCATAGTCATATGTAATATCTTGTCATTAAAACCCTATAAAGTAGGACTTAGTTTTTCTCACAATAAATGGAGTTTCAGATGAATAGAGTTTCAGACCCTGAGTTTCAGAAATTAAAAGTGAAATGATCAATCTAGTGACTTATGTCTGTCTAAACCCCAAACACAGGGCTTGCACTATGCCATTCTTTTTCTTCTAATTTGCTTAGCTTAAAAAGATAATTTCCTACCGTTTTGTGCTTTAGGTTATCAAAAGCAGTTGTCTTTCAAAAACAGTGATGGTTCATACAGTGTGTTTCGGCAGAGGAATCAGAAAGGAAGCATGTGGTAAGAGACGAAAGTTTTATTTTAAATAATATAGAGGTGATCTGAGGAGGGCTTGGGACAGTCTGAGGGAGTTGAGTGTGGTGGATTTGGAAGCAAAGTGAGTTTCAAAGTGAGTGGACAGAGATGAACCAGAGAAGCGAAAGTGTTTGATTATTCTAATTCGAATGCAACCACATACCTGGGGTGCCCTGGCAATTTGCCTAGAAGCCTCATCATTTACTGACAACCCTGTGTATTTCCACAGCCTAACTTTGTGGAAAATGGCACAGGCTAGTCCACACTTCTCAGAGACCCATGTAGAGAGTCAGGGGAGAGGAAAGTAAAACTAGAAGGCCAGAGAGCATCAAATTATACCCATTCCATCTTCATGTATAGATAATCCAATGAACCATAAAGCAAGAAGCTAGTTTGTAAACAAGCTGAAAATGACCTACTTTTCTTTTTACATATTGATATTCATAACAATTTACTGACCCAAAGGAAAAAATGCACTATCAATAAAGATCCTCTACAGTCAGCATTAGCCAAATGAGATGCATCCATTTTCCAAAGGGAAAGATGGTAATGAACCCGTGGAGTAGATGACATTTCTTTTTACCTAACTTTCCTCTAACTCGTGATTTGCATTACAGGCTCAGTGCCCTTACCTTTAAGACGTTAGAGAGAATGAAGGAATATGTTTACATTGACGAACAAATTCAAAAAGAGACGTTAATCTGGCTTTCAAGCAAACAGAAAATAAATGGCTGCTTTGAAAGTGATGGCAAGCTCTTCAACAACGCCTGGGAGGTGAGAGACGAACAGGACGAGGCTTTCCTTGCCTCTGTGCATTGCGAAGCTTTCCTATATCTGATCTAACTAACCCAGAACAGGAATATTTTTCCTGTGGCCATTACCCTTTCTGACTGCCGGAGTCATAGGCTCAGGGTGTACTGGTCAACAGCGTCACTCCACGGCACGCACGCTAACCCCAGCTAGACTTACCTCCTCATCAATCTGTAGTTTGCTTCGCTATCTTTAGTTCTCCCACACAACTAGTCTCTTTCAGGGGATAGACTGAAAGCAGGAGAGAAGGAAGAGAAAAGAAACCTAGGAAGGAAACATTCATAAATTTGGAGCCAGACAATATGTCAAGGGTGGGTGCCCCGATTACGGAATTTATTCCTATTTATGGATGGCCAGAAAGTTGAGGAAGAATACTTATTAATTTACAGCATTTCGGTGACACATTCTTCTGTTACCTTCTCAAGTCAAATGATAAAGGACTCACTTCTCAAGTCGAATCATAAAGGCCTTGCTTGCTATAGGTCAAAATTCAACTGAGATGAACTACATCCTTGACAGTACCCACACCTTCCCTTTTCCTGTCCATATTAAGGTAAATCACTAGATATTTTCCCTTCTGATTGCCTGTCTTTGCAGATAGCTGTCCACCTCCATTCCATCCTCTGTGTACTTTATTCGTCTAACTTTTGTATTTCCCTCTGAAAACAATCTCTCTGATCATGATGCTTTAGCATGCCCTAATATCTCCTCAAAGATTCTGGGCTTTCCCCCTGGATCCTTCTAAATCACCACCCCTATTCTTGGATTTTGGAACATAAAGTCAATCTGCTTCAAAATATGGACAAAAGGCCACTCTGTGTGGTATTTAAGTTAATGCAAATTGTTTTCAAATTGTTATACTGTTTGTGGTGTAGAAAATGTCTTTAAATTACTCCAAATCTATTCTTCACTAGAGGAGCTCCCTGGTAGAGAAGAGTTCTTGTTCCCATGTAGAAAATGAGAATTTTTCATGTTCTCTTCTAAAGCATCTCCACATCTTTCTTCTTACTGGATTCATTACTGATCACTGCTTCAGTTTATCTGATCTTACCTAATCTCTTTTCCATAAGTTGTGTGTGTGTGTGTGTGTGTGTGTGTGTGTGTGTGTGTGTGTGTGTGTTGAGTTAGGAAGGAGTAAGAAGCAAAGGAAAAGTAAAAACCTACACTGCAGAGGAATGGCGATAGAACTTGTTATAATTTAAATGGATCCCCACATCTTATTTTAGTGTTTCCTTCTACAGTTATTTGCACCTTGAAAATAGAGCTCCTCAGATATTTTCTAAAGAAGAAAGAGGTCATCTTTTGCTTAGAGAAAATGAAAGGTTTATACCAGTTCGGTGATCTCCAATGCCCTCAGAATGCTGTTTGCATTAGTACCATTAGAGCACCCATCTATGTCCCCGTGTCTTGCTCCTGACTGTTTGAATCCGAATCTCTTGAGCAGATGTTGGTTTATTTAAGGCCCATATTCCCCGCTGCATTTTTGTGCACTGTCAGCTTACAAATTGCTTAATTTAAAAATGCTTTTCTGATTTTACACTGTAAGAACCTACGAGCCTTGATTATTATTACCACTTAGGATACTTTCCCAGGGAAGTTCCAGAGCTTCGCAGAAACTTTCTGCCCCACCACAGCAGAAATTCTTTGTTTGCTTTTCCAAATCAACAACAGAGTATAATAGAGCCATATGAATTGCTTGGAATTCATGTCCAAGAGTAGGTCACATCAATAGATGATATGTGTCATTAGTATATTTGAGATTAATGGTATTTTTTATTTCACTACTATAATGAATCTTGATGGATTCTTAGCATTGTTATTGACCAGTTAATTTTTTTTCCCAAAAATGTTTATTTTATTTTTTCAGTGTTACAAGATTTATTGTTCATGCACCACACCCAGTGCTCCATGCAATACATGCCCTCCTCAGTACCCACCACCAGGCTCGCCCAACCCCCCCACCCTCTCTCCTCCTAAACCCTCAGTTTGTTGCTCAGAATCCACAGTCTCTCATGGTTCATCTCCCCCTCTGATTTCCCCCATTCACCTTTCCCTTCCTTCTCACAATGCCCTCCATGTTTTTCTTTACGCTCAGCTCGTAAGTGAGACCATAAGGTAATTGGCTCTCTCTGCTTGACTTATTTCACCCCGCATAATCTCTCCCAGTCCCATCCATGTTGATACAAAAGTTGGATATTTGTCCTTTCTAATGGAGGCATAATATTCCATTGCATATATGTACCATATCTTCTTTATCCATTCATCTGTTGAAGGGCATCTTGATTCTTTCCACAGTTTGGCAATTGTTTAACCAATTAATTTTAAAATTACATTTAAGGTATTTGGTTTTTTGTTTTTGGGGTTTTTTTTTTTTTTTTTGAGATTATTTGCTCCAGTGTTTCTTTCATACTTCATTTCACTTCAGAAGACTAGCTCTTTTTTTTTTTTTTTTTTTTTTTGGTGGTCTACTGCCCTGTCTGATTAATTGTCTCTTTGTGTTTAGGGTGGAGAAGAAGAGAACATTTTACTCACTGCATATGTTGTTGGAGCCTTCCTTGAAGCTGGACTCAATTCCACTGTATGTCTTCCCATAATCCTTGAATTGCAGTCACTTAAATGCATGTTAAATCAATTATGGATTCAGAATGATCTCAAATTCTCAGACTGAATGAAACATCAAGAGAGCACTTAATTCACTGCCACCTCTTAACTGAATGCTACTCAACACTTTTTTGATTTGTAGAAACCAGTGATGAGCCCTCTTAAGTTTTTCTCTAGGAAGAATACACAACTGCACACATACTCAAGCTTTTCATACCATTTCTGGTATTGAGCTATCTCCTGAAGTTCAGCCATGAATTCCATGTTAAGAACCCCTATTCCATGTTTAGACATAACCCAATATTCTGTTTGTCTAACCAATTCAGTGTGTAAACATTTTCACCTTAAGCAAGATTCATATTGGCTACCCCCCCAATCCCAAATTCAGATTATCTGACTCAAAAATCTATTCCTGAACTAAAATAGCAGGAATTTTCACTGTCTTTTGTATATCTCAAAAAGCATCTTTAGAAATATAAGCCTCTATTTTAAGCATTAGAGTAAAATACCTTGGTCTAAAAATAAACTCATTCATATGCTTTGCTCCATAGAAGAAATACATATTATTAATTAAAATATAACTGATGACATATAAAACTATTTTCATATTACTTACATTTTATTTCCCAAATACTAATATTGCCATTGAAAATGAATTTCAACAATATTTTTAAAGAATAATACGTGTATGTATATGAATAGGTTTGTATGTAAACCATAACTCAAGGATGTATTATATACATTTTAAAGAATGGTTAGTTGAAATATTCAGCAAGCTTATAAAGCATTCAGGTATTATTTTAAAATATATTATTCTTCTCTTGACTAGTTTCCTGCTCTACGAAATGGGCTTTTCTGCCTAGAGGAAGCACTGGAAGACGGTGTCACTAATGGCTACATCCATGCGATTCTAGCTTATGCTTTTGCATTAGCTGAAAGGGAGAAGCAAGTGGAATCCTTACTCCAGGTCCTGGATCAATCTGCTACCAAAACAAGTAAGTATTATTATTCACTTTTACCACTAATGGGGATGATCTTGAGAAAAGAGCAATAAAATTTACTTAGCAATCATATGGGAACCTTGTCTTCACTGGTATGTTTCTATTTCTCTTCTGGAATTTCTCAGTGGCCCCTTTGTCTTTAAAGAACATTATTTTCTGCTTCCTTCTTTCTCCTTTCTGCTCATTTCTTTTTCAAATGAGTGAAGTAAGGGGAATCTAGCCTGGTGACCATGCCATAGATCAAAAATACTCTTTGTGTGACTTCATCACACACCGCTTTTAACCTTGGGAAGTGTTACTAGAGGCTGTATTAGTGTGCTACAGCTGCCATAACCAAATACCACAGACTAGGTGGCTTAAACAGCAGAAACTTAGTTCCGCACAGTTCTGGAAGCTGGAAGTCCAAGACTGAGGTGTCAACAGATGTGATTTCTTCTAAAGTCTCTCTCCTTGGGTATAGATGGGTGTCTTCTCCCTTTGTCTTCCTGTGGGCCTCTGTGGGCCTGCCTACCTGGTGTCCCTTCTGTGAATTCCAATTTCTTCTTCTTATTGGAACTCCAGTCATACTGGACTAGGGCTCACATTTTAACGGAATTAAAACAGCTTCATTTTAATGGAATCACCCCTTTTAAAAAGGCCCTATCTCCAAATACAGTCACATTCTTAGGTACCAGAGATTAGGACTTGAATATGTAAATTTTGAGGGGCCATATCTCGGCCCACAGCAGAGGCCAGGAATGGGATTTGCACTGTTCTTATGTGTACTTTGTAGTGTTTATAGGCACTGTGTGAAAATTCTTCCTTTTCCTCAGATAATGGGATATTTTGGGAAAGAGGAAAGAAACCCAAGACAGAAGCATCCCCGTCCTTTATTCCTCACGCACCTTCTGCTGAGACCGAGAAGACTTGTTATGTGCTGTTGGCTGTTCTTTCCAAGAAAACTCCAGACCTCACCTACGCGAGTAAGATTGTGCAGTGGCTTGCCCAACAGATGAATTCCCACGGGGGCTTCTCTTCCACTCAGGTGATTGTTGTGGTCCCGATATTAATAACAATATGTGTATTGCGAAAGATGCTCCTCTTTGGTAATCTGGGTAACAAAGGTAATCATAGAAAATGCCTCCTCAGATGAAGAATATTTGCTATTATGTATCCTATTATTTAGCCAGCAGCTATTTATTGGGCCGTTCTTGTGTAGCAGACACTAGTAAGAATTCTTTATATACAAATGAATAAATTAAGGCCGCTTTTCAAGGAATCTATGACTAATTTATACCTGCACTTACAGTAGAAATAGAACATAGGTCTAGAAGAGATTGTTGTCATAGAGTCTTGGTGATAAGTTAGATATCCAATGACACTATGATACTACATATCAACCAGCCAAGAAAAAAGATGTCTATTTCTGTGCTGTATACATTGGGAAACACAAATGAAAGGAAAGAGTAACAGAAGAAAGGACTATAAAAAGAACAGTGATTTATGTCTTAACAAGAAAAAAATTAAAATTCAAAGAAGTGCCGTTTCATTCCCACGAAGGAAATTTTCACCTCCCTCCTTACTTTCTTTGCTCTAGTCTTAATTTCTGAATAAAACCATATGTTAGTGAATCTGCCAACATCATTTTCTGATTCTGACTCCTTTCCTCAAAGATTGATGGGCATAAGCGTTATCCAAGGCAGCCAAAATACTTAGCAAATTGACATAATGGAAATATTATTATATGATAATAATGTTATGTCAATTTTTAGAAGAGATTTGGCACTATTTTCAACAGCAGAGATTACACTTTGTAAAATACTTTAGACCACTAAAATCTAAGATTTGTTGAGGGAGATGAAACGACAACAATTGCATGAGCAAATGTATTGTCCTGTTTAAGATTTGCTTCTTTGTGTTCTGTTAACTTAACAATATTTTTATGGATTGACTTAAAGTTCATGGTCAAATGATGACTAATATTGCATTGTAATGAGTTTAGATCTTTGCTTCTACTGTTTTTTGCAGGATACTGCAGTCTGTCTTCTTGCCATAACCCACTACATGAAGTTAACCTTCTCTAACGATCAAAACACTGTCACCCTTAGCAGTGAAGAATCCAATGAGGTTTTCCAGGTTAACAATGACAATCGCTTACTGGTCCAACGTTCTGAACTAACAAAAGCACATGGACAATACACAGTAGATGTAGAAGGACAAGGCTGTGCATTTATCCAGGTAATAGAAATCTACCTGAGACAGGGATAAAAATTTGCCAGTTAAGGAGCTAGATTATCCTTTTAGTTATAGATGGAGTGTTATTTTATCATTGTTTTAACCATTGTTATCTCTGTTCTTTCTTTCATTGATATTTTCTAATCAATAGCTGAAAATGCAAGTTATCTTCTGAAGAGATACTTACTCTTAAGCATAGCCGGATAACTGAGGAGTTTCTTAAAGAATGTCACTGTTAGAAAGCATTCTGATATTTCCATTACGTCAAGATTATTTGTTTATGTAAAGATTCTTGCGTTTTCTAAAAACTGAACAATTACATTTTACCTTATTCCCTGATGGTAAAGATATAAAATAAAATGCAATGAATGAAAATAGAGAAAAAAATAAGTCCTTCAGTTCTTACTACAGGGTAAATGAATGGATTGTCTTCTGACTTGCTATTCTTTCTAGGGCACCCTGAGATATAATGTACTACTACCTAAAAAAGCATCTGGATTTTCCCTTTCCTTGGAAATGATCAAGAAAAACTCTTCAGATACATTCCAGAGTAATTTTGACCTGACAATAACCATCAAGTAAGTGTCCCATTTTGATATCAACTCCTGGGTTAGAAAGATGATAATAGATGAAAAAAATAGTTGTTTTAAACAGTAGCAAAATCAATATTAATGATGGTAACCACAGTGAGTTCATATATTGGTGGTGATATTTCTAGACCATAGTCTCTTTCTAGCTCTCTGTGTGCACACCACAGTTTAATATTTATGCAAGTAAGATTTATACTGTAGCCAAGTATAAATTTGAAAGCTTCTGCCTCAATGATATTGCAGCAATACCGCCATTGTCTTGTGTGTACGGAAATACTGTCAGATGTGGACAATGGAAAGCCCATTTTTCCTCCTAAAGCACAGGTGGGCTAACATGAGAAAACTTAGAGATGCTTATTCTACAACTATGTAGAGCAAAATTTTAGATTTTTATTTTTTGGAGTAGACAAAATAATCCTCTTAAACTAAAATATAATTTATAGCTGCCGAAGAGTTTTAGCCCTCGTTAATATGTGGGGAAACACTGAGTAAACTTCATTTGGGGGATTTTTCTTGGGACTTCCAAATGAAAATCCTTAAACATCGGAGATAAGGTAAGAACCGCATACACCATGGAACTCTCAACTTGCTTTCTAAACAAAGATATCCTTTAAATATTGTGCAAATCTAAGACTAACATAAGTATATGTGATATAGATTTAGCAGCTTGTGTATAAGTGAGGACTTTGAGGCCTCAGGCAAACTTAAAAGAGATTTGGGAGATTCCAGGTCCAGATAATTCACTCTTTATTCCAACTTATTGTCACTCTAGTTGTGCCTATTTTCAGAGGTTTGAGAGTGACTTTCTTCAGGTGTTCCTTCTTCAGCTTTTTGCCTTTGCTCCAGACATAAAGCCACTTGGTATCTCTGTATCCACCATCCTTGCCATAAGATGGGTCATTATTTTAGACTGTTGTCTAAATCTGTGTTTGTTTTTAAATTTCAGGTATACTGGAATTCGCAATAACTCCAATATGGTTCTTGTTGATGTAAAAATGCTGTCGGGATTTACTCCAGTCATGGCATCCATTGAGGAGGTAAATAATAGAAGCCTACACTTTTGGCACAGAAAAAGTAATAGTGTGTAGATAAAATAATTCGTTAGCCAAAGTCATGCAGTTCTTCCTTTCAACAAGTTTATTCAGAGTTCATGTTTATTTTTGCTGTTATGCTGGAGAGACAGTGTTCTTAATTGGTAGCAATTGGCAGTCATTTTTCCCATAGTTCATAATTTAGTTCTTTATTTAGTTGCTGCTTGTGGCTATAAAAATATTATGGCACAGGGAACATCCATAATATAGATTCCTGACAATCAGTTAAGTAAGAAGTATGAAACATTCAATACTGGAAAGTATTCTTTAATATTTATTCTCCATCCCTCCCTGCCAATTTCTATAAAGCTTGAAAACAATGGCCAAGTGATGAAGACTGAAGTCAAGAATGACCACGTTCTTTTCTACTTAGAAACTGTAAGTTGAGCAATAGCTCTTTTTTCTTCCATGGCTTCCTTTTCTTTTCTGAAGGTAATTGGTTGCTTGTATTTTATTCACGGGTAAATGAATATATCCAGTTGACCCTTGAATCACATGGGTTTGAACTGCCTGGGTCCACACACACAGGATTTTTTATTTATTTATTTATTTTTAAAGATTTTATTTATTTATTTGGTGCAGAGAAAGAGAGAGAGATCCCAAGTAGGCAGAGAGGCAGGCAGAGAGAGAGGGGGAAGCAGGCTCCCTGCTGAGCAGAGAGCCCAATGCGGGGCTCGATCCCAGGACCCTGGGATCATGACCCAAGCTGAAGGCAGAGACTTTAACCCACTGAGCCACCCAGGTACCCCAGGATTTTTTATTTCTTATTTTATTTTTTTTAAGATTTTATTTATTTATTTGACAGAGAGAGATCACAAGTAGG
This sequence comes from Procyon lotor, assembly GCA_028646535.1. Classification (NCBI taxonomy): domain Eukaryota; kingdom Metazoa; phylum Chordata; class Mammalia; order Carnivora; family Procyonidae; genus Procyon; species Procyon lotor. Next base: position 36,103,098 of record CM053611.1, read on the forward strand.
CAGAGAAGGGAGGCAGGCAGAGAGAGAGGAGGAAGCAGGCTCCCTGCTGAGCAAAGAGCATGATGCAGGCCTGATTCCAGGACCCTGAGATCGTGACCTGCGCTGAAGGCAGAGGCTTAACCCACTGAGCCACCCAGGCGCCCCAGGATTTTTTATTTTTTATAAATGCAGTACAATACTGTAAATATATTCTCTCTTCCTTATGATTTTCTTAATAACATTTCTTTAGCCTGCCTTATTGTAAGAATACAGTATAAAATACATATACCCTACAAAATATGTGTTCTGTTATCGGTATGGCTTCTGGTCAACAGTAAACTGTTAGTAGTTAAGTTTTGGGGAAGTCAAAATTTATATGCAGATTTTCAGCTGCACAGGGGGTTGGTGCCCTCAACCTCTGCATTGTCCGAGGTTATGTACTGTATATATGATAGGGTTTGTCAGAAAATATGCGACATTAAAGATGATCGGTGTTCTCCAGTCCCACTGATGATTTATCTTCTCCCTGTTGACTCTAACATTATTTCATATATGCTTTGGCTACTTTACTATGACTCTCAGGTCAGAAATAGCATGTCCCTGTTTTTCGTTCTTCACAGCAGTCTAACATAGTATGGCCACAGAGCAGATGCATAATTCTTTTATGGTCTGACCTGAATTCCAACAAAGGCTGGCATGAGTTTTAGAGTCATCCCTTCCATGTGTACATCACTACTGTTCACATAAATGCCTACATTAGCCTAATGCTTTCAACTAGATTTCTTGCACTTTAGGATAAGCAATGGAGCTTAAAATTTCCTATAATTTAATGTCACCAAACTCATTATTTTGTCATCATGTAAGATCCTGATACCCTAAATCTATTTAATTGGGTAAATCATGAACTTCTGGAAATAATTTGCCCTATGATTTTCTTTTTGCAGACCTGCTGATGTATTTATACCTAATGTATTTATGATTTGGGTCTCTGTGTGATTTCGACCTGATGTATTTACGCTTTGTATCTTTACAGGTTTTTAGTACAGCAAACCATTTTACTTTCTCTGTTGAGCAAACCAACTTCGTGTCCAACATTCAGCCCGCCCCAGTTATGGCCTATGATTATTATGAAAAAGGTAGGCAAACAGTGCCATGCCCTAAAACTACGGGACATGGCATCTATATCTAAGACTTCCTGAGCCACTAAATCTTCCAAAATCATCCTCCATCATGAAAGACTAAATGAAGACTGGTTTTACTTTACATATTGATAGTTTTCCTCCCCGATATATATTCTGACTGAGTCATTTTCCAGTTACCAGTTTTCAACTCCTAGAATCCTTTTAATATAGTGTGAGAAGGCTTCCCTTCAACTTGAACTACAAACCTTGCTGAGCCTCAAGGTTTCTTTGTTATTATTTTGTCATTGTTAATGCCAAGACTTAACATTTCATGCAACCTCGATGGACTTTGACTTGAGAAGGGGAATGGGCAATATTCTGAAATATTATAGGAAAGTCTTGATAGATTAAGTTCCAAAACAATTACTAAGATGTTGTGAAGACCATAAAAATTTTCAATGGTCAATGCTGTTACTTACTCATTGAATGTCATATAAAGTCTGTCAAGAAGTATTTGAATTCCTGCTCTGTCATTTACTAATTGAATGTACTTCATCAAGTCCCTTAAACTTTAATAGGATGTTTTTGGATTTAGAAAATGGAGAAGTGATTGACTGCCTTGGAAAATAATTGGAAAGATTAGACCTGATGCATCTATACTGTCTGACATAATCTAGCTGTTGGACATTTAAGTTGGAGATTTAAAAAGGGTGAACTTTCCCTTTATTTTCCAGATGAATATGGCCTTGTTTCTTACAACATCAACAGTGTTTCAGTTTCCCAGTAAGACAAACAAAGCCCAGGAACAGGTAAGGAAATTTCAAATATCTAAAACATTGAAACCATTGAAAATACATATGGTGCTAAAGTGAAAACCTAAAAAAGATAACAATGGATGAAGCAAGAAGTCTGTGATAAGTCACAGGGTTTGACTAGCTATATGCACCAGATAAGTATTCTGATAGTCATTAAGGTTTTATTAATTTTTTTAAAATAGCTTTAAAGAATTTACAACTATATATGTGGCTTTTATCCATGTCTCATTTTTAAAAATCAGTCATCTCTGTTTTATAAGTTGAGAGGTCATTAAATACATATGTACTTATATGTATACATATCCACATACATATTATATATGTATGTGTGTTTGTATATATTTGAATATATGTATGTTTGCTTAGCTGTATCTATATATTTATTTATATATAAATACCCACAGTTATTTATTGTTTAAACTATGTTTTTAAATCCCAGGTGGAAAGCTATTTACTTTGAACAAACTCATTCTTCTGTATCAAACCTGGAAGAAAACCGTGAACCACCTCCCGTACTGAATATACTGCAATCTGCCATGACTTCTTATCAGTTTTTATTTCTTTATGATCCAATTAAATGCTCTCATTTCTCACCTGAGTCTGTGATTTTTTTTTTTCTTTCAGTATACTATACAAAATTTTCATCTGAGAAAACTCGGGACTTTCTTTGATGGAAACTCTCATAATTTCCTTTACTGTCATAAATTCTGAGTTTAAGTTTTTAGACATTACGGTATACACACTATGGAATCCTCCCATATCCAGAGAAAGGGAGAAAAAACTAGGGTCAGTGGATGTGAGGGAAAGAGACTGAGTTGGAAAGGACTTCATATGAGATCAAGGAAATAAAAGAAACACGCACAACACTTCTCCATGAAATACCATCAAAGAATGGGGGAGAAGAACTTAGAAAGTCATAAATTAATTGATGGATTTATTCAGTTCCCATACCTGATTGAGAGGGTAATCCAAGGGTATTTTATCTCTTTAGAAAGTATTTTATTGTACCAATCTTGTCACTTATTACTGAGAAGCAATATTCAATGTTTATCCTTTGCTCATTAACACTACTGATAAAACAATAAAGTGATATTGAGAAAACTGAGGCAAGAAGAAACTGGAGAAAATAAGGATAGAAATGAAAATAATTTCTCTACTGACTTTCACGCAGGCTTCTAACCCTGCTGAGATACTGCTACAGGCAAGAAACAGATCAATTCTCCAGTTGTGGGGTTAAAAAAAAAAAATGGAAACAGAGTGTCCTAGAATCTATTAGTGCCCAATAAATTAAAAATTTAGTGTTTTAATAGATTATGGTTAGACTTACTTATTTCTGTAGTGTCCCTGCCCAGTGTATACTGCTAACAGTGCCAAAATTACCATCAGGTCCTTAACAAACATTTATTAATTGATTCGTCGTAGATAAACTGCTGGTGCCAACCCACATCTGGTGCTACAAAAGTTTATTTCACTGTGTTAAGAATTTCTTTATATCTTCTCAGTTCTCTTATTTTACCAAAACACTCCACATAAGAGGTGTATATGTATGACATCAGTGCTCATAGTTTTGAAAAATGCCCTAGGCTCTACACATACTTGGGGATTTCACTGAAGGAAAAATAGCACTCTTTTAGTACATTTTGTACTAAAATAAAAGGAATTCACTTTGTGGTAAGTAATGTCTTCTTATGGGAAACTTTTTTTTTTTTCCTAAATAAATAATACTCAATCCTCATTTTACTTGACGTGTATTCAGTTAGTCCACTGTTCTAAGAAAATTTTTTCTCAAATTCTAAGCAGGCAAGGAGGGCATGGGGAGGTCTGTCACTGGCTATACTTCATGGCACAGAGAAAATCTAGAATTTAGTGTTTACATTTGCAAAATTTCTTGGTGAGTATGGGAGGTGACAGGGAACGGAGATCTAAATATCTTTTTATTATTATTATTTTGTTCAGTTAGGCAGCATATAGTACATCATTAGCTTTTGATATAGTATTTGACGATTTATTAGTTGGGTATAATACCCAGTGCTCATCACCACACATGCCCTCCTTAATACCCAACACCCCTCTCCCTTCTGCATCCCTAGGTTTGTTTCGCAGAGTCCAGAGATCTAAATATCTTCTAAAGAATAAAAGACTATTAATGAACAGTATAGCTCTGTTACCTGCCCTTTACATTGAAACCTCTTTCTAGCTTATGTTGGACAAAAAACCAAAATCATTCCCCTGGCCCACGTTTTCATATAAAATGGGGCATATCAGATAATCCAGTTTTGGAGTGTTGAATGGGAAATGCCAAGTTTTGATGTGATTGTGTATGTCTGTGCATACGTGTGTGTATTTAAGAAGGAATCTCTGGTAAACTAGACCACCTTGGAATATCTCATGGAGGATGTATAGCTCTGATCTAGATGAGGCTCACATTATCAAAATATCGCATGACACTTGCCCCTCTTGCCTGTCTACACAAAAGTACTTGGACAACGGGAATAATGCATTCCCTCTATCATGTTTGTATGTAGTAATCACACTTTTTTTTGCATTTTGAAATAAGTTATGTATACATTTAACAAGTACATGAAATACTTAACCCTAACATCCCCTTTACTGTCTTCAAGAAATTTTATCCTCTTTGACTTCCTCCTCATTCTATCAATTTTTTCTTATTTCTCTTTTCTTAGGTCTCAGCCTCTTTCCTTTTATTGTTTTATTTTTCTTTCATCATCACTTAAAAGTTGATTCCTCCCTCCCCATAATGCACACATTTCTTTGTCTCTGTCTAGATACTTATTGATCTTCTTTTTTTGGCTCCACTTTCTTTTCCCAAATGTTAAATCATGTTTTACATTATTATTCTAGCAAGTCCTTTTCTCTTCTCATTACACACACTAAAAATCCTGTGAAATTAAAATTTACATCCGTATTTTTAGGATTCCCAAATGTATGACATCTCCATCTACATTTCAACCCCATGAATCCCACTGTGTACCATACCTTAGCCAAATGTCCCACAGACACCTCAATAATATCCATCATTTACCCCCAAACTAGGTTCTTTTACTGAGATCCCCATCTCAGTGTGTGACAATATCATCACTAAATAATTGCTTAACTATCAACCTTACCCCCTTCCCTGTCTCATCTCTCACATTCTACTCATTACTGTTGACAATGGACCAGTGTTGACCTACCACAGGAATGACTCATTGATCCACTGGCTTTTATCCACACTGCCATGCTGCCTTAGTTTGGACCACCAGTCCTGAGTGCCTCTATATGCCAAACACCTCTTCTGGATGGTTAGGCCATATCAGTGAATGAAAATAGTAAGAAATGGCTACCCTTGTGGAACTTACATTTTAATGGGAGAGATATACAATACGTATGATATAATCAAACATATGTAGGCATAAAATCAGCAACATAAATAAGCAAAATATAAGAAATTGGAAGGTGATAAGTGTTATGGAAAATAAAAATTGTAGAGATGGATGGGAGGATCCAGCATGTTCAGGGAGATGAAGAGGAGAAGGACTGAAATACTGGGTAGATTTACTTCAACCTCATTGAGGCAGTGACATTTGAGCAAAGGTTTGAAGGACATGAAAGAGTGAGAGAGTTAGCTACATAGATGTCTGAGGGAAGAACGCTCTGGGCAATGAGAGCAGCTAGAAAAACAGGAACTTGTGTTTTGCTCTGGCCTCAGGGTGCTTTTGGATGAATCATTATTGTTAAGCCAATCACATTATCTCAGTTCCCTCTGGCAGTGAGTGGTGGCCAATGGGGTCAGGTTCCCTAGAATATAGACTCTGAGGTGGCGATCTCTGTGTAGAGATCTTTAAAGCCCTCTGAGGAAGGCTTTAAAGAATATCACCAGTGAAGGATAAAAGAATCTGGATTGTAGGGAGAGGAGCTGAGCTGCGAGGGATCCCAATAAAAATTTCAGCCCAAAGAGAACTTTGCTGCTGGGATGGACTTTTAGCGTTCTCCCATCTTAGGGTGAGGAAGCTAGGACTTTATATACCACCACAGCACCCATTATGGGAAGCCAAGCTACCCTTAAGGAGAAGGGAGAACTTGGATGAAAAGTCTCTCTGAGACTGAGGGAAATTTTCAGAGCGGAATTCATCTAAGAGCCAACAGCCACCAACATTTCTAGAAGCTGATGCTGATCTTGTCTCACAGAGTCCATGAATAAATCTCAGGGACATAAAAGGGTGAAGTGACGTGAAAGTTTATTAAGTGAAGGTGAGAGCAGAAAGCAAAGAAAAAGCTCTTTAGAGTAAGAGGGGTCCCGAATGGGAGATGTTAGTGGAAGTCCTTTATTGACAACTTGACCAGGAAGCTTGTGGCCCTGAGATTCTTATGCCGCCTTGGTTTGAGCAAGGACTATTGATGACATCCTTAATGACTTACTTCTTTGAGGTCTGGTCATTTTCTGTGATTACAAAGTAGCAGCCAAAGGAAAATACTCCAAACATCCAGGGCCAAGTGGTCTGGTCTATTCCCTTATCTCTTCCTCACTCTTGCTTAGTGCTTCTGCCTGCCAGGAATAGCTTCAGAGAGCAGCTAGGGGCCCCCCACCTCTCCCTGCCTATACCTTAATCCTTTCCTTACTCACTGGGATTATGAGTATTTCTGCCATAGAGGAGAATATCTAAAGGACACACCACAGATCACTACTTTGGTCTAGCAATGAGACATAAGAACCAAATCTGACTAAGGACCTATACAGAGATGTCTCCTAGGACAGCATTTGGAATGATTTTCTCCTTGGTAGAAAAGGAGAGAGAGAGAGAGATTCAGGAGATTCAGGAGAAGAAAATTCTTTCTGCTGACTCCTTTGTTTAAGATTGAGATATTATTGGGAATAAAATAATGTTTGGTAATGCAGAAGGCAAGCTGTCACTAAAAAGGCAAGAAATACTGATCCACCAAGTGGTGAAGCAGAATGAAAGAGACCCCTTGGGAGCATTGGTAAACTGCCCAGTGCCAATGCCACCTTCCTGAGAATTTGTGACAGAAGAGAGAAATGATTGACATTTCCGAGTCTCTATTAGTTAGGCATCCTGTTACTTGCCGCTGATAAAGATTTTCTCGTCATTTTTTCCCCAATTCTTCGCCTTTTTTTTTTGTTCCAATCCTGTCTTTGTATAGAACTTGTGATATCTCCTTTTTATAATTCTTTCTAGATTACTAATCCCAATAAAATCATTCTGGAGAAGGGCTGGTACAGGCACTAACTGACTGACATGAGTCACCCATTGTTCACAGTAATGTTCCTCACAACTAGAACTTAGGATGTGTGTGTGTGTGTGTGTGTGTGTGTGTGTGTGTGTGTGTGATATTAGGTCTCAATAGGGACTTATCCAAGGTTTCCTACATATCAGGCACTGTACTAATCCTTTTTTTTTTAAGCAATAGAAGTTAACTAAGTGAAGAGACAGAAAAAGCTCTCAAGAGTGAGAGGGGTTCCTACACGGTTGCCAACGAAGGCCTTTAGGGTTTGTCTTTTATAAAAAGCTAATCAGGGACCTTAAATCCTTTTAACATCTCTATTAATAATACCTTCAGTGGCTTACTTCCTTTTTAGGATCTGGTTTTCCTTTTTTGGTCACAGGTAATTATCACAGACACCCACCCCATACGCCTACAGCACCCCACCTGCCTTACCTCTGGTTTCCCCACACCTGCACATTTTTGGGATTTCTGTGTCCTAATCACTTTAAATATATTAAGTTATTTAATCCTCACAACAAGTTTATAAACTATTGTCATTATCATTCTCATTTATGGACAAAGAAACACAGGAATTTAAGTAACTTAGTCAAGGTCATTCCTCTGGTAAGAACTAGGATCCAAACACTGCTTTGAGGCTCTCAAGCCTTTGCACTGTAACTGCTTTGCAAAGAAAGAAAGGAAAATTCTACACACAAATCACAACCTTAACATTCTAATGTTGAAAAGATGAGGTGAGTAAATGCGTTTTCCTTTGGGCTACAAAGTAGGACTTTATTTATGCGGAGGGTTTGCATTTACTGCAAACCTTTCAAAGCACAGTGCATTCATTCCCAGTCACGCTCTGCCTGAAAGACTAAGTCTGACTCTGCTGGCAAAAAAATTCTGGAAATTTTTATAACTTGCTAGAAAAACTTTAACGCTAAAATCAAAACAAGTTTACAGACACCTTATTATTTTCGGTGACAGTGACTCAGAAGAGAACACTGAGCTTGCTCCCCCGACAGAGCCCTACCACAGGCACATACCTTGTGGGTCTTCACACAAAGAGAGGTCTGAGGGGAGAACACAGATGAGCATTGCTTACTTTCTACTGCATGAAATATCTGCCTGCTGAGGTTATGGGTAGAATTCTCATCAAGAGCAGGTTTCACAGAGGGAAGGACAAGTTCTCATTTGTTACGTGACTTGTGGTAGGTTCCCAGAAGATTTCTCTCAGCCCTTTAGCCTCTACCCTAACACTGAATGTTCTGCAAAGTAATGATAGTCAAAGTTGGCAAAATGGTGATGGTTCTTCCCAGAAGTTTCATATTTTAACATTAAAAAGTATAAATACCACTTGTACTTTAAAGAAAGTGAGGCAGGGAAGGTGAGGAGGACAAAATAGAAGTTATACTTCAAAATTAACTTTAGAACTGAGAATATGTTTTCACTAAGATGGGAAACATAATTTCATCTTTTTCTTTCTTGTTTTGACTTTTCATGAGTATTTATTACCTATTACTTTTTAATAGTATGTATTGATTATATACTTTTCAATGATTTTTCAAGGTAGACAAGAGTAACATGTATTTGTATATTAAATACATGAATATAATGAAATAAAAGCACAGTATCTATTAATAACATTGCAACATATTCATAAATATACAGACTTGGACTTATGGCTTCTTTATATTCCATTTTGATAATTACTGGGCTCATTCTCCTGATTTCATAAAGGAAGTCGCTGCTCTTTTGAAAATATTTGCTATAAAGGGAACCCTGAGATGCATTTTAGACTAGAGCAACAATCTTGAAATTAAGAGCATTAGTTTAGATTTTGTTTGGACCTCTTTAATAGTAACTATGAGGAGGCCTTATCCCAACATTATACTTTGATACTTGATGATGAAATATATCTCTGCCTTACAGGACGAAAAAAAGTACAGTGGAGGGGCACCTGGGTGTCTCAGTCTGTTAAGCATCTGCCTTCAGCTCGGGTCATGACCCCAGGGTCCTAGAATGGAGCCCCACCTTTGGCTTTCTGCTCAGCGGGGAGTCTGCTTCTCCCTCCACCCCTCCCTCAACTCATGCTTGACTGTGCATACACGTTTTCTCTCTCTCTGAAATAAATAAAATCTTTTAAAAAAAATGTACCCTGGAATATATGTGAATAGAAAAGGGGGGATTTACCATATGTTGGAAGTGTGATACCAGTTTTGCCTGATAAAAGACCCAACCTGAAAATCAGAAGCAACTGTTGAGCATTCCCTATAGAAATAACATTCTTACTCATTGAATTTGTCCTAAAAACCTTGTGTGTGTCCTTGTTTTGAGTACATACATATTTCTGTTGTTGTTACTATTTCACATTTAAACAGGTAGATAACTGTTACCACATTTAGAGGGTGTGTTTGAGAGATAAACACACACATGTGAATGCGCTCACATACACACACTGGCTACTCTGAAATATTTCCTTTGGAGGTTCCAGGGGGACATCTCAAAGCAATTAGCCATCATAGTCTCAATCAGATGCAACTGAATTATAATCAGAGGAGTATAAATAAGGTTAGGAGAATCATCCTCTGAGTATTATAATTCCATGGAAAAATAAAATACACCACAGTTTCAAACATGAGCCCCAGATAAAAAGTTATAAGGGCAGATACTACAAATTTTAGTTGCTAATGGGCAATCTAGAGAATTCTCATATGGGGAAGTCAACTGAGGGAGCTTAAAGGTAGACATATGTTTATTTATCAGTTAAGTAGCTATTCAAATATTTAATAATTATGATTGTCTCTACCAAATCAGGTCAGATTACATGTATATGTGTAAATAAAAACTCAATTCATTTTATTAAAAGGAAATGTTATGCCAATTTTTCCTCATTCAATAAACTTAAACATTTACAGTAATCACCTTGTGTTTTCAGAAACCCCTCATGTTGAATTCCCTCTAATTGATGTCAGGTTCAAGGCATCCAAATTACAATATGTTAATAAAGTCTTAGAAAACATTTGACTTCCAGATATGCCCCACTGCTGGTATGATTTATGTTTTGCATTTTAATCAATAAAGATGTTCTGAATATAAGCTCCACTGTAGAGTCACATCTTGGAGGGAGTGTTATGACAAGGAGCTAAGAAACGCCAAGGAATCAGTAATGGGAAAACATAAAGAGAAGTAGATCTTTGTTGTTGCTTTTCTTTTTTTTTTTTTTTTTTTAAAGATTTATTTGACAGAGAGAAACACAGTGAGAGAGGGAACACAAGCAGAGGGAATGGTAGCGGGATAAGCAGGCTTCCTCCGGAGCAAGGAGCCTGATGCGGGGCTCGATCCCAGGACTCTGGGATCATGACCTGAGCCGAAGACAGATGCTTAACGACTGAGCCACCCAGGCGCCCCTGTTGTTGTTTTTCATAAGGGGTAACATACATGATCACCAATCTGAAACTCCTTTCCATCTGTGAGGTAGAGAAGTCTTAGGTTAAAGGCATAAAGATAGTCTTAGTCAACTAAGTGGGACCAATTTTCTTTAGGTTTGGCCAAAATCTTCAAAATAAAGAAATATACAATACAAGGCTGTCTTTTTAGAAAGAGGTGAGTGAAAATATAACAAGAACAAAACACAGACCAATGCCTCAAGTTGACCATACCCTGTGTCAACCTTGTAAAAGAAAAAAGGTAAGCAATTCAGCCAGCAAAATTGAGTTTATTCAAGAATAGCAGAGAGTTACAATTTGACACAAGCAAATTATGGTGAACCATAAGCAAGTCTAGAGAATAAAGGAGGACCACATCATTGTATAGAGGAAAGGAGGAAATTAAGAGGAGTTGTTTTTAGCAAAAGTTTATTGAAGGAAAATGAGAATTTGAAGCCATGGTAGTTTTTTATTGGCTGCAGACAAGGGCAGTTTGCTGTTGCCCCCAAAAAAGAAACTATCTTTCTTCCTGCTGGATTATGAATCTGTGACAAGTGTACATGCATAAAACCCCTCTTTTCTTGGCTTGCCAACTGAAATTTTTTTTAAGATTTTATTTATTTTTCAAAGAGAGAGCCCAAGCAGGGGGAACAGCAGGCAGAGCAGGCAGGGTAGAAGTAACCTCCCCACTGAGCAGGGAGCCAAATATGGGACTCGCTCCCAGGACCTTGGGATCATGACCTGAGCTGAAGGCAGACGCTTAACTGATTGAGCCACCTAGGAGTCCCACCAACTACAATTTTTTAAAAAGATGTATTTATTTATTTGAGAGAGAGCGAGAGCAGGGCCAGGTTGGGAGCTGTGGTGGTGGGCAGAGGGAGAAAGAGAATCTCAAGCAGGCTCCACACCTAGCATAGAGCCTGAAAGAGGGCTCTATCTCACAACACTGAGATCATGACTTGAGCAGAAATGAAGAGTCCAACACCGAACCGACTGAGCCACCCAGGTGCCCCCACCAACTGCTATTTTGAGTTAGGTTTTCTTAACATAGTTTCACATCCGAACACTAGATGATGACTGACTTTGGTCCTTTTAATTATCTGAAATGTGCAACAGTGGGAACTCAGCAAAAGACACTATTGGTTGGAAAGGTGCATCTTTCTCCATTAAAAGAACAGTGTCTAATTTTGGGTCACCCTGTCTCATATTGTTAAATCACTGCTTAAATGGGTTTTTGCTTTAAAAATTTGGGGATCAAGAGTGCCTCCTTCATTGTGAGATATAAATATATACACATGCATTATCTGGCTATAAAAAAAGAAAGGAATCCTGCCATGGGTAGACCCTGAGGGCATCATATCATGCTAAATGAAATAAGTTAGACAGAAAAAGACAAATAGTGTATGATCTCATCGATATGTGGAATCTAAAAATAAAAGAAAAAGAAAAAAAAACATAGAAAAAGAGATTAGATTTGTTGGTACCAGAGCTGAGGGATGGGGGTGGGGGATTGGAGAAAGGCGGTCAAAAGGTACAAACTTCCATTTAGAAGATAAATGAGTACTAGGAATGACGATAGTTAACATTGCTGCCGTAGTGCATTTGAAAGTTGTTAAAGAAAGTAAAGTTGTTAAGAAAGAAAATCCTAAAAACTCTCAGCATGAGAAAAAAAATTTCTTTTCTTTTTCTTTTTGTATTTATATGAGATGATGAAAGTTAACAAAATTTAATGTGGTAGTCATTTCATAATAGATGTAAGTCAAATCATTATACTGTACATCTTAAATTTATACAGTGCTATAAATCAATTATATCCTAATAAAACTTAAAGAAAAAAGAGTGCTTACTTCAAACACATCATAAGGTGGGTTCAGTGAATAGGAAGAAGCTATCTTTCTTGCTAGCATTAAACTCTGCTACTTTACTCCCTAAGAATATGCTTCAAGCAAAGACAAGCAAAGTTTCAAGCAAAGACAAAATCCTATGCAATCTCTGAAAAAGACTAAAAGCCATAAGTAACTCAAAAGGTGCTTGCATTTATTAAATATTTAAAATAGCATTGGCATCCATTAAGGGCTTATAATCGTCTCACTATTAGAAAGTTAACCATGAATAAAGCATACCAGTGGTGCTTTGAGATTCTGACAGCCAGGTGCAGATGTAACATAAAAGCAAACACTTATATAGGAACATGATATTCTATAATAGAGCTATGTACCCAAGTTATGAGAGTTTAAAGCAGTGCCAACTAATTTCATCTGGGGGTTCATGAAAGTTTGAAGTGCACCATGAAGGAGGAGATACAGAGCTGACAGAAAGCAAACCATGGAGAGACATTCTAGACAGAGGATTTTAGCACATACACATACATACACGGAAAGACAGAGTGCATGGCTTATGTAAGAAATTGCTCATGTTTTCATGGTAATTAGCAAAGCGTGTCTGTAGGAAAGTGAGCAAGATAGTGAAGAACTTCCTTAAGAAGAAACTTGATAAAGAGTTTGGGATTTATCCTGTTTGTAATTATGGACCATTAAAGAGTTTTTAAAGAGGACATAATATTACTAATTTGCATTTTAGGGGGGAAAAAGTTGTTCTATGGGCAGTGTAAAATGATTTCCCACTGTTTCCAATTAAAGGGCAACATTAGAGCCAAAGCCCAGCAGCAGAAATCCTTTGTGATGCATGATCAGACCACAGCAATTGTGAGATTGTCTTCTAAGAGTTTCTTACTTAGTGAAAACCCTAGAAATAAAGTAACAAAAATTACTTGACAATAGTCTTGGAAAGGGAAAGAAGCAAATACAATGCAAAAAAGGGTAATTCTGCAGTGTTCTGCTAGGATACCTTTATTTCACAGATCACTGGGCCTTGATAAGGCTTACCTCACTCCACTCAGACATACCCTTTACACGGTTCCCTATCGATGAATGCCACAGTGATCTCTTTACCTCCCAGAAGTCCTCTTGAGTTTCTAAGGCAAATTGTCCCACTATTTTCCTGAAATCGGCCTACCAAGGAATATAAAGAGATGTGCCTTGAAAAAGTAAGGGGGTGGGAGACAGGAAGCACATCTAGGTTGCCCTTATTTCATATGTGACCACCACCAATCGATATTGATACATTTCGATATTGATACATTCCTCTCTCCCTCTTCCTCTGTGAAATTCCGAAATTCCGGAAGATATAACATCAGTCCACACTGAAAATTTTACAGGCAGTTATTGACGGCGAAGTTGTTGCAAACTTGGCATTTAAAATTTTTTTCTTTTTTCTAAAGACTCTGTTTATTTCTTTGTCAGAGAGAGCAAGCACAAGCAGGGGGACAAGCAGGCAGAGGGAGGGGCAGGCTCCCCACTGAGCAGGGAGCCCAATGCAGGGCTCGATCCCAGGTCTCTGGGATCATGACCTGAGCTGAAGGCAGATGCTTTATGACTGAGCCCCCCAGGCTCCCCTCCGTGCTACTTTCTATGTTATTTCTAGGGTGAGATGAGGTTTAATGGGAGCTTTGCAGAGCATTCTGTGCTTCCTTTGATTCTAAATACCTCCTCAGGCACGTAGTTATTTTACATATTGTGTCCCTACTCCTATAAATTCCCTGGGCCCTACCTTTTTTAATAAATAAAAATAAATTTCAAAATATTTTAATAAATAAGTGATAGTTCCTAATTTTATAAAAAGTACCCTTGGAAGATATGAAAAATCCCACCCCCAAAAAATGTTTAAAGAAAGCAACCAATCTAGTTTTCACTATTTTTCTTTTATTAAAAAGAAATGTGTTCTTTACTCTGAATTCCATGGGCCTGACATAACACCCCTACGTTTTACTCAAGGGGAAGAGGATAGTGAAATCTTTCTCACTGAATACATCATTAATATACTGCTAAGAACTGGTCACCCAATCTCAGCACATAGCCTAGTATGTATTGATACCCAAAGTTTGCTCCTTATGAGCTAAAACATTTTATACCAATAAACAGTAACAGGAACTAGAATTATATGTTTGTGGCTACCACAAAATGATGGTTCAATATCCTTCTTAAATAGTGAAATCACATCTTGTACCTGCAACTTTACAGAAATTAAAATGTGCACATTGCATTTGCCCTTTGAACATTTCAGCATAGACAAGATTTATTGCTGATTTTTCTCGAGTGATGAACACTTCTAATAGTCTAATCATCTAGTGATGAACACTCTTCATATGTGGGCATGGTGGAAGAGGTCATCAAGAGGACTTGACCACTGGTTGACCTCTAGGCTCAACTTCCTCAATTGGAGGCTCCTTGTCCCTTCTTCTGTCCTTGGAATGTACATAGGACACAGCCTTGAGATGGTCATGTGGTGTTGAGAGCTTCTGGCTGGTATAAATGACTGAACCCAGGTAAGACCTCCACATAAACTTTTAAGATATGGCGGGCATGTGAGGGGATTCACTCTTCCTTAGGCTGTCCAAAACAAGCCTCATGTTTAAGTTCCTTTGTTTACTAAACCTATCACCTACCATCTGGAGTGGCTTGCCTCTTTCCTTGGTCTCTCCCTGCCTTCCACATATGGGGGGCTGGTTTCTGATTTTACGTGGGAAGCACCTGAGGGGATTATGAACCAACAACTGATGAGCCAGCCAGAAGACTGAAGAAATGGCCTTGGAAAAGAGACATCTGGGGGGGAAATCCTATACCAGCCATCGACTTCCGTGTGAGAAGGCATAGCTTGTGTGTTTAGATGCTTGTGGATTGTAGTGTGAGTACAGGGACCGCCTGAAAATACTCTTTGCTGGTATGGTACACTGATATTCATGTTAAGTCCAGTTGTAGGACAAGACCTTATGATGATGGGCAATCCATTGCTGATTTGGGGAGACCAACAAATCCTGGGAACAAATACAAGCTGTGGGAAAAGACCCAAGACAGAGAAGGAGCTTGGAAAGCCAAGAGGCTATCCTAATTGGCTGTAAAGGTTCAGGTAAACGTAACCCAGAAGCAAATATGGCTTGACCTCATTGCTGTGGGGAACTGAACATCTGAACACACAGACAACCTAACACGGTGTTGAATGTCCTGTGGAAAGCCCTAAAGCCTGAACAACAGGTTCAGACTTGCCACACCTGCCGCTGTCATCCCTGATGCACCACTATCTGCTCCAGCAGGGGCCTCAGGGACACAGTGCTATTCAGGGTGAGTGCCTCCTGTGCCCTGGAAATAAATTGCAGGCCAAGGATTCCTCCAGGTGAGGGCCATTGAGGGTGACCAGAAGCCTCATGTTGAGCTCACTATTCAAAGGTCTTCCAGAAATACACAAAGGGTGAGAGCTCTGATGGACAGTGGAGCTGATCATCTAATGCATGGCAACTCTCAGAAGCTTTCTGGCCCCCTTGAGGCCCTTGACATATATGAAGGGCACACAGTTATAGTCAGGAAGGGCCTCGGGACCCTGCAAATTGGGTATTCCCCAGCCCTGCCCAAGAATATGAGACTTTTATCTCTCCACTATCAGAGAACATACTGGGCATTGATATTCTCCAAAGCCAAACTCTGCAAACCTATATCAGTGAATTCCACCTCTAGGTTAGGGTAATCAAACCAGTGCTGAGAGGAAATGTCAGTTGGGAACTGGTAAGCCTGCCACCCCCACGAGGGGAGGTAACTGTCAAATAACATAAACGTCCTGGGTACATAGAGAGATAGGGGAAATTATGCAAAACTTCCCTCAGTGGGCTTTGTGTGTCCTGCCCATAGTGTTTTCAACAATTGGGTATGGCCTATAAATAAGCCTCATGGCAAATGACAATGAACTGCTGAGAACTGAACAAGATAGTGCTCCCATCCATGCTGCTGTGCCCAACTTTGCCGCCATCTTAGATACCTCGGCCAAGGTCCTGGGTGTATATCATGCTCTGCTGGACTTAGCAAATGTCTTTTTTCGGGATAGCCCTGGCCACTGAGTCACAAGATTAATTTGCCTTCATGTACGAGAGGCAGCTATGGTCCTTTCACGTGCTTCCCCAAGGTTACCTGCACAACCTCACCACATATCATAGGATGGAATACCAAGATCTGTCCTTGTTGTCGTTCCCCACATCAGTAAAATGGGCCCATTACTTTGATGTTATAATGTTAACATGGGAAGACTTGCCTCTACTGCAGGTTTTGCTGGAACATCTGTGAAGGAGAAGATGGACAATGACCCCAAAGAAAATTCAAGGGCCAGGAACCACTGTAAATCTTTGGGGAATTTTTTGGTTGGGTGAGACCTGTTTTGTCCCAGAAGGTGTAATTGATAAGATGCAAACCTATCCAACCTCTATGAATGTGAACAAGCTATAAGCCTTTGTAGGGATTTGGGGGCTTTGGAGGACTTTTATTCCCTACCTGGCACCCATCCCTTATTCTGCCTGGTAAAGAAAGGGTATCTGTGGGACCGAGGATCAGAGCAAAAAGCTGCCTTTGAAAAGGCAAAAGTACTGGCAAAACAGATGAAAGTTTTGGGCATCTTCCAAGTAGGGTTACTGTTTGAGTTAGAGGTTTCCATGACTCCACAAAGTATAGGTTGGACACTGTGGCAGAAATAACAGGAGTGACTACCTCTAGGTTTTGGTCTCAGCTCTAGAAGGGGCCAGAAACCTGATGTACCCCATAAAGTAATCATTCCTAGCGCTGTATACAGCACCCTCCCACCCCCCACCAAGTAGAGCTGCTCACTAAAGGACAACAAGTTATGGCAACTTTCCTCCTAACAAGGAAGAGGGTGACGGTATGTTCCATCGATTCGCCACTGTCAGGGCTCAAAACCCCACTTTGACTAAGTGACATGTCTCTTTGTAGCTGAGGAGCAGTCTCTAGACAGGTGGGTGCTACTAAAACCGGATAGGAGAGTCTGTAATAACTGCCCGGATACCACACCGGATTCTGGGCTGCTTGAGTGGCACTTGGCTTTACATTCCACGAGTACCTCCTTTGTGAATAGTCCTTGCCAGAGGGACCAGGAGGAGGGATATGGCCTCTCTGGTAAATGTTCTGGTTCTGTGAAAATTTTCCTACTGACTGCTGCAAATCCTGGGTCTGGCTGTGGAAATGCCAAGAAGGTGCTGGGTAACCTTGGGTCTGATAGAGGTTATACCAATGTCCTTGGTTAAAAGGCTTAATAGTGGTGTGGACGGGCTCCATCATATGTGTTGCATCTTCAAAACCACTTGATCTGGATATGTAGATCCTGAGATTTCCCATCTCTATTCCTATAAAGAGGGAGCAGGATAAATTACCTCTGATGGGATCAAGTCAAGGAAATCTGTCCACATGGACTGCAGACGCTGCTCAGTGCAACACTGACACCATCTGGTTGGAATTATGAACAAACGGTAGCAGCCAGTAGGCGGAGCTCAGAGTGATCTGGCTGGTCATCCCTCCTGGACCCTGGCCATTAGCTCTTTGTACTGACAATTGGGCTGTTCTAAAGAGATTAACCCAATGTTTCGACACTGGGAAGCCAAAGAGTGGCTGATCACAAGTGGGCCTTTAAGGGGTCGGGATACGTGTGGAGGCCTTTGGGTTCACCTGCAAGAGCCTGAAACAGCCCCTATTGTCTTCCACATCCTGATAAGTCACTGACATCCCCTGGTGCTCAGGAAGCTGATGCCCCGGCTCAAGTATGAGCCCTAGCAACTGACCCTTCAGTAGGTCATAGAAAGAGTGACCACTGCAGCGCTGCCCGGGTGACATGGCATATTGCCAAGGATGCCAGGTTGTCCTTGAGGTACAGTACCTTGGTTCATAAAAGAACAGCATGTCCATGTGTTCTAAACAAGGCCCAAGGCAACTGCCAAGGGACTCAGGGCCATTCACCAGAGTTCCCAACCAGTGAGAGACTGGCAAAATGATTATATTGGTTTCCACCTTCCAAGTGAGGGTTCTAAATGTCTTGGATTGTGTGGGCACTGCATCACAACTAATTTCAGTTTATTATGGGATTATTCCAATATCAGATCAAGGAAAACTATAAAGGTTATGATAATTTTTTGCATAAAAATACTTTTTTATTGGTGATTCATTTTCCTACATAATGAGCAAATTTATTTCAATATAAAATTTTGTACTTTTTAAAAGTTATGAAAGGTGCAGCACCTCTAACATGGCAGTCACTGATGCTTCAGACTTTGTACCTAAGAAGTCATCTGTTAAGAAGGGAAAGAATTAAATCTTTTTTAATTAAAATAACTTCAAAGATAGATATAACGCCTTAGGTACTGTGCTGTACATCGGGCCCAAGTTGATTTTTAAAAGGACACATTTTCCATTCTTAAGGAATAAAACTTGAGTCTCATATGTATGTAGTAGTACAACATGGAACTTCTCAAATGTATATTCTTATATTGTTGAGACAGTCATGAAAAATTAAAACAGGTACATGAGTTGGTGTTTAGTATTATTCTATCCTTTTTTATTATTTTATCTACTAAAAGTTAGAAACTAATATTAATCCATCTCTCAAAATGATATCTCTCAAAAATGTTGAATGAGTGAGTCTCAAAGATTAATATTTGTTATTGAGGCTATATGGAAACACTTCAAGTATTTACAATGATGCAGAAAAACCACCAACTTGAAACTGAATATTTTTATCTTTTGTAATAACTAGATGTTTCTGTTACTAGTTCCCTGAATTTTCAGCACATTTTCTTTCCTCATTTTAGCTTCAGGAAGATAGCAAAGTAGAAATCAAAACCAGCCACGTCCTTTTCTATCTGGAAAATATAAGTTTACTTTCGTAATTTGGTCTGTGTGTTGGTGTATATATCTGGGGCATATTGTGAGTTTTTTAAATTTTTAAAAAAAATTTCCTAAGGATGTGTCAAAATAACATTGTGGGGTTTTTTTAAGATTTTATTTTTTTACTTGACAGAGACAGAGCTAGAGAGGGAACACAAGCAGAAGGAGTGGGAGAGGGAGAAGCAGCTTCCCGCCGAGCAGGGAGCCCGATGTGGAGCTTGATCCCAGGACCCTGGGATCATTACCTGAGCCGAAGGCAGACGCTTAACCAGCTGAGCCATCCAGGTGTCCCTCAAAATGACGTTGTTAAAATAATTTTGAATATTTGAAATGAAGAGAAGTTGAAGAAATAGATTGCAATATGCAAAAGAGTATTGATTTATTACCAGATTACTCAAAAGGAAATTCAATTCTCATTCATCGAATAAGATGTACATAGAGCCAACATTCAGGCCACATCCATTCAATCCTATGATTACTCTGCAACATAAGAGTTTTATTTAGTTTTAGTTTGTTTATATTCTAGATTACATTAAATATAAACCAGTTCTCATTTCCTCATCTGGTGTTACAGCTCCTATTTAAAATCACCTTCCCTTGTTCAGGGTGCCTGGGTGGTTCAGTGGGTTAAAGCCTTTGCCTTCAGCTCAGGTCACCAGGGTCCTGGGATTGAGACCCACATCAGGCTCTAGCCTGCTTCCCCTCTCTCTCTGCCTGCCTCTCTGCCTACTTGTGATCTCTGTCTCTGTGTCAAATAAATAAATAAATAAAATCTTTAAAATCACCTTCCCTTGTTATCTTGTAACTCTTTGTGCTTAATGCAAGATATTTCAGAGTTTAAATAGCAATTAAGTTTTAGATTTGTCTATCTGGACACAACTGACATGATTTTTTCGTAACCAGACTTTTCACTAAATATTCATTTAAATTAAAGGAGAATAAATGTAAGTAGGGATCTGTCTGAGTAAATTGTAGATTCAGGCAAAACTAACTTAATGGCTATGAATGTTGACTTACCGCCTTTTTATGAATTAGTGCCAATTAGAGGACACAGAAATTATGTTTATTTGTATAGAGAAGGACACATATACTGTTAGAGATGATAGAGATATCTTAGTAAAAAATATTTTGACAAATCATATTTTTAAAACTTACAACCATGGCTCAACCAGGCTAACTGGGCAGGGCTGGCTCAACAGTTCTGCTTCATTGCTCTTGTACCTGAGGTCAATCTGGTTAAATGATCTCGGGTGGCACCATTCAAGTGTCCAGCTGGTGGTAGGCTGTTGGCTGGGGAACAGCTAACCGTTGGCGCAAGTAACTTACTCTGGCCTCGGATCCTTCAACAAATTAGTCTCGTGGTCTGTATAAGAGGCTATTATCCACTTATCCAAACACTTCCCAGGACAGTGAGATCTTTCAGTTAAAATAAAATATTTGTATAACCAGAGCTACTTTGCCAAGCAATTCAGGGTTACCGTTTTCTTCTTTCACCAAATTTTTATCATGTTGCTTGTTTTAGCCAAAGCTCAACAAAGGTGATTTCTTACTCACATCACAAAACGCGCAAGCGACAGAGCAAGGGCTCCAGATCGGGTATTCTGACTTGAAATGGAAACTTTTCTGTACTACATACAACACCTTGCTTTCCTTAGATAAAAAAATTAATGTATGTTAAATCTCAAAGTTCATATTTAATATTGTTAATTCTTTAAAATGGACAGTGCATACTTTTACTAGTAGTTTTTCTTGATGAACGCACTTAAAATTTATGAGCATTCCCTGGAGTATTGTTTTTGGCGTTCTTCCTTGTATATTTTGATATAAAATGTTAGTCATTTTTATTGTATTTTGAATATTTTGTAACTCCGTTTTCATCATTACTTTTCCAAGGGTTATCCATGAATGCATTTTTTAATCCCCATAGCTAATGACTGCTTGTCTGGTTTTTTGTTGTTGTTGTTGTTGGTTTATTTGTTTGGTTTTGGAAGAGGGAATGAAATCCTTTTGAGTAAAGAATAGGTAGAGCTAGGTAGGAAAAGATAAGTAGAGGGCTAAGGGGACTAGGCTCACTCAGGGAGCTAGGTGACCAGGCTCCCAGAAATCCCAGCTCTGGAGAAATGTTATAGATGAGATACTTACCAGAGAGAAAGGAGCATAACAAATCCACCTTGTTTATTCTAAATAGAGATGAGATATTTTCATGAAAGTTACAAATCCACCTTGCTTATCTTAAATGCTGTGGATGAGATATTTAACAAGTTCCCTATAAAAGACCAACAAAAAAAGCCCTCAGAGGCAACCCATTGGGGACCCCTCTCACTCTAGAGACCTTTTTTCCTTTCTGTTCTCACCTTCACTTAATACACTTTCACCTCACTTCATCCCTTTGTGTCCACAAGATTCATTCTTTGACTCCATGAGACAAGAACCTTGCAATCCTGCAATACTTAGATCATTTTTTTCTATTATATTATGATCAGAGAGACTGTGGACAGTAAAATCAATACTTGATAAAATCTGTTAAAATTTTATTTGTAACAATATAAATGACCATTTTTTATAAATATAGACTCTTTAAGGCATATGAGAGTCTTTAAACTTGTTTTATTTTTTTATTTTATTTTATTTTTAATTTTTACTAACATATAATGTATTATTTGCCCCAGGGCACATGTCTGTGAATCGTCAGGCTTACACATTTCACAGCACTTAACAGCACATACCCTCCCCAATGTCCACAACCCAGCCACCCTATCTCTACCCCCCTGCCTCCCAGCCACCCTTAGTTCGTTTTGTGAGTCTAGGAGTCTCTTATGGTTTGTCTCCCTCCCCATCCCTTCCTGTTTCACTTCTCTCCCCCACCCCCCAAACTCCCGCCTTGCCTCTCAAATTCTTCATATCAGAGAGATCATGTGATAATTGTCTTTCTCTGACTGACTTATTTCGCTTAGCATAATACCCTCCAGTTCCATCCACATCGTTGCAAATGGCCAGATTTCGTTTCTCTTGATGGCTGCATAGTATTCCATTGTGTGTGTGT
>CM053611.1:36125971-36194950 GCA_028646535.1 Procyon lotor
AAAAGAAAAGAAAGAAAATAAATCCCTGGACAGGCAAATTTTCCCGGAAGAGTCTAGTGTCTAAACACAGTCCTATTTATCCTGCATCTTAAAAATTAGGAAGATTAGCAGTGGTGCCAAGGAAGAATGAATATAACTATATTGAAAGGCTAACCAAGAAAGAACTCGTCTGTTCAAGCTACCTGTTTTTCACTTCTAGAATTTCAGTTTCAGAAAGAAAATGCAAATTTGCCATTGTAGTGATGGCTTTAAAATATTTGATAAATTTCTAAAATAAAATATTTGATAAATTTCTAAAAATTTACTTTTACTCTGTGAAGCAACAGGTGACAGTGCTTTTTTCTCAGTTCAATAGCAGTTTTTGTTTATCTTGAACAAGATCAGCCATCAAGGATCCTACAAAGAAAGCAACTAAAGATGGTATCTCCCTCCCATGCTGCTCCGAAACATGCTGACATGAGAGACCGATATTCTACTTTGTACCTTAGGGTTGCTTGAACATAAAGTTTTCCATCTTTACCCAGAGTTGAAAAACAGTCCAATTTCAGTAATTCTAAAAATTATTTTGATGTTGTGTTTAGAAAGCAAACTAATGATCTGTGAATTTCTCTGATTGACTTTTGAATATGGCCCTTAAATATTTTCCCTATTAGAATGAAAAAAAAAAGAAAGAAAGAAACTTCAATTTTTCCCTGAGAAAGAAGTCACTCCTAATTTGGAAAAAAATACATCCTGAACCTCTCCTTAATCTTTATAAATCTGATCTTTTAGAAGCTTGTGAAGTTCATTAACTTTTTCCTAAAGAATTTACATGCGAGAAGTAAACTATAATGTGAACAAGTTTCATTTGAAAAAGCCACTGAAAACGCCACTCATGTATTAATTTATTATTCATTTACTTGGGAAATAATTTAATTCTTTGTTATCAAAAATAGGATTCCTTTTATTTTTTTTTAAGATTTTATTTCTTTATTAGAGAAAGAGAGATCACAAGTAAGCAGAGAGACAGGCGGGGGGGGGGGAAGCAGACTCCCTGCTGAGCAGAGAGCCCCATGTGGGGCTCGATCCCAGGACCCTGAGATCATGACCTGAGCCAAGGCAGAGGCTTTAACCCACTGAGCCACCTCATAAAAATAGGTTTCCTTTTAGAAAATTGTTTATAAAACAAAACTTTGGAGACTGATTTTCTTTCACAATGTGTTTTCAGCGACTAAAGAAGTTACTTTTTTAAGCAAATCCTTATCTCCATTGTTGCAGCATTACTGAGAGGTAAAATCAATTTTGCCAGGGCTTTACTCCCCATGGTACTCAGTCGTCTTAGAATAGAGGGACTATAATAGAGGAAATATAAAGTCTTCCTTATTTACTTTCAGCTTCCAAACCAAGATCAAAAGATGCCTAGAATAACTTTTGGCAAGGAATAAAAGCTCACAAAACTTTTAATCAATCTCTTTTCTCTAACAAGGTTTTTTTTTCTAATATGCATATCCTGATTATCTCCCCAGCATCCACTCACGCTGGTTTTTGTTTTGTTTTGGTTTTGCTTTTTTTTTAAACTGGAGATTAGATCTAATGGGGGTAGGGGGGCGCTGGCAGGAGAAAGAGATCCAGCCCAGGGATGAACCCACAACAGTAAGAACAGTTAACCTCATCAAGCCCCTCTTGGTTATTGATGGTTATGGCAGGCGGCAGCCTAAAGGATAGGTTTAAACCAATCAGCACAGTTTTTAATGAATCTATAATTTTGAGAAAGTGTTAACATTTCCTTTAAAATAGTTCATATCTTTCCCATTGCATCAAAATCAAAATATATGTGTCAATAAGTTAAAAATCATTGGTAAAGACTCTCAAAAGAGCCGGTAACCATAGTCTTTAATACAATTTCCTTTCGGGAAGTCTCACTTAAATTGCGTGTCTTAAGTTGTACCCTATGATGACTTTCAGTGCTCAAAAACTAGCAATTTGAAATGTCCATCTCTATGTTTTTGGACTTTCATCTTTATATTCATTCTATTTCATTTTCGTCTGAGGCATATCCCACTGGCCTTTCAGGGACCTGAACACCTTCCTCTAAATCTCTCCCGTTTTACATCCAAAAGATGCCCTTTCAGTTTGAAAGCAAAGTGTGACATCTTTATTCCTACAATATCTTTTCCATTTATTAGGATGCTTCAAGAGGTACAGGTTATACTTATTTTGGATTATCTTTCCCTGAACATCAAAATAATTTTCTTTTCAAATTCCTTCAATTTATGTTGCTCTCAGTTTATTCTTATTGAACTTATTGAACTGAATTCTTATGTCAGTAATTCTCTTTTGAATTAATGTTTGAGTGTTTTAATGTTTCATGAAGATATATTTTAGCTCAATTTATTTCAATATATTTATTCTGTCATCTGACTTTCCACCGTACTTCTTTTTTTAAATAAACATGTACTTGAATAATATTGTACCTAATTTCTCTCCTTAGCAAATGTTATGCACTAACTAAACTTTCTTTTTTTTTTTTAATTCTAAGTTTTCTTTTATCTCTTCCATACTACGATCCTTTTCTTCTAGATAAAACTGACTTAAAATCATAAAACAAAACTATGGACAAACCATATTGATTAACATAAGCTTGTTAGTATTTTAAAAGGCTTCTTACAAAAGTAATATATTAGGAAGAAGTATGCTTTATTGCAGGTATTAAAGAATTAACATCTGTTTACATTGTAAATTGACAATGTAAACTGAGAAGAAAAATATCAGGTGATAATCTTGATAGGTATCAAAGTAAAGAATGTGATGCTCTACAATAAATTTCTGATTTAAAAAATTTTATTAAAGTAGACACAGTGAAGTACTTTTTACAAAATAAATCAATTTATATAATACAGATATGTTAATGCCAATTTTTTCTTCTTATATTTTTTTAAGTTAGTTTTTTTTTTTTTTAAAGATTTTATTTATTTGACAAAGAGAGAGAGAGATCACAAGCAGGCAGAGAGGCAGGCAGAGAGACGGGGAAGCAGGCTCCCCGCCGAGCAGAGAGCCCGATGCGGGGCTCGATCCCAAGACCCTGAGATCATGACCTGAGCTGAAGGCAGAGGCTTAACTCTCTGAGCCACCCAGGTGCCCCTTCTTCTTATATTTTTAAGTGTTGCTTCTATCTCATTTGCTATAACTTTTTTATAAACATGTGCTTCATGCTTCCTTTCTATTTTGCTTTCTATATTTTCTTTCCCAACATTTTTGTCCCTACATCTTTGTCTTCATCATCTCAGAAACTGCTCAAATTTTAGCCTGAAACAATCCTTCATCCTCTAATATCAATTCTTTTTTTTTTTTTGCTAACTTTAGTGCACCTTTTAATTGTGTTATTATAATTGGTACTTATATAATGTCTTATCATGTCTTTTTTTTTTTTTTAAAGATTTCATCTATTTACTTGACAGAGAGGAGAGAGATCACAATCAGAGAAGCAGGCAGAGAGACGGGGGGAAGCAGGCTCCCCGCTGAGCAGAAAGCCCGAAGCGGGGCTCGATCCCAGGACCCTGAGATCATGACCTGAGCCGAAGGCAGAGGCTTCAACCCACTGAGCCACCCAGGCGCCCCATCTTTTCATTTCTTTATTTTCTTTTTATCTAGTTTTCCTAAGCTTTCTGTCCCTGTTCCATGGAGGTCCTATCTTTCATATTCTGTTGTTGATGATGAGCAGTTTTAACTTTAAATTCCCATCTAATTTAATTAATAAAACATTTAAAAAACTGAGCTCCTCCTCTGAGTCTTAATGTTTATGATCATTTTTCTCAATATTTAAGATTTTTTCTTTTTATACTATTTTTAAAAATATTTTTATTTATCCTCAAATGAGTAGGAATCTTGCCAGACTCCCAAGCTAAGAGGCATGTAGATTTCCCTTGGTCCCATTCACTTGATATACATATATGTGGCTTAAATGCCCTTCTAAAACCTGTACTTCTAGGTCAATATGTTGTCATTAGCACTTCTCAATTCCCAGTGCTCTACCCAAACTCTTTCCTCTAAGGCAGTGTTTTTCAAACTGAATATTACTATGTATTAACAGATCCTGAAATCATTTTAGAAAATCACAACTAGCAATGTCCGTGTGCATTGCACATAAGTGTTGAAGTATTACTTGGTGATGGCTTTTTACAGTTGTATGTATGTATACATACATATGTATGTAAAATGCATTTCTCACTGCAGTCATTGTCAGAACTGTTTGAAGAGCACTACTCTTGGTTGGGTCTCCTGTGCTCAAGTTGGTTTATTTCCTAGTCCCACCGTCTGTTTCTCTAATCCTTTGAAATTCCGGAACATAACAAAATTCAAATCCACCTTCAGATGTTCGTATTTGTTACACATCAGGATACAATAAAACTTCCTTTGATGCTCTGACACATTTCTCCTTACCTCTTCCCCAACCCCTTCTGGCCCTGGTTTTTACAAACACTGCTCCTAAATGCAATGATAAAGCAGAAAGATGATTGGAAGAGTTGCTTTCTTTCTCCCAATAGACAGCATACACAGTTCAGGGATAACTGTTCAATTTTATGGTGTAACACAATCCTATGTTTCTAAACAAAGGAGGCAAGAATGAAGTGTCTTTCAATTTTTTTTCATGTAGATGGAGATGCTGTTTCTATTTGGAACCTATCTTCACCAGCGGTGTATTCAGTAGAAGGAAATACTGATTTGCTATTAAAATTAAAATCAAAAGTAAAAAAGTCCTTTACTTAACTGTTTTTTTTTTTCAAACTTGTCTGTTTCATTCTAGATATTTTATAGAGAATCTGAATTAACATTTCTAGTCTGATGACATTTGAAACTACTTATTTAAAATTGTCATTTGCCTGCTTTTCTGTATATCCATCCTTTTCCCTTTTGGTTTATTTTACTTTGTGAAAGAATTTCAGTCTAAAATGGAACTGGAGGATATAAAACAAAACATCTTATGCATATGCACTCTGCACTCAGGAAAACAGAATGTAAGAAAATGATTTTCCGTAGGTGCCTGATTTATAGAAAACTGATAGTGTTGAAATTTTCTTAAATGATAGGGAATTGGTCGGGGGTTCCTTTATACGAACCTTGGGATATTTTTGTTTATGGTTTCTGGAGACATGAATAAGAAATGCCCCAGATCAGGTGGATCTCACAAAATAAGTAAAAGTGAACTTTATTTGTGTGATTGGACTGGTTTTGTCTGCTCAGGAAATTTTCAAAGCTGGACTCTGCTTCTGATTTTCACAGTCTCTAAAGTGGACTTTCTGCTCTTCACATTCCCTGCCCATAAATACAGCCTACCCCAAATCCTCATCACAGTCCTCCTGCTACAGTTTGTGCCTCCTAAATTGCAATTCCTCTGCTTATTCCCAAATCAACTCCTCTCTTTCTTTCTTTCTTTACAATTTTGAGCTTCTCCAGTTTCTTCTTCTTTAGGTCGATTTTCCTTGGTATCAGAAATAGGATCCAGGGACGTCTGGGTGGGTCAGTCAGTTAAGCATCCCATTCATGGGATGATCTCATGATTCTGGTCATGATCTCAGGCTTGTGAGACGGAACCCTGCCAGGGGCTCTGTGCTGGGAATGGAGCCTGCTTAAGATTGTCTCCCCCACACCCTGCCGGTCCCCGCTCCTCGCTCCCTCCTTCTCACTCAGAAGAAGGGGAGGAGGAAGGATCCAAAGGAGATGATCATGAAGTATGAAGATCCTCCAAATGGAGCGAGGTGCCCTCTCTTCTCCAAGCCCCTTGAGCTCCTTGCTTCCAGAAATTGCTGCTTATGATTGGTTCATGTGTCTCCCACATTGAGTTCTCTCCTTCTAGTTGAGCTTTCTAACTTCATGTGAGATCTAGTAAAAGGCTTTGTCCTTTTTTGGTGATAACTCTTGTTTTCTTGGTTTCCAGAAGCACGCTAGAATTTTGGTATAATTCTTTGAAATTCTTAAGAGCAAACCAAAAAAATACATGTGGTCAGCACAGGTCAAACAAATAAATGTTACCAGAGGGCCCACCTCTTCCAAATAAAGGATTCTGGTGTCTGAAGTAAAAGACTCTTGTAAGAGGGTAAGTCGATCGCACACAGGCCAAATAGGCATTTAGTCTCCTACCGACTACAAGACAACTTCTGTGCAATAAGGGATATCTGGTCATTGTCAGAAAAGTAGGGCAATGGCCATCTGCTAGGAAAAAAAAAAAAGTATCCCGTGAAAGGAACACTGTAACAACACAACTCCCAAAGCACACCCATCAGGCTATTCAGGAATTGCTTTTCTCTTTGCTCTCAGGAAATCCTCTGAGGGGACACCTGGGTGGCTCAGCCAGTTAAGCGTCTGCCTTTGGCTCAGGGCATGATCCTAGGGTCTTGGGATCAAGCCCCACGTTGGGATCCCTGCTTAGCAGAGAACCTGCTTCCCCCGTCTCTCTGCCTGCCACTCTGCCTGCTTGTGTTCTCTATCTCTGACAAATAAATAAAATCTTAAAAAAAAAAAAAAACCCTCTGAGATAAGGGATCCCAACCACCTAAATGCTCTAACAGTGGTGCATTTAGGGGCTCCAAGTGTCCCTAATGGCTCCACCTTACTAAAGGTAATTTGGAACTTCAGTGGCCACTATGGGGAACTTGCCAACTTCCCAGACTTGCTTTTCTGCGGACTATATCAGAAGACCATAGTAATAGCACAAACAAACTGAATGGGATAGATATTTTAACCAATATCTAGAGGATTCTAAATGTATTCAGGATTCTAAATTTGCTTCTTTACAAAATACTATTTCTAAGTTAACTGAAGTAACTAAACAACCAAAAGGCGATTAAAAAAAATCTTAAGCCTCTCGCAAGGCGGGAGTTTGGGAGGGGTGGGGGAGAGAAATGAAACAGGAAGGGATGGGGAGGAAGACAAACCATAAGAAACTCCTAGACTCACGAGATGAACTGAGGGTGGCTGAGAGGCGGTGGGGGTAGGGATAGGGTGGCTGGGTTGTGGACATTGGGGAGGGTATGTGCTGTTAAGTGCTGTGAAACGTGTAAGCCTGATGATTCACAGACATGTAACATGGGGCAAATAATGCATTATATGTTAATAAAAATTAATTTTAAAACATAAATAAATAAATAAAATTTTTTAAAAAATCTTAAGCCTCTCTTTAGCAATACCAGTAAATGTTCCCCCAACCCTATTGCTCTACCTCCTCTAGACCCACCTTTGCCTTCTTCTAGTGCCTTCCTTTATCTGAACTCCTCTCTTCTCTAAAGCTGAAACCTTACCCACTGAGCCTGTTAAAACTCTCCCTTTTAAAATGAGGCCTCTGAGGATCCTAATAAACCACTGAATTCTTAACGTTCCATGGACCAAAGCTGAACTTAGAGCTACAGTAAAAAATTTTCCCGAGGTTAACTGAGGATCCTCATAGATTTGCCAAAGAATTCAATTTTGTAATTCAAGTTTACTAACCTGGCTTCTCTGATCTTTATTGATTAGTCCACATGCTTGCTGGAGAAGGTCAAGCCCAACATTGCTGGAGAAGGTCAAGCCCAATATTGGATGAAAGCTGCTAATTAGAACAGCCCTGAACAATCTTTAGAATTCTAGTTAAGTCAGCCACCAGATCTTTTCTGTGATCAAACTCGTGCCAATGGCCAAAAGGCTTCATCTGTTCATGATTACTATAGTAGACTCCAAGTTGTTTTTAAAGAAAATTTTGGACTCCTTGTGAACATTGAATTCACCAGAGAAGCCTTTAATTCAGTGTTTAAAATGGTTTAGATCAAGATCTACCTCTGTTGGGGTGCCTGGGTGGCTCAGTCGTTAAGCGTCTACCTTCGGCTCAGGTCATGATCCCAGAGTCCTGGGATCGAGCCCCACATCAGGCTCCCTGCTCCGCGGGAAGCCTGCTTCTCCCGCTACCATTCCCTCTGCTTGTGTTCCCTCTCTCGCTGTGTTTCTCTCTGTCAAATAAATAAAATCTTTAAAAAAAAAAAAAAAGATCTACCTCTGTTAATCAAGAGAACCCACAAAGCATTGGAAACAGTATCCACCTTTTATCTCATCAAACTAGCTAATCAGTTAGGCCACACCCTAGAAGATGATGAAAAAAAAAAAAGCAACTAAAATTTCAAATTTCCAAATTCAGTATAAGGAATCTCCCAAACAAACTCTCCCTATCAGATTCTGTCATTGTAAAAAAAAACCTGACCATTGGGAAAAGGACTGCTACAAATTAAAAAGGCCTAATAATTAGAGCTTTCCAAGAGCCAAGTGTCAGACTCATCCCAATCCCAATGTGAAAACTATACCAATGATAGGACTCCAGGGAAACACAGGGACTGTTTCCCATTCTCCCATTAAGTAGGCTGGGAAGAACTACTTAGATCAGGGACAAATTCTTACAATATTAACACAGGAGCTTTTCTTTTGGTGCTCAACCCCACAACAATTAAATACTCCCTCAGAGTAAGACATTTATTCAAATAATAGGGGAGTCTCAAGTAACCAGTGTGTTCCTATTTCTAAACCTATACCTTTCACTGGGGACTTTTGCAAGATAGACATCCATTTCTCCTCAGTGAATTAGCCAGTTATTAGGACAAGATTTCCTAGAAAAATGTACTGCCATTTCTTTCTCTTGAGTTCGAATTCCCTGAACTGAATATATATCCCTCGAATGTAATCCCACAAAATCCAATACCTTTTCCTTTCATGTATACTTTACAAACCAGGGAAGATCAAACTTGAGTTTCATCCCCATTATTAATTTTAGCATCCCCTGCTTGATGGGCAAAATTCTTCATAGATGTAGGCAGAATTCATAATGCCCCTCTTATTAAGAACCATATTGATCTTAAAATCTCCCTCCCAAATTATCAATACCCTATAAACAAGTGTTCAGTCCAGATCGAGACCCTCCCCAAAACAACTCACAAAAGGCAGGCTGGAGGGGCGCCTGAGTGGCTCAGTCGTTGGGCATCTGCCTTCGGCTCAGGTCATGATCCCAGGGTCCTGGGATCGAGCCCCACATCGGGCTCCCTGCTCGGTAGGAAGCCTGCTTCTTCTGCTACCATTCCCTCTGCTTGTGTTCCCTCTCTTGCTGTGTTTCTGTCAAATAAATAAAATCTTTAAAAAAAAAAAAAAAGGCAGACTGGATGCAACAGCAAGAGGATTTATTTCGGATTTATTTCCAGCTGGTGGGAGCTGGGGCTCCCACCGGCACATGTGACACAGCGCGGTGCTAAGGTAAGAAGCCCCGCTTCTCCCCTTCCCAGCATTTTTATACCCTCGAATAAACAAGCACATATGTCACTACACACATAGGTGAGTTCCTTATTCTTTATATGGCAATTACCTAAATCTATGCATTTCATTGGTGCATTTAAACAACTCAGGGGCTAGGCGTCACACAGGGAAGTGGAAGAATCTAAATTCCAGGAATAGTTTCATGCCCGTACCCTTAGGCCAGTCTTTTTCTGGCTTAAAATGAAGCCTGTCATGGAGGAACGGTGGTCCTCGCAACAGGTCCTAAAAGCTCCTTAGACTAAGATTTAGCTTGACTTTAGTATGTTGCCCCATATCTTATAGCACTTAATCTTAACATACTACACACTATTAAGTCTTAGCTCCAAAATGTACTTAATCTGCGCTAATTTACGGTTAGAATTAATTACTTAAAACTGAACTCCACACAAAGAAGATTTACAAAGCGCATAATCTATCATAGAGGACTCTAAAGAGAGCACCAATCCTTGAAATATCCCTGTTTTATTTATAAGAAAACCTAATGGTTGAAGATCTCCAAACAATACATAACATTGTTATTCCTTACCATCCCATTGTTCCTAATCCCCATACATTACTTTCCCTGGGAAGGACAACATATCTAGACAGTAATGTACCTGGGTTTTACCGGAAGTTCTTACTTTTCACAAATTTTAAAAGGTGACGTAAATGATATAAAACTTTTTGGAGGCCCCACATTGCTATGCTATGTAGATGATTTACTTCTCTGCTTACTCTCTCAAGCTTCCTCACAAAAGACAGTATTCACCTGTTAAGACTCTTTTAAAAAAAAAAAAACAAAAACTATTTATTTGACGGAGAGAGAGATCACAAGTAGGCAAAGAGGCAGGCAGAGACAGAGGGGAAAGCAGGCTCCCTGCTGAGCAGAGAGGCTCAACCCCTGGGATCATGACCTAAACCAAAAGCAGAGGCTTAACCTACTGAACCACCCAGGTACCCTTCATCTGTTAAAACTCTTAGCCACTAAGGGACACAAGGTCTCAAAGGAAAAGTTGCGATTTGTTCAAGCTTAAGTACATTACCATCCCAACCCTTATGTGTCTTATTAAAAAAAAAAAAAAAAGAAAAAAGAAGGGCCTAAACCTGATCATATTATCTAGGAAAACCAAGATGACTTGGGCTTTAAAACCTTGAAGGGAAGCTTAATAAGTCCACCTGCCCTTGGACATTCAAATTATCAGCTACCCTTTTTTGTTTTTGCATATGAAAAAGAGGGACCGCCCTCAGAGTACTTAGCCAAGAACAAAGAGGCTACCACTTAGCTGGAGATTACTACAGCCAACAATGAGATCTCTTGGTTTGAGGTTATCTCTATATCTTAGAACTTTACTGCCTTTATGGTAGAGGCCACTGAAAAAAATAGTTATGGAATCCTTTTTGAACATCTTAATGCCTTACGCTGTGAAGCTCTCTTGAGCTCACACAACATCCAGCACCTTCCAGCAAGTCACCTTGCTTCCTATGAAATTCTCTTGCTAACCACCCCCATTTCATTCTCATTTATTGTAACAGTCTCAACCTTGCTGGCCTTCCTCCTTCAGCGGACACCTATACTGATAGCCCCTGGAGCAGCCCAGGGTTTTGGAATGTTGTGGAAACCGATGATATTTCCTTGCTTCCTGCAGAAGGACAATTAAAAGTGGTCTTTTGCTTTGTTCCTACCAGCAGCTCTCGATAGTATTACAGTTCCTGGGCATTCCTAAGTCTTATGACTCTGGGAGCCATCATCGTTGCTGATGCCCCCACAGAAACCATGGCTCTTATGAGATTCAAAGACTAGAAAATCACTTTCTCTGGTGCTGACCTAAGAGGATTAATAAGGGAAATACAAAAAGTGGCCTCTGAATAGGAAAAACAAAATTCGATGTCTAAGGGATTATGAAGAAAAGAAAATTTGATTTGAACCTAATAACAAACCAGTCCTGCTAGAAAGGTCTAAAATTTCTATTATTAGCTACTATGCATGAAATTAAATAATTAATCAGCTAACATTCATGAATCAATATTGGTGATGAAACATTGGCAGGGCAGCAAAATGTGTGGATGCATTGTGGCACATGTCAAGAAAGTCCCCAAAACCTGAATGAACTTGTACTCCAAAACCAAAAATCTCTGGAAATGGAAGCAGACAGCATCTGAAATAGACAAATTACTCAATATACACAGACTAGGCCTGCATAACTTCACATTTTTTTAAATTACCCTATGTGGGCGCCTGGGTGGCTCAGTTGGTTAAGTGACTGCCTTCAGCTCAGGTCATGATCCCAAGGTCCTGGGATAGAGTCCCATATTAGGCTCCCTGCTCAGCCAGGAGCGTGCTCTCCCCTCTCTCTCTTTACCTATTACTTTGCCTGCTTGTGCTCTCTGTCTCTCTGTCAAGTAAATAAATAAAATCTTTTAAAAAATAAAAAATAAGATGAAAATTACCCTATGTTTAGTTGAATCATGTCATCCAGGCCTACAATTGATCTTTCTCTAGTTTTTCTACCATTCTTTGTCTTTAACATATCATTTTATCCCCACCTTACTGAAACCCTCTGATTCTGCTACCTTCCTGTTTATCGGCTTTCTGCCAGAGGAATAATGCTCATGATGAACCTGAATTGTGGCCTGGCTATTGTATTTAGAAGAATGGTGAAACCTATCTAGTAAAGATAAAGGATTTTCCTGGGGTGCCTTTGAAACCATACATATCCTCTTTCTAGAAGACTGGTGCCAAATATTAGGGATTTCTATTGGGTATGCCTTACTCATAAGGGGTCACTCAGGTCTGGACTGGTATCCAAAATCTTTGTCTTGAAAACTATGATGAAAATGCAAAGACTCTAGGATTTCTCCCACTAAATATTTGTAACTACATCATTTTATGCAACCTAGATGAACACAAGGGAAACAATTCAACTTGCTTTTTCCATAAATATCTTTTTCCCTAGCCATCCAGACCTCCACCAAAATCTTACTTATACTAGATCAGCTCAGTTGTTACTTCAGGTCTATAGAAATTTAAGCTGTTCATGAAGCCATTCCCATAATGTTAGTAAACCAGATTTCATGTGGTCCATATAAATGATTATATTTCTGATCCTGATATTCCCTCCTTTGGTGCGGACCAAGCTATTCATGCTGTCTGACAAAGTCCAGGCATGAGGGACATTCCTGAAAAGTCAGGAGAATCCAGAGCTGGTCCCTGCTACTTCCTTTCATTTTATTTATGACATTTCTTGTAATTGTGGGCTTAATCTATGGGCTTAATGGAAATAATCTTCATGCTAACATCAATGACGACTATTCCAGAAAAATGAACAATGAGATGAAGCACCCCTCCCATACCTTACACAGGCATTTGTGATCACACAGGTGTTTATGCTGAAGATATAAATAAATGGTTTAAGAGTAATGGAAAAATAGTTAGAGCATTTTCTGCATCCCCCTGGGAAAGAACAAAGAGAAGGACACCACCTTGGTGCCCTATCCCCAGGGGAGCTCGCTTAGAAGAAATCAGGCATTGGAATAAATACAAGAATCAAATGTTATTATTGCATGCTAGTAGAGGCTGATTATTAGTCTTCATGAAAAATAGTTGAGTAATTCATATAAGGTTAAATTTTGATCAGATTGTTTAAAGGTCATGTAAAACCACCAACCCTCTCTTTGTCTAACACCTCATATGCTTTATACTTTATGTTCCTATTATAACTTTGTCTATCACCTCTTACACCGCTTGTACCCATTAGTGAGCACAAATGGAAACTTATAAAGGTCAAACTATTGAATGCAGAGAAGAAACTGGAAGGAAAAGATCTATATCTATAATTGGTATGTTCTAAGTCAGACTCATTGAGCTGTAAACAAAGAACATATGGGAAACACTGTAAAATCTTGAGATACAAATAAAGGTCCCCTGAGAGCCTCAGAAGGAGACGTTTAGACCTGATTGTGTGTCTGTGTCTCCTCACTCGCCCATGCCGCCCCTTCCTTCATGAGACCCACCCTGGCTGGAGCTGGACTCTGGCACTCCTTCATTTCAGGAAAAAGAATCTGGGCAAAGAACCCAACTCTGCTTCATCCTTGGAATACATTGGGTGTATATCTCTCTCTTTCTTTTTTTTTTTTAAAGATTTTATTTATTACTTATTTGAGAGAGAATGATTGAGAGAGAAGGAGAATGCGTAAGAGAGAGAAAGCGAGCACAAGCAGGGGAAGGGGCAGAGGGAAAGGGACAAGCAGACTCCCCGCCAAGCAGGAAGCCCAACTCAGGGCTCGACCCCAGGACCCTGAGATTATGACCTGAGAAGAAGGCAGACGCTTAACTGACTGAGCTACCCAGGTGCCCCAGGTATTTTTTTATGTGAAAAAAAAGGGTATATTCTATGTATTCTCTTAATTGGAAGAAACATTGTGGGATCATCTCCCTCACCCCGATGCCAAAATTAAGAAACACTCTTTCCTGGGCTCGCTTGGGCAGCACATATACTAAAAAAGAAACTCTTTCTACTACTGCTTATACACCTGTTCTTAATACCTTCTATTGCTTATATACCCTTTCTCCTATCAAGTTAAAAGGACACATAAGGACTGGGTATAATATTATTATATTATATATAATATACCTATATTATATATAATAATAATATAATATAATATAATATAATATAATATAATATAATATAATATAATATAATATAATAAATTTTGAGTGGCTGTCTACAAGTAATCCTATAGTAGATAGAGAGGATTAGTAGATTAGAAAGGATTTAGCTTGGATTTCAGTAGCAAACCTTGAAAAAGCACTCTGAAGTCTTTCGATAGTCATGTCTACCACTTTCAATGCTTCTGTCTGAGCTTTTGAATATCCACAAGCCCAAATAGATAGCCTTCTAGGAATAGTGCTAGAAAACTGCTGAGCCCCAAACCTCTTTACTGCTTAGCAGGGGGCCACCAAGGCCCTACCTGGGAAAAAAAACGTTTTCATGTCACTGTGGAGTTCAGTTTTAAGTAGATTACTGTTCCTCCATGACAGGCTTCATTTTAAGCCAGAAAAAGACAGGCCTAAGGATACGGGTGTGAAACTATTCCTGGAATTTAGATTCTTCCATTTCCCTGTGTGACGCCTAGCCCCTGAGTTGTTCAAATGCACCAATGAAATGCATAGATTTAGGTAATTGCCATATAAAGAATGAGGAACTCACCTACGTGTAGTGACATATGTGCTTGTTTACTCGAGGGTATAAAAATGCTGCAAAAGGGAGAGGCGGGGCTTCTTGCCTTAGCACTGCGCTGGTGAGAGCCCCAGCTAGCTGGAAATAAATCCTCTTGCTCTTGCATCCAGCCTGCCTTTTGTGGGTTCTTTTGGGAGGGTCTCGATCCGGACATAACAGTCACTAATTTGAGAAAAATAACACAAATAAAATAAATATAATGAAACTAAAAATAATGAAAGACAGTATCAAGCAACTAGCAGAAGTTGACCAAACCCCTGGAACTTGGGACAGTTTTGATCTATTAAACATAAGCAGTTAATTGTTTCATTAAATTTCTATTGTTCTGTGTTGGTAAGCAAACGTCTTCTTTCCAAATGTAGGTACAAAATAAAATCCTTTTCCTTTCAAAAGTTTTTCCTGAAACTCAACTGACCACAGACTAACTAAACCATCCCTCTTAGAAGGATATAGCTGAGATTCTTGATTTTCAGCCCTCTTATTCAAATAAAGCCAGTGAAGTTCCATAACAAGTCCCTCCTCCGTGGGACAAGACACATGAGGATGGTCGCCTACCTTTGTGAAAAAAGACACTTGAGGACAATCCTCAGCTCCATGGAATATACAATATAATCTATGAAGAACTGTGCTTTTGACAAAAATTAACAACACCTGAATGATAGAATTGACCAGCATTGTTTTCTTTGAAGGATCTTGATCAAACGGGGAAATGTGAAAAAAAGGGGAGCATGTGAAAAAATTTCAACCTAAAATGGAAAATCTCAGCTAAAGTCAACAAGGGAAAAGGGAGAAAAAACCTAAGAACTGAGAAAGAGATTGATTTCCCATATATACCTGATTTACAGAAAACTGATAATGTTGGAATTTTCTTAAATCATAGGGAATTGGTCAGGGGATTCCCTCACATGAACCTTGGGGAAATTTTTGCCTATGGTTTCCAGAGACATGAACCATGACCCGGTCAGGTCAACCTCACAAAAAGCTGACTCGAGGGGCACCTGTGTGGCTCAGTTTAAGTGTCTGCCTTCCGGCTCAGGTCATGATCCCAGGGTCTTGGAATCAAGTCCCACATTGGGCTCCTTACTCAGTGGGAAGCCTGCTTCTCCCTCTGCTTCTGCCTGCCGTTTCCCCTGCTTGTGCTCTCTCTCTCCCTCTCTCTCTCTGACGTATAAATAAACAAAAAAGAAGAAGAAGAAGAAGAAGAAGAAGAAGAAGAAGAAGAAGAAGAAGAAGAAGAAGAAGAAGGAGAAAAGAAAAAGCTGACTTGAGGTTTATAGATATGATTGCACTGGCTTAGTCTGCTTGAGGAATTTTCAAAGCTATTCCGTATATGATTTTAACAGTCTCTAAGTGAACTCTCCCCTCTTCACATTCCCTGCCTGTAAGTAGAACCTACCCCAAACCCTCAGCACACCTGCCTGCATCTTGTTACAGTTTATAAGCCCCTAATTGTAATTCCTTTGCTATTCCCAAATGCATTCCTCTTTTCTGGACAATTTCAAACTTGCCCCAGTTTAACTTTTTATTCAGTTAACTTCTTTCTCCTTTTTATTACTTTATCTTATTTTTCATATTTGATTTTTTTTCTTTAGCATTTATTTTTATCTTTTTCAGTTTTCAGATTTTTTTTTTTTTCAAGATTGTTTGATTGGTTGATTTTAGAGACAGAGAGAGAACTCTCCGCAGAGGGAGAGGGAGAAAAAATCCCAAGCAGACTCCTGGCTGGGCTCGATCTCAGGACCCTGAGCATGAGCTGAGCCAAAACCAAGAGTCAGATGCTCAACCAACTGTGTCACCTACGTGCCCCAACTTGTTTACTATTTTAATAGTTTATTACACTATTTTAAAAAAACATTTTTTTAAGATTTTATTTATTTATTTGACAGAGAGGAGAGAGATCACAAGGAGGCAGAGAGGCAGGCTGAGAGAGAGGGGAATCAGGCTCACCACTGAGCAGAGATTAGGGGCTCCATCCTAGGGCCCCGGGATCATGACCTGAGCCGAAGGTAGAGGCTTAACCCACTGAGCCACACAGGCACCCCTTTATTACACTATTTTAACCATGTCTTTTATTTACTTCACCTTTTCACGGGATTATCTATGTTTTGTATTAGAAAGCATTATTCTAAAGGTACAACTGTTTCAGTTTCTGGACTTTTTTCGCAGCATTGAGGAAGTTCTAATTTCCTTAATAACCACTCTGTTATTTCAATTGCACCTTCCCCTTTCACAATCCCAATGCCGGGCCGCCTGGGTGGCCCAGTCCGTTAAGCCGCTGCCTTCGGGTCGTGGTCCCAGGGTCCTGGAATCGAGTCCCCCGTCTGGCTCCTTGCTCGGCGGGGAGCCTGCTTCTCTCTCTGCCTCTGCTTGCTACTCTGTCTGCTTGTTCTCTCTCTTTCTTTGACAAATAAATAAATGAAATCTTTAAAAAAAAAAAAAAAATCCCAGTGCCAAAAATTTGAAGTGAGTAATTCTAAAGATTTATAACCCAAAATCTCCACCACCATCCCACCGTACTCACACAGCAGTGATCACTCCATAGGTAGTCCAATTCGTCCAAGAAAACAAATGAAATATAAAATACATCATATCTAGCATACAATCGCTCTGATAATTAAATCCTGAAGAGGTATTACTGCATAACAAGAGAGAAATTACAATTTACAGAGAAATCTTAAATACAGTTACCTGTAATTCTCTGTAATTATCAATCACAGGGAAATCTTAAAAATAAACTCCAGATCTACTTGTTAATAGTAATCAGCTTGCTTCCAGTAGCCCCTCAAGGACTGCTCTCACCTGCTTCTTGTAATAACTTTGTCAGTTGATTTGCCAACAGGTAATTAAGAGAAATTTCTACTACTTCTGTTACTCCACATTTTTGACAAATAGAAGTGCTTCTTTCTGCTTCTGATTTGATGAGAAATAATAAGAACAATAATGATAATGTTGGATTGATTCCTTGAGCAGGATGTGAAATGAAATGCATAAAAAACTCTCCTGGAACTTATTTCAAGCTTAAAACTTTGCAACATTGTGTTGTCTCAAAATCCTGAGTCCAGTTTTATTCTACACTTGGCAATAGTTCTGACCCCACCCCCCACTCCACATACACTGGTGGGGCAAGGACACTCATTCTCACCCACTCACAGTTGCTCAATGCTCTGCAAACACATCGTTCTTTAAAAATAATATTGGTTTAGAAATATGTCCAAAGGTAATGATGTCTTTTGTAGAGCTTTTTTTAATAGCTTTAAGAATTTTTTTAAATTGTCATATAATTAACACATCAGATTATCAATGATACAAAGTCAACTCTTTTCATGTTTACTTACTCTAAGTCCTTGTTTAGGTAAATATTTAATGCTATTATTAGAGCCATAATTTAGCTTTTGTTCTCTTTTTCATGTAGCAATAAATAACAGTGATAATGTACATATGTTAATTAATGTAATCCAATCAGACAGGAATTGTTATTACTATTATCAAGCCAATTTTACAGATGAGGAAGCAGAAGCACTGAGAAGTTGTGTAATTCGCCCAAGATGGCACAATAAGTAAGAATAAGTCTATTCTGTTAACCCCTGTGTTGTCCAAACTTAAGTCCAGGTAAAATATTCCCAGGGGCACCTGGAGGGCTCAGTCTGCTGCGTCCGACTCTTGATTTCCACTCAGGTCATGATCTCAGGGTTGTGAGATTGAGCCCCACATCCAGCTCTGTGCTCAGCATGAAGCCTGCTTGTCCCTCTTCCTCTGCTCCTCCCCCTGGTCTCTCTCTTTCTCCTCCTCCCTCAAATAAATAAATAAGATTTTTTTTAAAGATTTTATTTATTTATTTGACACAGTGTGAGAGAAAGAGTGAGAGGCAAGCATGAGCACGGGAAAGGGGCAGAGGGA
The DNA here is from genome assembly GCA_028646535.1 of Procyon lotor. Lineage (NCBI taxonomy): Eukaryota > Metazoa > Chordata > Mammalia > Carnivora > Procyonidae > Procyon > Procyon lotor. The sequence continues at coordinate 36,144,388 of CM053611.1, forward strand.
GAGGGAGAAGCTGACTCCCTGCTGAGCAAGGAGGCCCTCTGCGGGGCTCCATCTAAGGACTCCTGGATCATGACTTGAACCAAATGTAAATGCTTAACTGAGACCCAGGCTCCCCAAATAAAATCTTTAAAAAAAAATATTCCCACCCTGTATTTCAGATTTCTTCTTTTCCAGATACTTTTACTGCTTATGTGAACATTATTTTAACCAGGAAATGATATCAAATCATTTTATTTATTACTTTATTCCACAAATATTTATTGAGTGCCTATTAAACTGATGACTGGAATTTCATTATTATATTTTCATTCGTGTGAGTTTAATGGCTACTTACTATTAAAAATTGGAGAGCTGTGACATTGATCTCTCTGACTTTGACATTTGGCTAAAATCTGCCAGTCAGATTTCAACCTATTTCAACATCATTTTTGGATCCCTGAAATTGTGTATAATCAATAATCCTATGATCTTTGTAGGTAATAATTATATAAAATGACTATCATAACGTTGATAATATAATTAAGGTATAATTTGTGGATCTATTTTAATATATGAATATTCACTTACAGTTATATGTATTTTGGATCTATCTTGGAGTAGGAAACTTCTTGCCAGTCTCTTCCAAAAAGACAATTTAAAAAATTGATATTTTGGGGGTACCTGGCTGGTTCAATCAGTTAACCACCTGCCTTTGGCTCAGGTCATGATCCCAGGATCCTGGAATTGAGTCCCACATTGGGCTTCTTGCTCAGTGGGGAGCCTGCTTCTCCTTCTGCCTGCAGCTCCCTCTGTTTGTGCTGTCTCTCTCTCAAATAAATAAATAAAATGTTTTTTAAAAATTGATATTTGCCAAAACTCCCTTAAGACATCAAAGTCCATTATTGGCCTTGTTCATCTGTCTGTCCTAAACATATCTCTGGAATAAGAAAAAAATGACATTATAAATGGGTAATTTGAGCTTATTTTTAAATTTCTTGTACTCATACATATTGTAGAGGTGGGTGGCAGAAATAATGACAACTTTCTTTTAAAGCCCCACCTCTTTTCCCCAGCCATTGTCAATGTCTATTTCCTCTGAAAGTTCCATAAGAATAAAGCAGAGAGCATGAGAAGAAATACTGAAGCAGAAGTGTCTTCCTGCCTCTAGGTAACAAATACCCAGCAAGACTCTACCTTACCTTAGAATTTAGAAGTCAAACAAGTATCATAGGGATGTATACTTATGGGTTTACTGAAATAAAAAATGAAGCATCCTATCAGAAATGTTTTATCTGTCCAATTATTTTGACATTGAGAACTGGCTTTGCAAAATTAGGTTATTGGTGGACATTTTCTAGAAATTTAATCAGCTAAATGTATAAGTCACGATTTAGAAAATAAGTGGGGAATTTTATAAGGTTTTTAATTTATAAAACTGTAATTGAGTTAGTAATATTTTAATTTTCCAAATTTTTAAAAGTATTTTAGGTGTCTTTATGTAAGAAAGTAAATCAGTAACCATTTTATAAATACTGATAAGTCTTTTATGTGCACTTCCTACAAACTGAGAATGAGATTGATTCTAATGACTGAGTTCCAAACTCTTTTGCAATTGACCTAGTTTCCAGTGCTTTGCTTTCAACAAAATTGAGGAAGCTATTTTTTTTTCAGTTGAGAATTATAATTATAATTATATAACTACAATTATATTTAATTATATTTAATGATTATAATGTGACCTTTGGCTTATAACTGAAAATTAAAATTAAAATGTTACTAACTCAATTACAGTTTTATAAATACTTAAATGATATTGTTCTAGTTGAACCTCTCTCATTTCACTCTTCTCTATGTGAACAAGATTTCTTGGTGCATACACTTACATGATAGGAAACAGAATAAGAATATTCTAGAATGGAAATAGAATAGAATGGAAAAAACAAGAGGTAAATAGATAGTGGAAACTTGCCTCAGTAGAGCAATAAATAATATTCATTCAAGGATACAAAATCAGACTGCAGAAACCAGATGGGTGAAATGTACAATTTATTTCATTAACAAATTATTTTCAAACAAAATGTTATCACTTGTGTTTCATATTTAATGAGATTGTACTAGATATATATGGTCTTCATAGGTAATATACTGACAACACTTGTAATGATAATTCAATCCAGAAAACTGCATTACTACTCAGAACCTTATAGCTACAAAAACTTTTTTAATGATTCTGATTATCTTTAGTTACAGAAATGAATGATAAGGTGTTCATTAAAATATACTGAAGAATAAAACACCAGGATAAAATTATGTGGGGAATTACAATGGACATGCAAAATCAAGAAAAGGCAAGACAGATGTAAAATTTCCAACTAGCAACAAAAAAATCCAACAAATGGATGACGGTAGGCAATAAATTACTAACAGTATAGACATTTCATTGGATATGTTTAAAAAGTGATACTACAGTCTTATTTTTAAAATAACAACATTTATAATACACTTTTTTATCATCTTGCACATGATGAAAAAATTTGAGTTAAGGAAGTGTGCAGAGTTACAAGTATAATAAAATTCTTTTAGGGAATATAAGAAAAAAGATTGAAGGGGCGCCTGGGTGGCTCAGTCATTAAGCATCTGCCTTCGGCTCAGGTCATGACCCCAGAGTCCTGGGATCAAGCCCCTCATCAGGCTCCCTGCTCTGCGGGAAGCCTGCTTCTCCCGCTACCATTCCCTCTGCTTGTGTTCCCTCTCTTGCTGTGTTTCTCTCTGTCAAATAAATAAAATCTTAAAAAAAAAAAAAAAAACAAGATTGAAGACCAAAGAATATAGCAGTCTTAGTTGAGAATGCTAAGAAATGTATTATTTATGCCACATAATATGTATTTCAAATATACCTAATAAAATTTACAATTAAAAATCAAAATGATAAAGTTTTGATGACACTCAATTTATTCTTCCATTCCTGAAGTTCAGGCTACAGTGATGATTTTTGCTTCATCCAAATATGTATTTTTAGTCATTAGACATTTGGCCAAAATATAGGTTTGTTGTACATCCAATAAATTTAATTATACCTAGGAAAAGTACTATAGGACCTCTTATAAGTCATTTATTACTTATTATAAGTTAATGTATCACATATTAAGCAGGTGGAAAGTAAGCGTGTGAGCACTGGGGAGCTCAGTAGAAGAGAAAATAACATAAAGATTCTAGTGAGGGAAGGACCCAAAATCAAATAGAAGAGTTTTATATTCATTCAGCAAACATTTGCCAACTACTAAGGGCCAGGACAATGCTTTATTATAGCTTATTCTGTTTGACTTAGCTTAGTTTGTTTGAATAGCTTAGTTTATTATCCTCCTTGGAATTTAAGAATCTTACATACTTATAGTTTTACAGTTCACAAGGGTGGCCACGTACATTTTCACTCTCTCAGATCATTTACAAAATGTAGTCAAAAGGGCGCCTGGGTGGTTCAGTCGGTTAAGCATGGGACTCTTCATTTCACTCAGGTCATGATCTTGGGGTGGTGAGATTGAGCCCTGCTTCTAGCTCCCCGCTGGGCGTGGAGCTTGCTTAAAATTCTCTTTCCCTCTGCCCCTTCCTTCACTCACGCTCTGTCTCTTACTGTTAAATAAATAGATCTAAAAAAAAATGTTTGTTAAAAACAAAATATACTTCATCTATAGAAATGCCCGTTTCTCACCACATCCTATTTTAGAGTTTAAACCAGTTCTCTATTCAAAATATGCCCACTTCATTGTGTGGGGTCCCTGTTAAATTAATGTAACAGTGTGGATCTTTCTTATTTTCAGGATTCCGTGAAAATAGATTCCAACACCTCAATCTCCCTTGGAAAGCAAATAGGATAATGAATTACTATTGATAAAATTTTTTTAAGATTTTATTTATTTATTTATTTTACAGAGAGAGAGCGAGAAAGAGAACAAGCGGGCAGAGCAGCAGGCAGAGGGAGAGGCAGAAGCAGACCCCCCACTGAGCAAGGGGCCCAAAGTGGGACTCGGTCCCAGGACCCCTGTGACCTGAGCCAAAGGCAGATGCTTAACCAACTGAGTCACCCAGGAGCCCTGATAAAATATTTTTATGTTGCTCAAAGTAGAATTAAATAAGAATGTTCATCAAATAAAGGTCATTTCCTTAGGGAATAAAATGAATGAATTGGCTTTATTCCAGATGTTCAATGAAGCAATAGTAAGTATGTATTACACTTGTATCCAAATGAACTATCAATTTCTTTACAAACAAACATAAAGAGATCTATAAAATGCAAACGTTAAGCTGCTAACCAAAGGAGAGCTTGTCTTCAGATTTATTTTGTTTAAAATCCTGTGATAAATTTCACTTCTTTGCTTCATTAAAGAACCATATAGGATGAAGCCGAGGGGAATATGTGATACTACTAAGAACCCATATGGGATATGTATTTACATTAATAGCTCTTTTAAAAAAAAAATGAAAGTCAGGAATATTAATTGATTCCATCAAGTCATGTAATTTATTTTGTTTCCTCTTAAAAATATTTAAGGTACTGATTCATAATCAGAGCCGGTTTAACCTAAAAGTCCTATTTTTCAAAGATTTAGAAAATTTGAGAAAGTGGATCATAGAATACTGATGGTCGTAGAAATAACCTGGAATTGATTTTTTTATACTGGAAGTGGTTAATATGTTACAAAAATACATGGTTAGCAGTTTACTTTCACTGCCCATCAGATAAAATAAAAACCAGCGATTCTGGAGCAAGAACAGAGTTCAAGGAATCAAGGGCTCAGATTCCTGTTATTCCCTCTTTCTCTCCCCACCATGAGGGGAAATCAATGGCTCAGTCCAGTCTTGATTCTATTTTTCCTGCTCCTTCCCAGAGATGCTTCCACTGCTTCAAAACCGTAAGCAACATTTCCAGAAAATCCTATCGTCCTTCTCTTCCCCATTGTGTTATCTGCTTCTTGATATGTCTCTTTTACTTGTCTTCCGATTTCCTGAAATTATCTGCTCTTGAAGGGGTGTGGAAAGGTCGGTAAATTGTTATGGTTCATGTTACAGCTCAGCTCTGGAAAACACGGAGACATAGGGCGGTGACATTTATGAAACATTCACCAAATAAGAATACAGAATTATACAACATTCACTAAATAATAATATAGAATTACTGCCAGAAAGGGGGAAAAAAGGATACTTTTGTATTGTTTCATGAAAAGGGCTGCAGTGTCTTGTCCACTGTGAAATGGCTCAGTGGCCATATTTTCCCCCAGTCAAGGATCACCAGGATGGATGCGTGACTTTCAGACAAGCCAGGGTTTGTGTATCAGATTACTCAATTCTTCAGCAAACTTGCAAAGCCTGGCATTAGATCTTGGGGATATACAGATTAACAAAATGTGGGCCTTGCTCTCAGTACTTAGCAGTAAGGAAAATAGAGGAGATAATGCACAGAGAAAGGAGTACAGTGCAAAACCAGAAGCAAGCATCACAGGATTCTGTGAGGAGGCCCACAGAGAAAATCTCCCTCCTCCTGGAACCTTTAAGGGATGAGAAAAGGGGCATCACCTAACTGTGCAGAGAGAAAGTCGTTCTTGAGATAAGTCTCACTGAATAAACAGAATTTATCCAGACAGACAAGGACACTTCAGAAAGAGAGAGAGGCCTGGGCAAACCAGAGCATTGCAAAGTACAGCACCTTTGAGCGGTTGTAAATGATGGGTGAAGAACAATAGGAAAGTGATATTTTCTTCTGGGCGGACATGGTAATGTATTTGGTGATTAGCCTTGCATGGCTTGGCTTAGCTTCCAACATCAGAGAGTGAAAGAGAGAAAAGAGCTAAAATTGCTTCTGAAAAAATACTGCAAAGCAATTCATTTCCTCCTTCTCTATTAATTGTTATCACTTCAGTGTCCTGGAATAAGGGCATGCATATAATTCACATGAAACCCAAGACCATCTGTAGACGATTCCTTAATGCTTTTGGTGATAGTCAATTGGTTAATCACATTTTGTTGTTGCTTAAAAAAAATGTTTTTTCAGCTTTATAGAGATATAATTGACAAAATTACAAAATATTTCAAGTGTACCACGTAATGGTTTCACATACATATATAATGGAAGGATTCCTACCATTGGGTGAATTAACACATCCATCTCATGTATATTTACTCTTCTTCTTCTTCTTCTCTTTTTTTTTTTCTGAGAAGATTTAAATTTTATTTCCAGCAAATTTCATTTATACAATGCAGAGTTATCAACTATAGTCATCATGTCATACATTATATCCCTAGACTTCGTTCATCTTATTATAACTGAAAGTTTGTACCCTTTTACCAACCTCTCCCTATTTCCTTCAACACCCCTCCACCCCAGTCCCTGGCAGCCCACCTTTCTATTCTCTGTTTCTATGAATTTGACTTTTTAAAAAAATATTCTACAAATAAGTGACAGCATGCAATATTTTCTTTCTCTGGAATGTTTCATTAATAATGATCTCAAAGCCCATCCATGTTGTTGCAAATGATAAGATTTTCTTTTGTTAAGGCTGAATTGTGTCCCATTTCTAAATTTGAAAATAACTTCTTTTTTTTAAAAGATTTTATTTATATGAGAGAGAGCACAAGCAAAGGGGCAGAGAAGAGGGAGGGGGTAAAGGGAGAAGTAGACTCTCTGCTGAACAGAGAGCCCAACATGGGGCTTTATCTCAGGACCCCAAGATCATGACCTGAGCCGGAGGTAGACTCTTAACTGATTGAGCTACCCAGGCATCCCTGAAAATAATCTCTTTTTTTTTAAGATTTTATTTATTGATTTGAAAGAGCACGAGCAGGGGGAGAGGCAGGGAGAGAGGGAGAAGCAGACTCCCCACTGAGCAGGGAACCCGATATGGGGCTCGATCCCAGGATCTTGGGATCGTGACCTGAACTGAAGGCAGATGCTTAACCAACTGAGTCCCCCAGGTGCCCCTGAAAATAATTTCTATCCAAAATACAAAATGACTCATAGATTGCTTATCCATAGCTTATGAATAGGTTTACAAATATTGTGAGGGTGAATATCTCCACAACACAAGAGAAGCATATCAATGTTTAACTTGTTGAAGGTTTCTGAGTTTCTAAGGTCTTTCGGATTGGCCTTTGAAGAATATCTTCCTCTACCTTCTTGTTGAAATCTGGCTCTGTTCTATGATTGGTGATTACAGAAAAGATAATCGAGAACACAGCCACAATAATGATGTCTTTTTAACTTCGTGATTGATCCAGACCCCTGTTCTCCACAGGCACTATCTCGTGGTGGTCCCATCACAGCTGTACACTGGGGTTCCCGAGAAAGCCTGTGTCATGCTTAATCACCTGAATGAGACGGTGACACTGAACATAATTCTGGAGTATGGAATGCAGACCACAACCCTCCTCACAGACGTGGTGACCGAGAAGAACTCCTTCTACTGCAGCCCCTTCACTGTCAGTATGACTCCTTGGGATACGGGAGCTTGTTAGAGGAGGAGCATGTTAACTGATGCCTTGTGTCCTAACCCCCGACGATAAAAAAAGCATAATGAAAAAACTGAGAATTACAAAGTGACTTTCAAATTAGAGTCTAAAAATGAAAGCTCTACTGAACATGCTTTCATAATACTTGCAAACAATCCCAGTGCAATATGCTGAATGTAATAGTAGTTATAGGAAAGATTTCATTTGCCCTTAAACTTGTGAGGGAAATAAAGTTCATGCCTTTACCCATAAAAACACTGAAACTCATAAATTTAAGTGACTTATTTAAGATCTCACAAGTGGTCATTGGTTAATGTCTTGTCCTAGTAACCTTTTATTACATGAGGAATTAAATAGTTGATGGTACTGGCTTACGACCAATGATAACGCGTGACCTTGATGTTGACCATCGGAAAACAACATTTGATAATCATTTTACTACCACTGCATTGCTGTGGACATGAGAGCATGTTATTTCCTTCACCCTCATGACTGTTTGAAGAACTGGTTCTTTTTATTGCAGTGACATTTTCCCTTTAAAGCAACAAAGTGTTACTGTCATGTTAAATTAAACCTAAGAATCTATAAACCCAGGGACATCATTTTCAACTGATTCCTCACTCGTTCTCTGGGGCTAACCAGAGAAATAAGAAAGTCATAAAGGCTGAGATATTCAGAAGTGGGTCTGTGCAGATTTTTCAGCTCTTTTCTGCCTTACAGCTTCCGGAGTTACCGTTTCCCTCTGCGTTGATTACTGTGGAGGTGAAGGGGCCAACCCAGCAGTTCATAAAGAGGAGGACAGTGCACATCATGAAAGTGAGCAGCCTCGTCTTTGTCCAAACAGACAAACCCATCTACAAACCAGGACAAACAGGTATGAGGAACCAAATCAGCAAGGGCAACTTTAAGGGGCAGGTGTGTGGTTCTCTGTTACTTTATTCTGCAGTCATGAAAATCCAGGCATGTCATTATCTGTATTATTTACCCCTGATTCCCATTGGATGGTTTCATGGGAAAAATCTCTGTGTTTCAGTGAAATTCCGTGTTGTCTCTGTGGATGTCAGTTTTCACCCTTTGAATGAAACGGTAAGTCTCATTACAGTGGATGAGTTCGAGGGAAACAGGCAAAATGTCAAGCTCATTCTTTTGGAGAACCTGAGACCAATACAAACTTGTAAGAGTACCACTGCTGGAGAATAGGGACTGCATTCTTAAGATAAAATATTCAGTTGAATTATCCACTTAAAGATTCCAGTAAATTATTGCTAAAAGACATATATTTCACAAAAAGGTAAAGTGAGTATTATTTATTAATTTCTCACACAAAATCCATGCATTCTTTTTTATAATAAATATTAACAACAAAATGGGAAAAAAAGATTCCAGTAATTTTTATTGAACAAAAGGAAATAAGTGCACTTGATTTCTCCCTTAGAGAAATGGAGACTTTCTCAGAGATAAATTTCATCTGCAAAATAAACTTCTTATTTGGACCTTTTTTTTTTTTTAAGATTTTATTTATTTATTTGACAGAGATAAAGAGATCACAAGTAGGCAGAGAGGCAGGCAGAGAGCGGGAAGCAGGCTCCCTGCTGGGCAGAGAGCCCGATGCGGGGCTCGATCCCAGGACCCCGAGATCATGACCTGATCCGAAGGCAGAGGCTTTAACCCACTGAGCCACCCAGGCACCCCTGGACCTTTTTATCTTAGCATAGCTTTCCTCAGTTGTACAATATTTCATAAAAGTAAAGTCATGACTCCTCAAGACCTATATGTCCCAAATTAGCATGGGAAGTGCCGTGAACCAAACTGGGGCACATTTCCTTGTTTGGACAAGAAATGTACAGACTCAATTCCTCTGATCCACATAGTCTATCAATGCTGATGTCTTGGCTTTCTTTTTCTAACCTCTATCCCACACTCATACTATTTTTTTTTTCTTTCCAGTTCCCAGTGGTTTATATTGAGGTAGGTAATACCTTACACATCTCAGTTGGGATGAGGACTTACTGCAAGTTATGCTCCATTGCCCATTGCAAGCTCCCCATTAGCACTTCACCAAAACTAAAGTTTTCCCTGTCTGTCATCAATCCTTTGGAAAGTGGATAAGATGTAAATGAAGGAGCAAAATCCCCTGAGATGATACAAGTTCCCGACTCTTCTAATATTTCTGACCAAAATGGATATGCACAATTTCAAAAAGAGGTATTGCCATCTGTAATATCTCATAGCTGGTAACCTTGCTGCTCTTTCTTTCCTCAGTGTAGAATTCTAGAAAACTTTGCTCAGTACCTTTGGTGTCAGTTTACCAACCATATCTTATCCAACTCCCAACGTGTCCTCCCTAAAAAGCTGTTCCTCTATTCAAATTATAGATTTCACTTGTTTCTATGAAATCATAATATTTTTATCTATAGAATCCCAAGAACAACCGAATTTTCCAATGGCAAAATCTCACCTTGCAAGGAGGACTCAGCCAGCTGTCCTTTCCGCTCTCAGTGGAGCCAACTCTGGGTATTTATAAGGTCAAGCTTCAGAAGGAGTCAGGGGTAAAAATAGAATACCCCTTTGAAGTGAATGAATATGGTAAGAATTCTGCCTGTGTCCAAGACATTTATGACATTAGAGTATTTAAGAGTTTAAGAGTTTTTACACGAAGGTATAACCAAAAATATAGCAGATAATAGTTGGAAATTAGCAATTTTTTTATTTATCCAAATATTCACTAAGCATTTTTCATGTGCTATCTCATTTAATCCTCTTATCAACCATCTAAGGCAGATACTCTATGGTCTCCATTTTACAAATGGGCACATCAATACTAGAACAGTTCATAATTTACCAAAATCACAGAGCCAATAGGAGGTAAAAGAGATTTTAGTAGGTCAATTACCTTATTCACACCAAAATTGTTAACCAATGCAACAAATATCTGCACATCTGTTGATCTGTATCTTATACTTCCTGGGTGTCTATGATCTACACCTAGACTACTCTAATCAAAGTGGTCAGACATTGAAGCAATCTTATTAGTTATCAGTCATGTGGATTTTCTCATGTAAATTAAGTATATCATGCCATGAGTGAAGAGACTTATCACAAAACACCATTCCCCAAACTCACTTGAACTGCCATAAGGATTACTGAACAGGGATGGATATATTATAAGAGCAGCTAGCCTTGCACAGCTGTGAGAGAGGATGGGAAGGAAAGGGTCCAGCAGGGGAAGCTGGATCAGAGGAAATTACTACCCCGTTTTCCTGAAGCGCTAGTGGGAATGAATAAGTTAGCACCTTCAAGGGTACCTTCAGATGCCAAAGTGGACCACAAAGGGAAACTGATAGAAGAATCTATGGAAAACTGTATGTATCTGTACCTCTTCATATCTACCACTTCTCTATTTCTGTAATCAAGTGTCTGGTGGTGGGTCTGGGGCCTCTGTTAGTCAGCAGGGCAAGCAGTTGGGAAGAGTTAGACACAGAGGGAAAGAATAAGGGCAAATTAGAGTTTCCTCTCCTCTCTGTATCTGTCACCACATCTAACTAACCATGATGATCTTCAGAGACTAACGATGCTGCTTTCCTTCCATCTTTACGTCTTGACCAAATTCATAGGCGATTCTAGGAAATACAGTACCAGCGTGACCAAGTTAACTTGATACAATTAGCCATGGTCATAAACACATTTCTGTGGTGAGGCGAGGCCTTGTTGCTTCTTAACGTAATTGAAATCATTTCATGTGATCCCATGTTATAATGTTCTGTAATAGAATCATCACTAAGACTTACAATATATCCTGCCCACCCACCTTCACTTCTTTCTTCCTTCTGTTGACAACAGTTTTGCCCAAATTTGAGGTCCAAGTGAAAATGCCCAAGACTATCGGTTTTCTAGATGAAGAATTTAACGTAACCGCCTGTGGCCTGTGAGTTACATTTTTTCATCCATTTTTATCTTCCTACTCTATACGCATTGCAAGTAATCGTTACCAGACTTCAAAGTATTTTAGAGAATGACTTTCTCTCCAACATGCCTGAGCTCCAGCTAGAGAGCGGGGGTGGCAGCATAGGACACTCTTAGGACATAAAAGCATAGGACACAGCATAGGACACCAATAAAAGCATTTACTATGGTAATTACTATGGTAATTATAATTACTATATAATTACTAAATAATTACAAAATAATTACCATATAAATACCAAAAAATTACTAAATAATTACTAAATAATAATTCTTTATTATAAATAACAATTTAATTATTATAAATAAAAATAATTACAAAATAATTACCATATAATTACAAAAATAATTACTATGGTAATTATTTCCTATGGCAGCATAGGACACCAATAAAAGCATTTACTGAACACTTAAAATGTGCCAGAAAATGTTTCAAGTGCCTTGTGAGATGGGGATAAACTAAAGTTATCTTTAGTTTGCAAATAAGAAACTGTAACACATAGAGGGTAAAAACTTGTTCAAGTTTCTACATAGAGTAAATGGGAGACTAGAATTTAAGTCCAACAGTCTGGCTCCAACCCTGAACTCTTCACCACTCCCCTATAATTGCCTGAGCAAAAAATTTTTTTAAAAATCTAGCTTCATGAAACGTTGTACATGCCAGACGCTGTGTCAAACTGAACACGAGACATCCAGCTCAAGCTCATGCTCACGTTCATAACTTCTGTGTTATTCTGTATCCTATGATCCCCATTTTTTATTGCTCCCAATTTCTTAAACTATGGAAAATTAGGGGAAAAAAACAAGCAGACCTTCTTAAATACATATATAGATATATAATGTAGAATTTAAAAGATGTGTCATAGTTATTTCCTCCCTGATTGCCTTTTAGTTCAGTAGAACATTCTCCACATGCACTGAGGAGAGACACCTCACCTGTTGCTTGTGAAAACAGTATGAGGATCATATTTTCATCTTTCTTACCAGTTTTGAGGCTTTAGTTTTTCCCGCAGAAGAGAGAGGCCTTTGAGTGACCCTTAAAGATAACTTTCAACAAAGTGAGATATAGTAAATGATTTATTGCTTTATCAGCCCTTTGAGAAATTAGAGGGGGATAAAACTTTAAAAAGGGGAGGATCAGGGTCACTGAAGCCAAACTTCATCTACCTCACAGTTTGGACCAACGCAATAGGTCTCAAACTTAGGTGAACATCAGAATCTACGGAGGTAATGAGTTAAAATGTCGATTCCTTGGCCTCCACATCTAAAGATCCCAATCATAAATCTAAGGAAAGATTCAGAACTCTGAATCTCAATACATACCTCAGGTAATTTCAATGTAGGTGGTCCATTAAGCATACTCTGAGAAACAACAGACTAAGTTTGGCTTCCCATCATGTCTTACTTCACTCAGCCTGCTATGACAAAATACCACAGAGTGAGTAGTTTATAAACAACAGAAATTTATTGCTCATAGTTCTAGAGGCTGAAAAATCCAAAATCAAGTTGCTAGCGTCGTCATGTTCTGGTAAAGTTTCTCTCTGGTTCATAGCTGGTGCCTTCTGGCCAGGGGCAAAGGATCTCTCTGGAGCCTCCTTTATAAAGGCAACAATCATATTCATGAAGGCTCCACCCTCATTATCTAAGCACCTCCCAAAGACCTCATTCCCTAATACTATCATTCTTGGGGTTTAGGATTTCCACATATAAATTTTGGGGGAATGTAAACATTCAGGCCATACCATAGCATATCCTTCCATTAGATTCGGCAGAATCAGACTAAGTCATTAGTATATTTTTCATTTATAACAGATATGTTATATGATATGTAGCTAGTGCTTTTGAATATTTAAATTCCCATTTAAGTTCTCATTTATCCTCTTAAGATACATATGAATTAGGGAAGATTTAGAAATACCCCATCTACATATCCTTAAATTTTTCCCTAAAACAGCTTAGGTGTTGTCAAAGTTGGAATTATAACCAAGATCATGCGACAGCGGGGAAAGAAGAAAGTAAGATAGTCTTATAGTAAAACCTCAACTGAAAGGGAGGAAAGATCTGAGAAAAACTACATTGTTAATTTTTCTTTTAGAGGTGTTTCCAGAAAAGTTCAGTAAGTATTTTTTTTTAGAGTTGTAGACGTAAGTCCACTTAGATAATTAAGACACAGTCTCAGAATAAGTGCTTCTAAAGTACAAATGGTATGGAAGGATATATAACTACCATATGAACAAGATGGATATGAGTGGATCTACTCATAGGAAAAAATATCGGAGTTGTTTATATCAAATATCCTTTTGTATAACTGCTTTATTGTTATAGATACACATATGGAAAGCCTGTCTCTGGTCTGGTGACAATTAATATATGCAGAAAATACTCACCATACCATTCTCCCTGCTATGGAAGATATCCACAAAATATCTGTGAAGAATTCAGTCAACAGGTAAATGGAAACCATTCTCCCCAGTACACTAACACCAGATCTTGTTTTCTCATGGATTATAATGCAATAAAGAACATCATACAAAAGAATACAATATTGTATAGTGAAAACAGTACAAGAGAGAGTAGTGTGGACTAAGGGAAACATTGTAAGATTGCCTGGCAATGTTGGGAGCCCACTGGAGAGTTGGGTTCATGAATTTATAGTGGTATTTATTTGGCCAGTTTTGTAATTTTCTTCTGAGAGCAATCAGCATGCCAGGTATAAAGGCCTAAAATAATATGGAAGTATCCAAAGTTGGCCTTTATCAAACAGATAATAGAAAAAGAATGTGGCAGATGTTAAGAATTTGGTTATTCAGAGGGGCGGCTGGCTGGCTTAGCTGGTAGAGCCTGCAACTCTTGAATTCGGGGTCATCAGTTCCAGCCCCATGTTGGGTGAAGAGCTTACTTAAAAAAAAAAAAAAAAAAAATTGGTTAGTGGAAGAATCAAATGACTTGCCATGGAATCTAAACTTCATATGGAAGAATAAAAAGATAACATAAAAGCCCAGGGAGTGGCAGTGAGGGGGCACTGTAAGGGTATGGAAAAGAAAGTTATCAAAGCTTCAGAGAGAAGGCCTCAGTGGCTCAATCAGTTAAGCACCCAACTCTTGGTTTCAGCTCAGGTCATGATCTTGGGGTGGTGGAATCGAGCCCCACTTTGGGCACCATGCTGGGTGTTGAGCCTGCATAAGGTTCTCTCTCTCCCTCTCCTTCCACCTTCCACCTCTTCCCCAACCCTCCCCAACCCTCCTCCCCTGGGTGCGTTCACTCTTTCTCTAAAAAAAAAAAAAAAGCTGCAGAGAGCAAATGAATGAAAGGCAAGGTGATGAATATGATGATGAATGTCAAAATAAACATCAATAAGAAAGATAAACATAAGAGAAATTAGGTTGCCAAAATTTTAATATATCAGGGACACAGGAATTTATTTTTATTTTCAAGTGAGTAAATTAAAAATGATTAAGTAAATTATAAGTAAATATAAGTACATTAAATATGATTAAATTTTATTATGCAATGCATGTTTTCGTGTAAATAAGTAAAAATATGAAAACAAATCTTTCTTAAGATGTGGGTCTCAATGTTTAGTTTGGAAATTTAATTACTATAATGATTCATCCATTCAAAGAATATGTATGTTTTTATTAATGTCCTAGACATGGAGAAATACAGTTAAGAAAATATAATCCTCAGTTGATGGGCAGATGAAGGTGATCACAGAGGAGATGTTATATCTGAGCTGTGTTTAGAAGAGCAGTAACTGTTGGCCATGATAAGAATGGAAGAAAAAGAATGTTATCTCTTGAGGAACTATGTATGTAGAGAGAGTAGATGGCACATATGGAAACTAGGAAGTTTAATTTGGCAGAAATGGGATAAGCTTTCAGAAGAGAAGGAGGAAAGAAGAGGTTGGCAATGAGTAACTCGACGATTAATGAAGACATCTGATGTCATTTTTTACTTGGGAAGAAATTTGATGCCATTTTTGGCTTGGGAAAGGATCAGCAACTAAAAGATGGTCAGAACTTTGTAAAATTTCCTTTGGCCAATGAAAAACTTTCGCAGGTTTATAGCTGACTTTTTTGACAGCAAACCAGAGGACCCAGGAACTCTCTTTCTTTGTCTTCAGGCAGACAGTGAAGGCTGTTTCACACAACTTGTGAAGACTAAAGTATTCCAGCTGAAACAGAAGGGATACGACATGAGAATACAAGTGGAAGCCAAAGTCAAAGAAGAGGGAACAGGTTCGTATTATTTCAAAATATTTATTAATTCATTAAGTCACCAATAGGTTAAGCATTTATCAAACGTCCATTCCATTTGAAAAACTTTGTAGTTTCTGGAGACTATGAAAATAACATGGTTCCTGCTGTCAAGGATCTAGAAATCTAAAGAGAAATTACATATATGTATATGCGTGTGTGTGTATATGTCTACATGTTTATGTATGTATGGTTATGTGTATATATTTATAACCATGACGAAATTTGCACTAGACATGTAAAAACTAAAGTCCAAATGAGTATGAAGAGAGAAAATTAATTCTTCTATAGAAACAAAGAAAGTTTGTAAAGTAGCACATGAGCTGACTTATAGAGAATGGCTAATATTTTGAAAGCTCGTGATGGACTGAGAACATATGATTCACATGAAGCAAATGTGTTTGGTCTCAGAAGAATCTGAAAATGTAAGTTGGAGCTAAGGTGTGTAAAAAAGTAAATCGTATGCTAAAAGGATTAGACTTTATTATGAAAAGCCTTGGATATCGGAAGACAGACAGGCTAGATGAAACAAAGGGTTACAATGCAATACATCAGATTACTATTCAAAATTAATCCAAAGATTACGAATCTGGGACATGGGAAATAGAAATGCCATTAACCAAGATAAGGAGTAGATGAGAAAGAACTATGGTGATGAGAATGTGTCAAAGATAATTAATTGTCATCTGGAATATCAAGATAGAAGTTGACTCATTCTGCTTTAAAAATAATTTTTAAAGAAAACCAGAGCAAAATCAGGATGAGAAATGTAAATCTGGACTGATTCCCACTGTATCTATATCCTCCTAAGAGTAAGTGCATTTATTGTGAAAGAGAACTCACTTGGCATTGCTAAATAGAGACTAGAGACAGACAAGGAGAGGCACTGGGACAGAAGCAACTATATTTAGTACATAGTGTCAAATAAAACAGCATGATAAAATTAGAAGTCATAGAGATGGGGGAAAACAATAAAGCTCTAGATGATGAAGCCAAAACATAAATTACACTTCACTAAATGGAAAGGCTATACTGGAAGGGCCATACAGTGAAAGAAGGGTCTTGCTGGAGAAGTAGCTTTTGATAGACATTTAAGCATATTTTGAAGCCAACGTGAAGAATCATGCTGTTTGCAAAAAGTCATGGGGAGAAGGGAAGGATCTGAAAAAGACAGACACAAAAATGGAGCGAGCTCATGGAGGACATGGGAAGAACTTAAGAACATCGATGGAACCAGTAAGATACTTGTGAAACCAGAGGAACTGGGGAACTAGGTATAATAATTTTTGTATGAAAGTGAAGCTAATATCAAGTTGCTTGTATTTTCTAAGTGTCAGAAATTCTGGAAAAGATAAGTAGAATAGGGATAGTACTTTGCCATGATGGAGTGAAGCTGGGGTGAGGGTGAGAGTTGAGTTGAATCTAAAGAATAATTCAACTTCATTTATTTCTTTTTCAGAGTTGGAATTAATCAGGCATGGATCATGTGAAATCACAAATACTTTAAGCAAACTGAAATTTACAAGAGTGGATACACATTTTAGGCAGGGGCTCCCTTTTTTTGGGCAGGTAAAATATCTTCTCAATAGATCATAATTTGACTCCTAGACTCAAGAAATGAACTAAGGGTGGCCGGGGGGGGTGGTGGGGTAGGGATAGGGTGGCTGGGTTGTGGACAATGGGGAGGGTATGTGCTATTAAGTGCTGTGAAATGTGTAAGCCCGAAGATTCACAGACATGTACCCTGGGGCTAATAATACATTATATGTTAATAAAAATAAATAAATAAATAAATAAACTGAAAAAAAAAAATAGATCATAATTTGGGGGATGTGGACTTTAAGAAAATGAATTTTTATACCACAAAAGTACAATTGATTATAAAAATAAATATTTATTTAGAACAAGGAAAGAAATTACAGCAAATGACAAACTTAAAAGGTAAATATCATCACATCTAGAAAAATAAAGCGCACTTTTTATTAGTTAACTTCCTAACACACCTCTGTAATACATTTTTCCTGTGTAGTTTGGCGGCCTACTTTTTGAGTGCCTCTTTATAAACAATGATTTTGTAATATATTTTTTAAAGATGCTTTTTCTCTAGATGATTGAATTTTTTATATTGATAGTTTTTAAAAGTTTTTTTTTTCAGCTTCAAAGCTCAATATTGGTAATAATATTGGTAAGTTTTCAGACTGATATCCAACTTAGTGAACTATCAATTTTCTGTTGTATGAGAGATACAGGGTTTCTAGGCATTATAAATTTCCTTTTTTAGTAACTAATCTTTGAATTGACAGTTGACAGGAGATTGACAGTTGATAGGCAATTGGCAGATGACACGCAATCTCTCTCTTTTTTTTTAAATTTTATTTATTTATTTGAGAGCAAGAGAGAGAGAAAGCATGAGAAGGGGGAGGGTCAGAGGGAGAAGCAGACTCCCTGCTGAGCAGGGAGCCTGATGCGGGACTGGATCCTGGGACTTTAGGATCATGACCTGAGCCAAAGGAAGTTGCTTAACCAACTGAGCCACCCAGGTGCCCAACAGACAATCTCTTTATTAACTGTGACATTCCCAAGAATTTCAGAGTTGATGACATTATAAATTTATATTTTCTTCATTTATTGCAGCATTTTGTATCAAATTGGCAAGGAATTAATAAATGTATAGCTATGATAGGGCAGGGCCATTTTGGACCAAGAGAAGAATGTGAGAAAACTAAGGACTTAAAGATGAATATTACTTGGCCAGAAACTTAAGAAAGAGGGGAGAATAGCCAAGACC
Organism: Procyon lotor; assembly: GCA_028646535.1. NCBI lineage: Eukaryota > Metazoa > Chordata > Mammalia > Carnivora > Procyonidae > Procyon > Procyon lotor. The sequence goes on from CM053611.1 coordinate 36,162,874, forward strand.
CTAGGTGTGAAACAGCTTTTAAAGAGCAGAGAACTAAGAGTGACTGACTGATGTAGAAGTTATAGCTAACTGGATTGGCTGGAGAGTAATAGGTAAGCCAGAACAGATCTTGAGGGCCTTTTAGGTTAAGTTCCGAACTTTGGCCTGAGAAGTTACTGAAGGATTTAAGAAAAATAACGTGATCGGATTAGCTCAGCTATAGAGAGAGTGGTTTGAAGTAAGCATGAAGCAGCAGGAGGGTGAACTGTATAAGATTAAATAAAAAACTATTGGAAATCAGATGGGGAAAAAATATTGTGTTTTGCCAGCTGAGAAAAGAGGTAGAGCTGACATAAAAACAGAGCATTTATTTGGGGCCTCAGAATTGCAATTTGGAAAACATGGATTTGGGCAGCAGTTCAAATAGTGCCCCCCTGTCCCCGGAAACAAATATCAAGACAAAGAATTCTTGTACATGCTATTCATAAGGAATTTTGATTGGTGTTGTTGGCAAAAAACTAATCTCGACTGAAAATAATTGGTTGCTAAGGCTATCACCAAATAAAAGCTTCTGTAAGAGGTTGCAGGAGTTTCTGTGAGTTTTGGCCCAATTCAAAAGTTCATGGGTCCAAAAAAAAATTTAAAAAGTTCATGGGTCCTTTGGTGAGGATGCCATAAGGCCCACCTCCTTAATGGACTCCCAGCTCCACTGTAAACACCTTGATAAGTGATCTCATTTTATTTCATTATTAAACCTTAAACAGGTTTAACTGGAATAGGAGAAGTAACTAAAATGTGTTTAAGAGAGTAAGAGATAGCACTTGGCCATGGGTTACCGTTAGTCAGCGAAAGAGAGAAAACGATTATTTAAAAGGCCCTTGATATCACTGCATAATCTGTGGGATGGATAAAAGCACCATATACTGAGATAGAGAACACTGGGGATGAAGAAAATTGGGAAGGGTGATATTATGAGTCCATTTTTTGGATATTCTCAATTGTTCTGTGCTCACAGAATATCTATATAGGAATGTCAAAAAGAAAAATAGCTTAGAGCCCAGAAAACAAATCTTATTTTCAGATTGATTCTAAGATCTTCAATAAATGGCATTGGCCACAAGGTCAAGAGGTGAACGCAATAGAAAGTGGAAGATGTCATTGCTATGTAAAACCAGTCATCACTTCCACACTTCTAGGTTCTTCTGGTTGATGAGAAGGATCAACCAATCCCCAATAAAGCTGTAAGAGTCAGTGTGGATGTATCTGCATACCATTCCATCCTTACCACGAATGAGCATGGTCTGCTGAACATTTCCATTGATACCACCAATTTCACAGCTTCTGTCTTTACAGTTATGGTAAGTGGGATGGGGCATCCAGGACTACAAAGAGATTGCTGAGGTCACATAATTTAAGGATATATGGGAAGCATGTAAATTCTAGGGAGAAAAGAAATGGCAATAAAGAGTAAAATAGAAATTAAGCAATTCAGAGACCTAAATTATAAGAAACCATTATTTACCAGAAAACTTTGGCTTTAGATAGGCTCCATTTGCAGCATGGTCTAGTTTCAGGAAACACTTATTAGATCATCTTGATATTCCCTTGTAAAATTCAATATTTTTACACTTTTATTACAGATTAGATATTGTTTGGTTTCTTTGGCATATGGCCAATTTTTGTTTTCTGTAAAATATTTAAATATCTTTATGCAGTTTATAGGCATAAGGGTATTAAGAAAAAGTAATTGATCTTGACAGTGAGTGAATATGATCTACTAAATCAGCATAGCACAACCTCAAATAAACTTAAGGAAAAGTCACTCACAGATTGTGCTTTATTTGGGAAAGCAGATTATGATGGAACCAAAATGAGCATGGTTCACATAAAATCTTCAGTAAACGACTCTTCAGAGTGACAAATATTTACATAATGTATATTAACAAGTAGCCTTTTTAAAACCTTTATTCTTTCCACCAGGTCACTTACAAACAGAATATACAATGTTTTGATAACCGGTGGCTTGAAGAATTTCATACACAAGCACAGCACACTGTAAAGCATATTTTCTCCCCGAGCAAGAGTTACATTCACCTTGAACTTTTTACTGGTACCATGACCTGTGGACAAATCCAGGATATCCGGACACACTACATCCTGAATGGACAGATTCTGAAGGATGAAAAAGAATTAACGTTCTATTATTTGGTAAGAATGGAAACCACTATAGCCCTTCCTAATTGTGTAAACCCCAAAACGATTCAGTTCCTATCTAAATAATGCCTTTTGTAAGATATCAGTGTAAACCTTTTTTTCTTGAAGAAAAGTTCCTTCCTAATATAATTATTAATGCTTTACTTTTTATTTCTGCTCTGGTCTGTACTGAAATGTTTAGTTTTTATGAGTTCCAATGGAAAATTATTGAATGAGAGGAAAAAATCAAGAACTTAATCAACAGGAAATACACATTATAAACATGGGAGCACCTGGCTGGCTCAGTTGGTGGTTAAGCCTCCAAGTTTCAACTGTTCTCAGCTCAGGTCTTGATCTCAGGGCTGTGAGTCCAAGCTTCATGTTGGGCTCATGTTGCACAAGGAGCCTACTTTAAAAAAAAATTATAAATAATCTTCTGGAAAATATTCAATGTTGACATTAATTGGGGAAGTGAAAAAAACCAATACAGCAACAGCATTTTACACATATAAAGCTTCTAAATAGTCTACAAAATTCATGACTAGTGCAATTGCAGGGGAAAAGGACATTGACAGGCGTATTCTAAATTGGTATAATGCTTTTGAGACCAATAAACCTATTTGTGTCCCAAGACTAAAAATATGATCCAAAACTGGTAGTTATTCAAGTAAGTCATTTTAAGAAGAAAAATTTATGTGCAGGAAATTCTATATAGAAACATTAACTATAAACAATATTTGTTAAAATTCTAAGAAAAAGTGAAAAAATTGACAATAAGAATCTTAGTTTTATTTGCTCCTAGTTATGTGATCCTGGGCAATTTATATAATCTCATTTGTACAGACAGATGTCAATCATCTTCCCTGAATACTATGGATGGGATTTATACCTATATCATGGGAATATTGTGCACATTCAATAAAATCTAAAAACCAAATTATCTAGTTCCATGCCTGGCACATAGAGTGTATCATACATTTAGTTGCGGTTTTCTTAAGATTTTTTAAATTATTTATTTATTTATTTGAGAGAGAGAGAGAATGAGAATGGGAGAGAGCAGGAGAGGAGAAAGTTCAGAGGGAGAAGCAGGCTCCCCGCCGAGCAGGGGACTCGATCCTGGGACTCCAGGATCATAACCTGAGCTGAAGGCAGTCATTTAACCAACTGAGCCACCCAAGTGCCCCGTACATTTAGCATTTTAATAATAGAGAATACCGACATATATTTTATATCTGCCTTTACTGTATATTGCTTTGTGTATGTCTAAAATATCTGTTGAAAGAACATGTAAACTTGAAGTATTTGTATTCACGATAAATAGCAAGCATGAAGTAAAATACTAAAACATTGCAAAACTTATATATCTGTTATTTAAGGTGTATAACTATACATATAGGAAAATACTGAAAGAGAACTTGAGTATTTGAAACTTCAGGGTTGGAATAGTGTGATATTACACATGATCTCTCTGATATGAAGAACTTGAGAGGCAAGGCAGGAGTTTGGGGGGGTGGGGAAGAGAAATGAAACAGGAAGGGATGGGGAGGGAGACAAACCATAAGAGACTCCTAGACGCAAGAAATGAACTAAGGGTGGTCGGGGGGGTGGTGGGGTGGGGGGTTAGGGATAGGGTGGCTGGGTTGTGGACATTGGGGAGGGTATGTGCTGTTAAGTGCTGTGAAATGTGTAAGCCCGAAGATTCACAGACATGTACCCTGGGGCAAATAATACATTATATGTTAATAAAAATTAATTTAAAAAAAAAAAGAATAAAAAAAAAGGAATAGTGTGATATTATATCTTTTAAATATGCTTATGTAAGTTTAATGTGTGTGTGCCCTTTAAAATGATAATGGATATATTTCCCTCTTCAGATCAAAGCAAGAGGAAGCATCTCTCAATCAGGAACCCATGTGTTGTCCATTGGACAAGGAAACAGTAAGTATTTCCAGGATTTCCAGGTTTGTTTCGCTCATATACTCAAATCCTGAACATTGTAGCAAGTTGGAGTTATGTTTACATTTTACATTTTACTCGTACATTTTATAGAAATGATGATCACCAACCTTCTTTCATCAACTGAAGATGAGGAAGCTAATATAAAAAGATAACATACTAGGTTCATTTTAGTCCATTTAGCATTATTTCATTTTACAGCATTTCTATATTTTAAATTTCATTCCTAAAGTAAAATATATTTATTTTATAATTAAATGTTTTAAAACACATAAAATAATTCGAAAGTGCAGAAAATCACCAAAGAAAAATCTTACGGTGTAGATCTTTGTATTCATTTCCTGTTGCTGCTGTACTAGATTACCACCCACTTTCCGGCTTAAAACCATGCAAATTTAGCAGTTTACAGTTCTGTAGGTCAGACATCTCCCTAAGCTAATATCAGGGTGTCGGCAGGATTACATGCCTTCTGGAACTCTAGGGAATTAATTATCTGTTTCCTTGCCTAAGGACTTCCTGCTTTCCTCAGTTTCTGTCTTCAATGCCAGAAGTACATCATTTGTAAACTCTCTCTTGCATTTCTGCCCTCTCTTTAAAGATCACTGTGATTACACTGGGCTCACTTGGATAACCCAGGATAATCTTCCCATCTCAAGGTCCTTGACTCGTTCACATTTGCAAAGTCCCTTTTGCTAATAAGATAACACATGCATAAGTTTTTGAGTTATACTGTCTTTGGGGAGACATTAGTCTACATATCCAAACTGCCCTCTGGCCCCAAAGATTCACATAACATCATATGCAAAATGCATTCACCCCATTCCAACAACTCTAAAAGACTCAATCTTTTATAGCATTCACTCAAGACCAAAATCTCATGCAAGTTTCATCAGCTCAAAAGGCCCAAATATCATCATCTCAATTATCTGTATTAGATACTGGGGGGGCCTTGGGTGTAATCCTTTCTAGGATGACAAAGAAATTTTGAAAACCGCTGGGCCAATAACATTAGGTTTCAAGATACTGCTTTATCAGCATCTTATAAGTATTGCATGTGACATTTTCATTTATGTTCAGTTCAAAACATTTTCAAATTTCCCTTTGAATGTCTACTTTGGACTATGGGGGATTCATAAAATAAATATGTTATTTAGTTTCTAAATATTAAGATGTTTTTAGAATTTTTCTTATTGATTTCTGATTTAATGCCATTGTGATCATTTCTTTTAAATTTACTGAGACATTAGGCGCCTGGGTTGCTCAATCAGTTAAGTCTCTAACTCTTGATTTCAGCTTGGGTTATGATTTCAGGGGGTCATGAGATCGAGCCCCATGTCAGCTCTTCACTCAGAGCAAAGTCTGCTTGAGATTCTCCCCACCAATTCCACTATTTAGGCATGCTCTAAACAAAAAAACCAACAAATGAACAAATAAACAAAAAACAAATAAATAAATAAATGCTACCTTTCAAAAATTAAAAAAAATAAATTTATTGAGACACGTTTTATGGCCCCAAATATGATCTACCTTGGTAAATGTTAGCATTTCTATTCTTATGCTCTTAAGTGGAGTGTTTTCTCAATTCATTTAAGTCAAGTTGGTTCACAGCATTTCTATATCTTAGATCATACTTTCCTTCTGGATGTTGACTCATCAACATCTCTTGATGAAAGGATAATTAGCTTTTCAAAAAAGAGTCTGTTACAAAAAGATGAATATACCTGGTCTATTTATTTGTTACAGGTCCCCAGTCTAAATCTTATAAGTAGCTTCCCTTTTTTCTATTCATTTGAATAATTATAAGCTATCATTTTACTAAAACAAAATAAAACTAAAATAAAAATTTCTTATTGACAGAGTATATTTAGACAGATCAAAAAACTAACTTACCCAAAATGGGTCAAAATATCCAGGAAAAAATGAAGAATACATGTTACAAAGATTAAAAAGTATTTGTCTTTTGTCTTTGAAACCCCATTTTTTTCTATTAGTCCTTGGCACACAGTGGTACTCAGTACACAATACTGAGTACTGAGTACATAGTGGGTACTCAGTAAATATTTTTAAACTAATTCGTAAATGAAGGATAGAATATCTCTTGGTTTCCAATTTGTGATAGCTAAACTTTATTTGAGGTTTATATACTTGAACTATCCTTAAAGAAAACTGAATTTGAAGATAATATATTTTCCTGTTTTCATATATCTCTATATTAAGACTTTTGGATAAAAACATTAATAAAATATGGTCCATGCCCTTAAGATGTTACACTTCTTATGTGCTCTTTGTATGGTTTTAGTATTATCACTTCAAATTATTTTATTGAAATACATTTACTACAATATTACATTAGTGTACAATATATTGATTTGACAATTCTGTACATTACTCAGTGCTCACCATGAAAAATACAGTCACCATCTCTTACCATACAACGTTATTACAATATTATTGACTCTATTCCCTACGCTGTACGACTAAGCCATGAAAGAAAAAAACATAAGACAGCGCCATTTGCTACAACATGGAGGGACCTAGAGGGTATTATGCTAAATGACATAGGTCAGAAGTTTCAAATTTATTTTGACCCTGTGGTTTCTGCGTATTTTCACCACAAGCTGTCCTCAAATTTTCTATAGATAGAGGACGGCTATGATTTTTAAAACATTTTATGCTACAAGGAATTTAGGACATTTATGAGAAAATTAAGTGTGTATATTCTATAAACACTATGTACGCACACAGAAAGAAACCACCAAGATAAATACAGGAAAATCTCTGAGAAAAATCAGAGACACACCTTGTTTTGTATGGGGTTATTTGTTCTTGTAGCTCTGTGGTATTGAGAATGGCCTGAAGGTAGACCCTGGGTAGCATTCTCTGACTTATCCGCGTGCATATGACAGGAATTATGTTGATTTGGATCATAAATCAAGATAATTGAAGATGTCTAGAAGTTCTTCTCTCTTGACTTTTCTCTTTTTATTTTTTTAAGATTTTATTTATTTGACAAAGAGACAGATCACAAGTAGGCAGAGCGGCAGGCAGAGGCAGAGGGAGAAGCAGGCTCCCCGCTGAGCAGGGAGCCAGATGCATAACTCAGTCCTCTGACACTGGGATCATGACCTGGGCCGAAGGCAGCTGCTTAACTGACTGAGCCACCCAGGCGCCCTCTTGACTTTTCTCTTAAGAAATCTTTTTTTTTTTTTATTTTAAAACAAAATGTGCATTACATGTTTTTCTCTGCTTAAGTGAAGGAAATGAACAATTTATCCTATATCCTTAAGGAAAACTGCCATTGGTTCAGCATGTCGGAGTACATGCACGATGGTACAAATGCACGTCTTCTCTTACTTTAGTGTGCTCCAAATGTAAGTTAAATAATTGGAGAGCTTCTTCTTTCTAAAATTGAGAGCTCTTCCCTCTTCCTAATCAATTATCTTGGACTTTTTTTATTCTCCAGTGAAAGGGGTATTTTCCTTCTCCTTTCGAGTGGACTCAGACCTTGCCCCTGCGGCCCAGTTGCTGGTTTATGCCATTTTACCTAATGGAGAAATTATTGCCGATACTGAGAAATTCGAGATTGAAAAGTGTTTTGCCAATAAGGTGGGTCTTTTGTGTAAGCAGTTCTTTTATTCATCTCCCCTTTTGAAGTATGGAAAAGAAGGATATTGTGTCTGTTTTTTTAAAACTGCCACATAGGGCTCCTAAAACATTCTCTGATGGACCTCCAAAGGGGGACAGTGATGCATTATCCTGCCTGAAAGGGCTAGTGAAGACATCCAAAGCGGTGGTCACAAACACAATGTTTTCAAATTTTCTTGTTTTATCTTAAAACTCATGTGGAATCCAAAATGGGCTCTCTTATAAAGCTTACTTTTAATTTTGCAGTGTTTTGTTCCCTAAATCTTCAATTAAAAATGATGCTTCCCAAGAATGTGTCATTTTACCCCATCATACCCCCCAACACACGTCCATGTACTATTGCAGAAACCAGTAACTCTCTGGGAGTTAAATTCTGATAATACAGAACAGAGGTGTATGTATGTGCCCCATGTTAAGAAACATAGCCTGGGCTCTCTAATAATGACCATGGCAGAAAAATCTAACTATTTTCAAATGGGATTTTATATTCCCAAAGAATACACAGTTGTAATAAGAAACCTACTGAGGAGGGCATGTTTTGCATGGAGCACTGAGCATGGTGCATGAACAGTGAATCTTGGAACACTGAAAAAATAAAATTAAATTAAAAAAAAAGAAGGCTACTGAAATATAAATAAGATTTATCCCAAGAGAATTTCGTGCTGTAACTGTAACATTAGCAATCCGATGACATTCACTGACTTCACATATCTTTTTAAAAATATACCTAGAAAGACTCTTTAACATGAGTTTTTTGGAGATTGAAACTATGCATTTATAGAAAGTGAACATTTCTGCAAGGAAAACTGTATTAGAGTATCTTTTTAAAAATATTTAATGATCCACATAAATAATGATCCAAGAAAAATACACAATGGATGTTGATTTAATCTTTAATTCCATTTTACTAAAGAATGCTATTAAATCTGAGCAGGTGTTCAAGAGCATAGTTTGTGTTCTGTTTGAATGTTCAGTGTGTTACTTGTGAACCTGGGAGAGATTCCTGTCTCCAACTTCCATGCTCTTCCTGCTAATCGTGGGTAGTTAGTTCGTTAAACCATTTTCTATTCAAAATTCATACCCCTCATTCTTACTTTAAAAATAACAGATTTAGTATACAAGGTAAATTAAATTGTTAAATACAAGGTAAGAGTTTGAACTGCCTGTCATTCTTGACTGGATATGATTATTCATTAAGGATAACATTGATTAATATGGTTAAGTGAAGACTTTCAATGTCTTAAAATTCTCCTTTGTTCTCATATCAATAAAACATTTTACACTTTCTAACATAGCTGCTACTTGATTAATAGTATTCTCAGTCAATTATAATCCCCAATAATTCATGTGTTCATTTGAAATAGGCACTCACAAACCTATTTTAATAAACTTGAATTTTCTAAAAATAAAGCCAAACATGCTTAAAACAGAATTCTCCATAAGCAGTGTTTTCATAACTTATTGAACTCTAGAGATGACTATTACTTCAACTTTTTTAAGGATTTATTTATGTATTTTGAGAGAGAAAGAAAGCAAGCATGAGTGAGAAGGGCAGAGGGAGGGAATCTCTAAGTAAACTCCCTGTTGAGCACAGGGCTCAATCTCATGACCTATGAGATCATGACCTGAGCTGAAACCAAGAACCAGACGGTTAACGACTAAGCCACCCAGGTGCCCCAACAGATGAATATTAGTTAATTTTGAGGGCAAATCAATTAATATTTTTCATATAGGTCTCATGATACATGAACCCAACTGTTGCATTAATTCACAGATCACATGGCAGGATTATCATAGTTAAATTCAGCAATCCAAGTCAAATATTATTTAACTAAACATACTGACATTTCATTCCAATCCAAATCAACTTGCTGTTCAAGAACCTAGACAGTTACCTGACGCTACTACAGTATCTAAATTCTAAATGATTTTATTTTATATTTTGAATATAAAATAAAACTCAGATTCTACTCAAGAAATGTTTATACAAACATAGAGAACTGATAGATTCACTTATTGAGTTTCTACTGACTGACGCAGAATCAAATCTCTGAAGAGATTAGGCACAATTTTCCATTATTTTGTAGTTCTTGTTCTTTATTCACAGTTCTTTGAATTTTCTCAACCAGTTAACGCTCAGGATGTATATTAGATGTTCAATTTTTTCATGACCCAATAAATCCCTGATCCCGATAAACAGTACCACACCCCTTTAGAATGTCAGATGACTAAGACTGCCACCGGTAGGAGACTTCAGGTGGCAGGTCTCAGAGACAGACCGTGATTCTCCACACTGCCATGCAAACTACACACATTCACCACAAAAACACTGCACAGAGATAGGTCAACTACAGTAAGGTATGTGTCTTTTTAAGCATGTGTGTTCTTATTCCCATTCAGGTTTCTGTTTCAATGTGACCAAAACCAGTTTACATTTCACCAATTATATAGAAGGAGCAGGAAACCTGAGTTAACTGGAACCACATCTCCAATTTACTCCAGAGGTAGTTAACCGGTAGTCTCAAGGTGTGCTTACACCTTGTGCTTACACCTTGCTTACACCTCTTAAGTCTGGTCTAAATGGATGAAGAGAAGCCAAGTGTAGAAAGAACTAGTCCTAGCCTGGGGTTAGAAGAGAGTGTTTGAGGTTGTAATACTTAGAAAATGGGCTGCCATAATCATATCCTTCTTTACAGGTGAATTTGAGCTTCTCCTCAGCCCGGAGCCTGCCAGCCTCACACAACAACCTGGAGGTCACGGCCACTCCTCACTCTCTCTGTGCCCTCCGTGCAGTAGATCAGAGTGTTCTGCTGATGAAGCCTAAAGCTGAGCTCTCTCCTCAGTCGGTGAGTCCTCTTTCTGTTCTCGCATGTCAGAAAATGCACACGTGAGAAGACCGGTTTGAGAAAATGGAGGTTGTAACTGAGAGGACACACTCTTCCTAGTATCAGGCTTGGAGTACTAAGTTAGGTATGAGATGAAATTAAATTCAGTTCCACAAAAGACGCTGCACAGACTGCTTCATATGTCTCACCTCGCTTCATTCTCTGTTGTAATACAGTCTCAGTGAGGGAGCAACATGACTCCCCGCCGTGCTCCTTGCCTAGCGCAGTACCTCATGCAGTACAAAAGATGCTCAACACACTGTCAATGAATGAATACATGAAGAATAATTCTTGAAGGGGGGTATCATTACCTTAATTTTAAGAATGAAGAAAGCCGGGGTGCCTGGATGGCTCAGTGGGTTAAAGCCTCTGCCTTCGGCTCAGGTTATGATCTCAGAGTCCTGGGATCAAGCCCCGCATTGGGCTCTCTGCTCAGCAGGGAGCCTGCTTCCCCCTCTCTCTCTGTCTGCCTCTGCCTACTTGTGATCTCTCTCTCTCTCTCTGTCAAATAAATAAATAAAATCTTAAAAAAAAAAAAATGAAGAAAGCATAACGAGAACAGATCAAGCCACTACACAAAGAGTAGGCCAAAAATATATCTTAAGGGTGGAATTGGAATCGAATTTCTCATTCAATGCCACCTTAATGCACCACGTTTCAAGATAGTCTGTGAAATGCCCGATTTTTAAGCTTTCCTTAAAATTTAGGCACTTACTCCCTGGTTTGAAGTATGGACAGAAGAGTTTCCATTCAAACTTGTCTTTTAGAGATGCCTCTTATACCAAAGCACTTTCCAAAAGGCCCTGTTGTTTATTTGCATCATCCCTTTATTCGTTTAACAAATGTTCACTGCATCTGGACTAGAAGCTGGAGCCCGCTCTGGGAACAGGAGTTCTACTGGTGAATAATCAAATGTGGTTTTTTGACAATCTTGGACTTACAGTCTTATGAGGTATTAAAATAAACAAACAACAGAAACATATAAATATGGAATAGTTCCAAATTTTGCTAAATATAATGAAAAGAACAGAAAAAAATGTTGACATAACAAAAAAAGGAGTTGGACATTTTTTGAAATAGTGATGAGGAGTGTCTTATTAGAAGGTCAGGGAATGGAGGGGTAGGGGCCGACATGACAAAGAATGAGAGCAGCGTGTCCGAAGGTCTTAAGGTCAGGTTAGACTGAAGTGCTCTAAAAGGAAAAGGTAATGATGTAATATGTATTGGGGAGGGAAAAGGATGGTAGAGGCCATAGGTAAAATGAAAAGTAAGAAAAACTGACTAGCTCTGTTAGCCTGGAGAGAGGAATTTGGAGTTGACAGTAAATGCCGTGGTAAATTTCAAGATTTTGTTTGTTTTTAAGATTTTATTTATTTATTTGACAGAGAGAGAGAAAAAGAGAGCTCACAAGCAGGGGAGGAGGGGCAAAGGGAGAAGCACACTCCCCACGGAGGAGAAAGCCCAATGTGGGACTCCATCCCAGGACCTCAGGATCATGACCTGAGCCCAGGGCAGACACTTAACCACTGAGCCACCCCAAGATTTGGGACCCCAAATCTGAAGAGTTTTAAACAGCAGAGTGACAATTCAGATTCACAAAAACTGAAGTGCAGTTGGTTTATTTACAGGTTGCCTGGGCACCTAGTTTTCTCTCAAGCTAAAGTTGGTCCTAAAACAGTAGACTAAATAAAACAAACAAACAAAACACTTGGTAAGAGTTAAGAACAACTTAATCATTTTATAAAGTGGAAAAAGGAATGAATCAAGAATTTACAGTGATTATTTCTGAAGGATGGGATTATGAGTGGCTTTTGTTCTCTCATCATGCTTCTCTGTACTGATCACTTTTCCTGCTTCCTTTCTTAAGATTTATTTACTTATATGCGAGAGAAAGAGTGCACATGCAAGTAGGGGAGAACAGAGGGAAAGGGAGAATCTCAAGCAGACTCATGACCCTGAGATGATCATAACCTGAGCCACTCAGGAGTCCCTTGGCTTCCTTTTTAAAAGAGTTGCATTTGGGGCGCCTGGGTGGCTCAGTGGTTAAGCGTCTGCCTTCAGCTCGGGTCGTGATCCCAGGGTCCTGGGATCGAGCCCCGCATCGAGCCCTGCATGGGGCTCCCTGCTCTGCAGGAAGCCTGCTTCTCCCCTTACCATTCCCTCTGCTGGTGTTCCCTCTCTCGCTGTGTTTCTCTCTGTGAAATAAATAAAAATCTTTAAAAAAAAAAAAAAAGAGTTGCATTTGGGCTAGGACACGGGAAACTTGAATTTTATTCTTACTGAACCAAAATGGGCTCTGAGACTTGGATCAATTAATTTGATTTCTCTGTGTATTCATTTCTCTTGTACAAGAGGAGGATTGGGATCCATAACTTTTATTATCTTCCCATGATTGTGTTCCTTTTTATAGTGTTGGCATGGATCTTTTAAATCCCAGATTGAACATTATCACACTTAAAATTAAGAAACAAAACAAGTTTTTCCCTTTGTTCTCTTGATTTTTCAGGTCTATAATTTGCTTCCAGTAAAGGGTTTCTTTGGCTTTAGCTATGGAGATTTCCTGAATAAAGATGATGACCAGTGTATCGATGCAGAAGACATCATTCACCATGGAGTCGTGTACACACCAAAGCGGATCATGGATGAAGATGACATATACAGTCTTTTCAAGGTAACTCATCTTCCCGAATATATAACCAAAACTGAGTTTTAAATCTTTGTTAAAATGGAGAACAAGCAGAGTTGTAAGCTCTAGAATCTGATCCTGTGCCCCATAAAGCAAAGTGAAGATGAACAGGGAAATACTGAACCCTCAAAGGCATGGAGAACTTTGTATACATACAGATACTCAATCGCAAATTTATCTGGCCCTTTAAAAAGCAAGAGGTGTACTTTTAGGGCCCACAACCTTAACCAAGTTGATCCCAAAGCTATTTAGTACTGTCATATCCCCCTCTCAGCCTCTGTCAGAGATTCTAGTGAGAATAACCTAACATTTCCCATCATGCCTCTGACACCCTTGGAAAGGGGAGGGAGTACCTTATGGGCAGCCATTACAGCAGCACAATACATACGTACTGAATGAATATGTGACTGAATACGGAAAGTATAATACTTTCATCACCTAAAGTGCAGCAGAATTTCAGGAAAACTTGAAAGTAGCCTTTCAGGAAGAAAAAGATTTACAAAACCTGGTAATCGTGCTAGCTTTAAGGGTCTGTTAGATAAAATGTTTATCTTTGAGATTAACTGTAAGGAGGCAGTGTTATGCAAGGAGAGTTTATCCAGTTGTGAGATTAAATCTTATCACCACTGGGAGGAGTAACAACTCTCTTTGAACTTTGAGGAAAACATGTCCTTCTGCAACGATTTCAATCTCCCTCTTCGGGAGCTTCCAGAATCGTCACTCAGTTGGTGGTTGGGATAGGAAGAGGACTTTTTAGGTGTACTAGCTGTTTAATCTTTAAACACATATTTCTGACATCTTTCTCCCTGTTCCATGTCGCTGCCACCACGGACAGTTGTGCCTCAGTGTCCCACAATTTGGTGGTACTCTGAGATAAGACAGCAAGTAGTGTTTGCCTGTGACTAGTATTGCAGAGAAAGACAGGTTGGGACCAGGTGGGCTGTAGCAGTCAGGCTATCCTGTAGGCATCTGCCTACCTTGTATTTGTTTGGGGGGAGAAGAGAAAGGGAAGATAAACATCCAAGTGTAAAACATTTAGCTTCTTGGATGCAAAAGATAATTGAAGGGGCCTCAGCTTACAGCACACAAAACTCAGAAATAGGAATCAGAAGACATGAGTTCTGATCCCAACTTCTCTTCACTAACTAGATTAACGGGATTTTCTGTGACTGTTTTCCTATTTGTAAAACAACTCTATTCTCTATAGTGTGGAACTTTCATGAGGATCCTTCTGAGCTCTGTGCATAATAATAATGAAAGTGTGATAGTGTAGGGAAAGAAAAATTCTTCCTCTACCCTCCTTCAGGGTCTTTCAGATGAACTAAGAATTACATTTACATGCGATAGATTAACTGGAGGAAAAAAAAAAAAACAGTTTCATTATGTGCTAGGTTTCCAATAATGAAACCAAGTCCTAAAGACATGAACAAGCCCCCGGTTCTGATACTTTTTAGACAAAGACACAATACATTTGTGAAAAATTGACAGGATAAGGAAAACAGAGGTTTGAGAGCCTTAGATTATAAGCGGAATTTGGGTTGAGGTCACAGATTAGAAAACAAAAATAACAGAGCTTGTTTCTACCGCTTTCTGGGCTTTACAGTTTCTATCTCTGGTGATAAGGAATTTTTTTTCAGTTTTTAGTACAGGGAGGGTACCTCTCATGTGGGATATGTGTTTCCTGCTGTGAGGGGGACAGCGGAGGGACTGAGTGTCCTTGCACCAGCTGTCTCCCAAATAACTTCAACTCAAAATAATCAAACGTCATGTGGAATGTTTTGGGGCACCCTGCCCTTGGCTTCTATAGTCCAAATGTAAGACAATATTCCACTCTCAAGATGGGTTTGCCAGTATGCTTTCAAAATTCATTTTTGTCCAGTCCACAGGATTAAATGTTTTTACCAACTCAAAAATCCGCAAGCCTCATTTTTGTCAGCCGTTTTTGTCGTATCCAGGAACATCCATGGACTATCCAGAAGGTAATGGTGAGATTTTTTTTTTGCCTGCTAAGATCATAGGGGAAAAAATGATATTTTTCTGAATATAAATGTTGTGACTCTGGAGCAACTTCTTGGTAAGTTTTCTCCAAATAACATACCTCCCAAAAAAATAGGATTTTTAAAGCAATTATTGTTTCTTCTCTCTCTCTCTCTCTCTTTGAAATAAAAATTTACTGTATTTTTGTCCCAGCTTTCAATGATCTTGCTATTTCAAATCCTCCTTATCCAGGGTGGTTTCAACACCTACATTGGTCAGGATAAGATAGACTAACTGCAGTAACAAACAAACCCCCACATCTCAGTGACTAAGCGTATAACAGTTTTATTTTTTGCTCACACAAAACTGCTTTTGAGTCCAGCGGCTATCTCTGGAGCAGCTCGTTACCAATCAATGAGTTGGGGATGCCCATATTCTGCTTTTACCTTGTGAGTCCATCTCCAATGTGACATTTAAGGTCATTACCATGGGAAAGGAGTTGGTTTGCACATGACCTTTTATGGCCAGCTGGGGAAGTGACGTATGTCACATCTGCCTTTACTGCAGGGAAGGCTGAAAAATGCAAAGGATCATACGGACATTTAATGTCTGTGTCATATTCTTTTATAAAAATCAAGGTAGTTTTGATATATTGGACAAAATAGAATAATCCAACTTTCAGCAGATATATTACTAGTTCCCTTGTGGGTTTCAAGTATACCTAGAAATGAGGGAAAATTGAAAGGATTCTGAGTATTCTTCTCAATTGCAGTCAGGCCTAGAGAAATTTCTCACTGCGTGTTTGGGTATCTACTAATTCCACTTCTTAATAAGAAATGTGCTTGTATGAAGTGTCTCTTAAAAATAAACACATACTTTAATACAGTAGAAGTAGCTTAATATAGTAAATTATTTACCTAAGAAGGCAAAGAGTAAAGTTCTAGCTGACAACAGAGGAGTAACTCTTGGGGGAATAAGAATATTCCCTCAACAGAAAGAAAATTCTGTGTACCCAAAAAAAAGAAGAAGAAGAAAAGAAAGAAAAAGAAAAAGAAAATTCTGTGTACAGAAAAAAGAGCACTGTGCTAAGAGCAAAGGGACCTGTTCTCATCATATTTTTTGTGTGGTAGGACATATGGAACTTTGAAAATTCACAGACTCATTTAAACTTTCAAAGGCTCAATTTCTTCCAATCTAAAATTAGAGTGACAACATCAAAGTTACTGAGCATATGTGTGAGCATAAATGAAGAAAATAGAATTACGATTCCATAGATAGTACGTTTTTTAAAAAAATAATTGAAAAGCACTATTATATTATTTCCATATTCCTCTTAATATCAAGTGTGTATTTTCTTTCCAGTCCTAAGAAAAAAATATATTCATAGAATGATCCAGAAGACCTGAAAACAGAGCACCATCATTACATTCCTTTTTTTAAAAAAGATTTATTTATTTGCAAGAGAGCGAGAGAGCGAGGGGGGGCGGTCCACTTGAGCAGGGGGAAATGCGGGGGGGTAGGGGAGGGAAAAGCAGACTCCCCACTGAGCATGAAGCCCAACACAACTGGATCTCAAGACCCTAAGAGATCACAATCTGTACAGAATGATTAGCAAGAGTTGGACACCTAACCCATTGTGCCACCTCGAGGCTCCCATCATTGCATTTGTATTCCCCATATTCTGTAAGGTTCTATGAAAATTTTGCATTTGTGTTTGTCACCTATCCATCCTTTTCTTTTCATTTCTACCTTAGTCTTGTGCCTCATTATTTCATAAGGAAATGACTTAAAAACTATCCTAAATTAAACCTTCTTGCCTCCAGTCCTTCTCCATTTCAATCTGTCCTGGATACTGTGAAAAGCATTATCACCCTTAAACATTGCTTTTATCATGTCACTTACTTCTCATATATGGTTACTATTTCCAAAATTTGTAGAATTACTGTCCTTAAGGTTTCAAAAAAGCATGTCCCATGATATTATTTTATATATATGTAAAATATATATCTCACATTTCTAATTATCTCTACCTGTTTTTACCTGTGATCTCTATCTTCTGATCTCCAGAATGCCACTTTTTTTTTTTAAGTCAAGCTAACTCCTACCTTAAGAGATCTATTTGTCCCAATCTTCATGGTGTTTCATTATATAATTACATCTACTCTTTACTCAACACAGCCCTAAAATAAACATCCTATTCCATTTTCCCCACGGACCAACTCTTCTGACTTCTGCGTGTGTGTTCATAGAGCTATTTCCATCAAATACCTCCTCCATTCTCCTCTGTTTCTCCCCCTTCAATGATCATCTAGAAGTCTACTTCAGTGAAGTCTCCTCTGGCCAATCTAAAATTCATTTTCTGTCCTTTATTGAGTCTCTGCTGTATCTCAATCACTGTAAAATAAAAAAGCATGTCTGAAATCCTCCTGCTGTAGCTACTATCCATTCCTCTTGTTTGATTCTTACTGCAAATGGAGAACACATGATCATCCTTTCCACATCAAAGCAATATTTGGTATATTAAATTATTCTTTATTCTTCCCTTTACCCATTGAATAATCAGCTTCTAGAGAGCTACATTTGCTTTCATGTCGAGAGAAAAATACATTTACCTCCAGACCCTTTGAAGAAGCAATAGGATTCACTTTCCTAGAGGGCAAATAGATAAATGAACAAGTCACAAGCTGGCAGATTAAGCCGTTCCAATAATAAACAATCCCTGAGCAAATGATCTCATTTTACTTGAGAAACTAGGCAACTCTAAGAAATTCACGATAAAAATGAGGTTTACATTGGGCCCTTCGTATTGTCCTGCCACAGTCCTTCCCCTAGCAAGTAATGCTGGAGGAGCATTCCTTCCAACGACCCCGAGAGAGTCTTCTCCAGCTGTGCAAGTGAAAGAGACGATCCGGAAGTATTTCCCTGAGACCTGGATCTGGGACTTGGTGCCACTCGGGTAAGTTGTATGTTGCCCCGAATTTCGTTTAGGAAAAGATGTGGCTCGCCCTCTATGATTCTGGCGTTCCTGAGCCTTGCAGGTCTGTTCCGCTTCTTTCTGGTAAACTTTTAGGTTCATAGTTCATTGATCCCGTAGCTCAACAATGCAATTTTTTTTTTCTAATTTGGTCCTGAGATATCTAAAATCATGCCAAGTAGAAACTACCCATGCCCCTAAAAGGAAAGGAAAACCTTTCAGAGACTTCGCCGGGAGTGCCGACCTAGTAGTATCGGGTTTAGTGTTGACCGTATTGGGTTACTAGGTTAGCACGCCATGAGCCAGGGTCCGTGCTAAAAAAAAAAAAAAAAAAAAAAAATTGCCTCACAAGGCTTCCTCTTGTTCCCTTCTCTAGTTTATCAGGTAGAAAGGAGTTGGCAGTGAAGGTCCCTGACACCATCACAGAGTGGAAGGCCAGCGCACTCTGCTTGTCGGGAACGACAGGGCTGGGCCTCTCCCCCGTCATCTCTCTTCAAGTGTTCCAGCCCTTCTTCGTGGAACTCACTCTCCCTTACTCTGTGGTGCGAGGAGAAGTGTTTACGCTGAAAGCCACCGTGTTCAACTATTTGACCCACTGCATTCGGGTAAGGGCACTTCTCTGGGAGTGAGCAAAAGTGGAAGGGAGACTCCCCGTCGCCATGTAATATCCGGGTCTCCCAGGTAATCTCTCAGCAAATCGTAGCTGAAGAATGATGTAGCCTAATTTGGGAATGGGATAGTCGCTAAGAGCAAAGCTCCCTGACTGGTCTAAGGTGGTAACGTTATATTCATTTGGGGCTTTATATTTTCTGTGTATGCCTAAATTCACATATCATTTCCACCTGATTTTTTTTTTACTCTGACTAAAGCAAACATCTCTTAGTTGTGTTGGCACAAGCCTAAACCCTGGGAATATCTCAATTCTTGTCAGTTTTTCCGTTCCCTATTGGCAACATCTAAACTACAAAGCGTTGGACAGGATTTACCTTATTTGAACAACTTCTCAAAGACTCTCAACTAATTCCCATTGTCCCTTGAAGCGCCTTTCCCTGTCATTGCCCCTGCGTTCTTTCTCAAACTTGTGCATGGGTGTGGGGGACAGGTCAGCGTGCAGCTGGAAGCCTTTCCTGACAAGTCAGCTGACTTAGTGAAAAAGAATGAAGAAACTCCCTGTGTCTGTGGAAATAGGCAGACAACTATGTCCTGGGCTGTGACCCCAAAGTCTCTGGGTAAGTGATACAACTGTTGACAAATCCTACTTCTTATGTTGCTTCTTCTTATGTTGTAATGATTTGCTATCCGCCCTGATCCAGATTCACATTTTTTTCCTCCTCCTTCAACAATGATACCTTGAAAGAAAACACACACACACACACACACACACACACACACACACGTGATGCAATATACGCAATATAGGAGAAACTTGAAAAGACAAACCATGCAATATAGAATCACTGTTTAACTCCTTAAAAATCTTATTCCCCAGGAAAGGTGAATTTCACAGCTACTGTGGAAGCCCTGCAGTCTCAGGAATTGTGTGGCAAC
Source organism: Procyon lotor (assembly GCA_028646535.1). Taxonomy (NCBI): domain Eukaryota; kingdom Metazoa; phylum Chordata; class Mammalia; order Carnivora; family Procyonidae; genus Procyon; species Procyon lotor. The sequence continues at coordinate 36,182,717 of CM053611.1, forward strand.
GAGGTGCCAAGAGTTCCAGAACTTGGACAGAAGGATACTGTAATCAAGCCCTTATTAGTTGAGGTATGCCAGTTAACTTTCTGTGTGTCTCAGAGGCCTTATTATATTAGATAGCATTATCTATCTGTGACAGTGACATTTCACTCCCAAAAATATAGATGTATCCACAACGCAGTTTCTTACTAACGTTTTCTCCTATACTTTACAGTGATTGATTTTTTCTCCTATACTCTCAGTGTGACCTTGTTTTTCACTTTTTTTTTTCAATATAAAGCCCGAAGGAATAGAAAAGGAAGAAACTTTCAACACACTCCTCTGTGCATCAGGTAAATGTCAAAAAGAGACAAATTTCACATGTTAAGCCACTTGCCAAAGTCCATAATTTTAGAATGCTCTTCAGGGTATGTTTTCCTCTGGGAAAAAAAATTAGTGTACTCTCCCGTGTGCAAATTTAAGGATACTTGATCCAGAATAGTCTTTTCCTGATGAAGCCTTAAAGAAGTTAAAGACTTACCGAAAACCTCCTGGCTGATAATGAGAACTAAACTTGATGACCATAGAACAGGATTCTTTCCAATACCCCTGTGTTTTCAAACTTTTTTTAAAACAATTTTCAAAGTATTAAAATATCTACATGTAAAATATCTAATAAATAGTAATATTTATTTATTTGATTAATAGTTTAAAGGTACTCAAGTTTACTTTACTTCTGTAAGTTATTTGAAGAACTTCAGGTCACTAACATATATAGAAAACCAATATTTTACTAATACCATTAATATAATAATATAAAAATTGCCATTAAAATATTCAGCTCTGCACCATCTAAAATCATCTTGAGTACGATGCATCAGAGTGCAGATCTCTCCTCTCTAGAAGCATCCTTTGATAACCTCATTTAGTCACAGAACTTAAATTGTAATGGAAACCACAAAGTATACAACTTGGGTCCACACCAATTTCCTAACTCAAACTCATGTATTTAGTTGCCCACTAATCATCTCCACTTAAAGGTCTGTAGACGAATAGACATCTCAAAACTAGCATGTTCAAAACTGCTCTTCTGCTGGTCCCCACAAACCCACTCCTCCTACAATTCTCTCCATCTCAAAGGATGGAAATTTCATTTTTCTATCTTCTTGAAATAAAAATTTGGGAGTTGGTTCTTTCTCTTATACTCCACACCCAATCTACTTTCTTTTTTTTTTTTTTTTTTTCCAATCTACTTTCAAATCTAGTTGGCTCCACCTTCACATTATATCCAAAATCTTCCCACTTCTCACCATGTCTACTTCTACTCTAGTCTTTTCTCTCTTGGATCATCTCAATAACCTCCTAACTGGTCGCCTGGTCATCTTTCCTTGATCCCCTACAGCAAAAGGGATCATTTAAAGCACATTTCAGTTCACGTGCCTCTTCTGTCCAAAACTTCCAAGAGTTTCCCATGTCCCTGAAAGTCAAAGCCCATGTCTGCAATGTCCCCTCCAAACCCTCACGACCACCATGACTTCATATCCTATTACTCTCTCCCTCACTCACCCTCCTCCGGCCATGCGGGACTCCTAGTCTGGTCTTGAGGCACAGCCAGCATGCTCTCATCTCTGGATTCTTTTCACTTTTTGTTCCTACTTCCTGGAAGTCTCATCCCGCAGATATCTAGAAATCTTATACCTTGACATACTTAAAGTCTCCCGTCACCTATGATTTTGTTTTATCAAAGAGGGGAACCTGCTTCCCTCACCCTACACTTTCAGATTTGCTCTGTCTTACTAGCTCACCCCTATAAACACTCTGCTTTAATTTTTCTCTATAGAACTTATTAGCATCTACCATATGAAATATTTATTTGTTATCTTATTACTCCCATTAAGATGAAAATTCTGGGAAGTCAGGAAATTTTTTTGGAAATCGTTTTATCATTGCACTTAGAACCCATCATCTAGCATGCATTTAACACACGTTTATAACACGAATGTTATTTTCAAAAAATGATAATAATAAATATTAACATAAGCAGGGAGAAAGAAATAAGGGAAAGAAATAAGAAGGGAAAGAAATAAGCATAACATAAGGTAGGTATAGGCTCATAAGGAAATCTATAAAAATGTAGCACAAACATATATTTATATGAATTTCATTGTGAGATGAATCATTACTTTAGGAGAAACTCAGATTGCATCGAAGAAATTATAGAATGATCAAGAGACATGACAGGTTGAAATTTGATCCAAAAGAGGAAAAAAATTTCAAAAAAATAGAATATTTCTCTCATTTTTTCCCCTTCCCTTATATATATTTGTCTTCTTTCTTTAGAAAGAAGTGGTGGTGAACCTGAAAAGTTGGCACTAAAAGTTCCTTCAGATGTGGTTGAAGGATCTGCCAGGGCAACATATTCGGTTTTGGGTGAGTCTCCCAGCCCAAGGCAAGCAGCTGTCCATCTCATTACTCTAGTGCATGCAGCCTCACCATCCATGGTTAATGAAGACTTTGGCTGTAGGCATTGGATTGAAAGAAAGAGCACTAAGCTAAGAATTGCACTGTATATTAGTCGAAAAGGGGGGTTGAATAGATGTTGTGCTACTTATTATACCTTGACATACTCAAAAGAGTAAGTAGGGTCATATCTCTGTGCCCTCATCTTTAGAGATTGACTCTAGGTGGTGATGCTTCCTGATAGATTTGAAAACAGTTGGTTTTTACCAGACATGTGGTTCATCAAAAAGATTTGCCCAGCTTTTGTTTTTCCCATCCTGTAATCATCAACTTTCTTTTTCCCTCTTTTCTCTGTCCTTTCTATTTCTCGTTTTTCTTCACCTCTTATGCTTTCTTGTCTTTCCCTCCATACGTGATTTGACCTCTTGTTTAGCTAGTAATCTATCTTCTTATCCCAACAGAAACTGGCTCTGAGTTCCTCTGGTTTTTTTAAAAGATTTATTTCTTTATTGAGAAAGAGAGAAAGAAGGGGAGAGAGAGAGAGAAAGCACCCGTACTAGCAAGTGGAGGGAGGAACGGAGTCAGAGGGAGAGAATCTTTAAGCAGGCTCCCCAATAGGCACAGAGCCCAACGCAGGGCTTGATCTCACGACTCATGAGCTAGATCATGACCTAAGCAGAAACTAAGAGTTGGACACTTAACTGACTGAGCCACCCAGGCACCCTTCCTCTGATTTTTTAATGTGTCTCATTCCCCCAGGTGACATAATGGGCTCTGCAATGCAAAATCTTCAGAATCTTCTCCAGATGCCATATGGTTGTGGAGAGCAAAATATGGTCCTTTTTGTCCCTAACATCTATGTTCTGAACTATCTGAATGAGACCCGACAGCTGACAGAGACTATCAAGTCCAAAGCCATCAGCTACCTCATCAGTGGTGAGCAATAATCCCAAAAGGAGAAATCTTAGTTGATTCCCTAAATATCTCTCACTGAACTCAAATCAGCATCCCTTTGGTTAAGATTTAATAACTACTGTTGCTGTGACAACCAATAAAATGTTCCACTCCATTACCAGGAAATTCAATGGCATATCAAGCCTTGGAGACATCTTAACAAAATAGTAATTTTCCTATGATTCCTAACCAAGTTTTGAGGAGAAAACTGATTAATTCTCCAACGTCTCTGCTATTTCATAAATCTACGAAAACTTCCTCTTCAGGGTACCAAAGGCAGTTGAATTATAAGCACAGTGATGGTTCGTACAGCACCTTTGGGGATCGTGATGGCAGAAGTCAGGGAAACACTTGGTAAGATAATTATTTTCATATGCTTGCTATAGATCCTTTCTATTCTGGAATTCTGGAAGTAATCATTCTCTGATACCTGGAGTTCTTTCATGGAAATGTGTTATCCTTTAAAAATCCATATGTCTGTCATCACTACTGTGTGATCTCACCATTTCATGTATGAATGCACGCCAGTTGTGTTAGCACAGTAAATAGCAGTAAAATAAAGATTCCCCCCAAGTGAAAATATGAGGCAGAAAGTGTTATAATGTGAAACGGTAGTAGGAGAAGCATCTGTACTGTGCATTGAGGGAAAAGACAGAAAAAGAAAGTGATGCTATTAAAATCATTCAGGAAATGGCAGTGTGGGTGATGGAAAAGTTTGGAGGCACCAGCAAATATTTCATGAGGGGGGAAAAAAAGTGAAAAGCATCAATTCGGGGGAAACTACAATAAAGTTGAGATTTAAAAAGGGAATTCAGATATTTGCTGAATGAACAAGAATATTTAGTGTGCAAGTGTCATTTCCCCAACCAATTCTCCCCAACAATTTCCTCCCGTGGATGGCAAAGACCAATGTCTGAATGCACTTGCCCAAAGTGTGCTTTAAACGTGAGATGTCACATGTCTGTCTCTCCCATGCTGGACAGGCTCACTGCATTTGTGCTCAAGTCCTTTGCTCAAGCCCAGTCACACATTTTTGTGGAGATATCCCACATCACGAATGCCCTCACCTGGCTCTCACAGAGACAGAAGGAAGATGGTTGTTTCCAACGCTCCGGATCACTGCTAAACAACGCCATTAAGGTAGTGCCCTTCATTTTGTTCTGGTCCCTGAAAACAATGACATGTAGGCTAAAGACACTCCTGTTGATTCCTCACATCTTGGTGACATGGCTTTGAGGAAGGATGGTACTCTCTAAAGCTTCTGAAATCTGACAATAAATTGGTCATTTTTTACTGAATTGTTAAATAGGGTGCAAAAAACTCCCCAACATATTACTAAAAGTGAGGGGAAATGATTTGGGACATATTCGAGAATTTGAGGGTGGAGGGGAAAAGGGGCAAAATCAACAATATTGCACAAGAAAAGATGCTTTCTAGTGAAGAGTTGGGGGGGGAGAGTAGAATGAGCCAGTTCTGGCAAATGAATATTGGAGTGTTTCAGTGTCTCTGCTTCTGATCTTTACAGGGTGGGGTAGATGATGAACTGACACTCTCGGCCTACATCACCATTGCTCTGCTGGAGATGCCACTGCCTCTCACTGTATGTACCAGCACAGTCCCTCTACCTCCCTCACAGATATAAGGACTACCAAGCACGAAGCTGTGACTCTCTGAGGAAAATGAGATGTGCTTTTCATGGTTATTTAGTTTTGGTGTATTTCACTCGACCATAAAAGACCAGATCCCTTTGAAAGCTGCCAAGGAAATTATCCTCTGGTCAGAACCATGATGTAACGTGACACATTGTGCCTTTTAATCTGGTGTCAGCCTGTGGACAATTCGTTAGCTTGGTTCTGCTATCTAAAGCTCTCTTTTCTTCTGCCTTATAGCACTCTGTTGTCCGCAATGCTCTATTCTGCCTGGAAAATGCCTGGAGATCCATCTCAGAGGCCCAAGAAAATCCTGTCTATACCAAGGCGTTATTGGCCTATGCCTTTGCTCTAGCAGGAAACCAGGCCAAGCGAAGTGAGCTTCTTGAATCACTGGACAAAGATGCAGTGAAAGAAGGTAAGGTCTGCTACTGCAAAATTTACCTCCAAAATCACCAGCAATTGACAGGCGCCTGGGTGGCTCAGTCGGTTACGTCTACCTTTGGCTCAGGTCATGATCCCAGAGCCCTGAGATCGAGTCCCACATCAGGCTCCCTGCTCAGCGGGGAGTCTGCTTTTCCATCTACCCATTCCCCCCTGCTCATGATCTCTCTCTATCTCTCTTTCTCAATTAAATAAATAAAATCTTTAATAATTAATTAAGATCGTTCTTTAATGGGGTGCCTAGGTGGCTCAGTGCATTAAAACCTCTCAGGTCATGATCTCAGGGTCCTGGGATCAAGCCCCGCATCGGGCTCTCTGCTCAGCGGGGAGCCTGCTTCCCCCTCTCTCTCTGCCTGCCTCTCTGCCTACTTGTGATCTCTCTCTGTCAAATAGATAAATAAAATCTTTTTTAAAAAATCATTCTTTAAGTTTAAGATCATATTCTCTTTCATTTCAAAGAGGACTCAATCCACTGGGAGCGTCCTGGGAAAGTTGAAGAAGTTATGGAATTGTCTTATCAACCCCGGGCTCCTTCTGTTGAAGTGGAGATGACTTCGTACTTGCTCCTTGCCTATCTCACTGCTCAGCCTGCCCCATCTTCAGAAGACCTGTCTGTGGCTTCACATATTGTGAAATGGATCACCAAGCAACAAAATCCCAGTGGGGGCTTCTCCTCCACTCAGGTCTGTGGAGAGCCTCTAGGAAGAAAAATAAATATGTTAATATTTATTATTATATGTAAACATATATGTTAATATATGTAGACACAAGCATATTCTAAGAGTCGAATAATCAGATATTTCTAGTATTTCTAATTCATGCTTTCTCCATTCCTCCATCACCAGAAAGGTTCCAGCCTCACTATTTTATGTATTCATATTGTTCTGTCCTCTGTACAATCTTTCATATCTTCTCTCCTTAGACAACCCCCAAATGTAAAATGGATCAATCTTCCTAAGGCAGTATTTCATAAAATTACTTCCCTGATAAAGCCAATCTTTTTTTTTTCATCCAAAGACTAAAACTATCTAATAATATTATTCAAAATATTTACTCTTCCCCACTAACCACAAATACTCCCTTCTAATTAGGCTAATCTCTTCGCTTTTTCTGGAATTGGTGCTCTCCTTTTTCTATGTCTCCACATAATATTTCCCACCCTGGTAATCCCTGATGCGTCTCTTTCTGTCTATATAAGCCTTTCTCATGATTCGTACATAATTTTATTTCTTCTTCTCAGTATCTTCTTCAAGTAAGTCTTCTTACTTACCTTCTCATTAGGAAGCCTTCTCTTACTAATCTAGCTCTGCTTTCTTCTCCTTTCTCTGAATGTTTACAACAAATATTATTATATAAATTTCTATTGTTAAATATTATTATTTAAATTTCTAAATGATTGAAATAGCTTCTGCTCTATGTCGATGTTTGGGTCTAATTTCCACATGTATAATGTAAACTACTTGAATGGGGAAACTTTTTCATGTCCCCCTGAAGTACATAGAATAGTTTGTGGTTAAGAATGGGTCTGTGTTTATCATGAAATAACTCCAAGAGAGAGTAGTATTGATATCATCTACATCCAGTATGATTTTGTTACCTTCACTCCTGTGATTTCTGCCCCATCTTTTCTCAGGATACGGTGGTAGCTCTCCAAGCCCTGTCCAAATATGGAGCAATAACTTTCAGTAAAAGGGAGAAAGCAGCTATAGTCACAGTCAAGTCTTCAGAGACGTTCTCTGAAGAATTCCAAGTCCACGATGCCAATCGCCTGTTGCTGCAGGAGGTCAGGCTACCAGAGATTCCAGGGGAGTACTACACGACCGTGTCAGGGTCAGGATGTGTGTACCTCCAGGTGAGACTTCCAGGGTTTGGGGGATGCCACAAATGAGGAGAAAAAGCTTCAAGAACTAGATATGAATCTCCAAAGAGAAAAAGATGTGTGAGCGAGGGAGAGACAGACTATTTGATTGCAACGATAAAGGATTTTTTTCCATTTGTTTTAGACATCCTTGAGATATAACATCCTGCCCAAGAAAGAAGGGAAAGTCCCTTTCACTCTGAAGGTTGATACTCTCCCCAAGAATTGTGATGGAGTACGTGCTCACAGGAAATTCCAGATTCATACCAACATTAGGTAAATCTTTTTGTTAGTAAGAACGTCTGTAGAATATGGAGAAATTGATTTTCTTTTGCGGGGCAGCTCTATTGTCCCAAGTCACACAATATCAATATGGAATTCTTGCAATATTTACTAATTAGAAAATTTTCTTTGTTTGTACCAAAAAGCCTTAACATTTAGCATATGAGATTGCCATATCTGCAGAGGGTGCGTTCATAATGATGAGTTTTCCAAACAAGCATAGGAGAAACAAATAGAATAGATATGGAAGCTAAGTGGTAGTTTAAGATAGGGAGCACCAGAAATGAAAGAGAAGGGGGAATGTATGTCTTGAACGAACTCCGAAGAATTTTGTTTGAATGCCTCGTCCCTTTGCTTTGACTTTATAGTTATACTGGGGAACGACCAAGCTCCAACATGGTCATTGTTGACGTCAAGATGATATCAGGCTTCATACCTGTGAAATCGTCAGTGAGAAAGGTAAGCCCTAGGGGCACCTGGGTGGCTCAGTGGGTTAAAGCCTCTGCCTTCGGCTCAGGTCATGATCTCGGGGTCCTGGGATCGAGCCCCGCATCAGGCTCTCTGCTCAGCAGGGAGCCTGCTTCCCCCTCTCCCTCTGCCTGCCTCTGCCTACTTGTAATCTCTTTCTATCTGTCAAATAAATAAATAAAATCTTTAAAAAGAAAAAAAAAAAGGTAAGCCGTAAATGCCTTACAGATAGCAGTCATGATAAATTCTGACATTTTAAAAAATATTTTATTTGTTTATTTGTCAAAGAGAGAGAGAGAACACAAGCAGGCAGAAAGGCAGAAGCAGGCTCCCTGCTGAGCAAGGAGCCCCACGTGGGACTCGATCCCAGGACCCTGGGATCACAACCTGAGCTGAAGGCAGCTGCTTAACCAACTGAGCCACCCAGGCATCCCTAAATTCTGACATTTATGCTTGTCAATTTTATTGGGTTTTCAAGAGGTTTACTCCCTCACATTTACTTCTCTAGAGTGTCTCTGTCATTTTAATAGGGGGTGTCGCTGTTATGTGGTCTCCAATGTAACGTAAGTCATAGACATTAGGTATAGGGAGAGGTATTGAATTATCATATATTTTAAAAAGGGAGAATATATATGCATATGCATGATATAAAAATATATCTCATATGTATACACATTTATATGTGATAGTCTTCCTTTTTTCTTTTTATATATAAAAGAAAATTCTAATATATCAGGAAAATGTCTATGTTAGAGATAGGTAAGATAGAAGATAGATGGACAGATAGATACATAAGTATAAATAGGTGATAGAGATGATAGATAATAGAGAAAGGGTTTAATAAATATTACTGTTATTCTCAAAGAAATCACGATTGGCAGTTTAGATGTTTCTGAACAGCCAATTAGACCATAAGTACCTGAAAAGTGCTCTTAGCCTGGAATTTCCTCATTGCATATGTCTGGCTTATACTTTTGGTCAACAGCTCCAAGAAAAGCCTCAGATTCAAAGGACTGAAGTGAACACCAACCATGTCCTGATTTACTTTGAAGAGGTAAGATTTTGTGACTGCTAGATCTGGGGAAACTACTAGAGGTTCCAGCACACCAATCCAGATTCTGGATAATGTTTTGCACACACATACAAGTGAGGGAGAAGAAAATAGCGGTAGAGGGAAATGAAACCTGGATAACTCAACAAGGCTCATTTTACTACATTTGACTCTCCACAGAATCATCTCTTTTGTCTTTCTTGTATCTGCTATTGAGTATATTAAGCAAGTCTCAAAATGTCCCATTCTTTCTATAGGTTTTGATACAGATTGAGAGCATAACCATAAGGTTTGATAATACCATAGGAAGAGAGCGATGGGAACTAGAAACTAAGTTAATCTTTGATTCCAATTCCATTTTCCTGTCTTTCCAGCTAACCAATCAAACCCTGAGTTTCTCCTTCTCAGTGGAACAAGACATTCAAGTTGACAATTTAAAACCAGCTACCGTAAAAGCCTATGATTATTATGAGACAGGTGAGTGAGATTTAGACATGCTGAGCTTTGAAAGGAAAAAACTGATTAACCTGGTAAAGGGCCACCTTAACTCAAACAAAATTCCACAATCTTTCACCAGAAGAAAAGTGAGTTTACGGTCACTGGAAATCATGTGCCCCCAAACTAGTCTTGAACCAGCCTTACAAAGCCATATGGGGAATCAGTTCTCTCTAAATTCTCCTATGAAGTTGTTTGTTCTGGAGTGAAACACTCCAGAAATATAAGTAGAATAGCAGTAACTAAAAATACCTCAGTACTGATTTGTGATATGAGACCTAAAATTTGATTCATTTTTTAAAATATTTTATTTATTTATGTGAGAGAGACAGAGTGCTGCCACAAGAGAGAGCATAATCTGGGAGGAGAGGCAGAGAGAAAGAGAGGAGCAGACTCCCTGCTGGGCTGCGAGTTGGCTGGGGGGGGTGATCCCAGGACCTGAGCAGAAGGTAGATGTTTAACTGACTGAACCTCTCAGATGCCCCGAATTTGATCCATTGTTGACTCGTGCCTTGAGTAGTCTCACAGAATTTCGGAGACTGTAATATATCACAAGATTCTTCCATTTGCTCATAACATTGAACTGGAAATTTGCCAGCATCATAACATGCTGGTAGTGTTAAAATTTTACTCCTTCCTTGAGTGAGAAAAAGCTCAGAGAGGAAGTTAAACTCCAGTAAAGAGAACAGAGCTATGAGGAGGGCCACAGAGTATCCCATAGGTAGATGACCTTCCATCTGTGAAACCTGCCCCTGACTTCTGTATCCAAGCCCAGTTTTCTCTCACTACCCTTCCACCAGTCCTGCATGGGTTAGTACAGGAGTTGTTCATTTCCACTGGCTCCATAACTGTCTTTATACTTTCTTTCCTAGTTTACACAGTTTAGTTACAATTAACTGCCCATAAGCCTATTACTGAATGTCTTATCACTGTGTGTTTCAGAGGAATTCACTATTGAAGAATACAGGGATCCCTGCAGTGCTGGTAAAGTATAAACAATGAAGTCTACTGCCAACATAAAGAAAATAAATACACATCAGTTGTCTGTATAAGGTTGCTTCTTGAGTATATCCTTATCATATTATAAAGCCCTTGGTGTATCATTTAGGAATTTAAACTATTTCAAATGTATTCTAGAATTTCTCGGTGCAAAAAAATGCATGTAAGGTATAATTACTGGGTCTGGGGTGACTTGTTTGCAGATGAATACAGGAATTTGCCATATATAAAAACTAAATCATCTAATATTTAGTTCATATTCTAAACCCAGTGGTGATATATTTATCACCTATGATCTTCTTAGGATATTTCTAAACTTACACTAGTTAAGGTCAGGAAACTTTTCCCTGTAGTTTTCCACATAGCATAGCATGAGAGATGTGATCTACAAGATTTTGTAGTCTACAAGATTTTAATCTACAAGATTAAGCCAGTCAACAATGTTTATTTTTGACAATATAACACTTGCTGTGAGACCTTTAGTTCTCCATTTTAAAAATAGGAAACAAAAATCAAGAACAGCCATGTCATTAAAAATAAGTAAAATTTATTAAGTTCAGATATTTATGACTGAAATGTGAAAAATTGTTCCTTTAGTATATGACAGAATTTCCCTAATTTTCCCATCTTTTATTCTACTGTTTAGAATCTGAACACAGACACGCTTGAAAATGGACACTTGTGGACCTCATCAAATGATCTTCTTTAGCAACGAAGGACAAAGCCTTATCAGGAGAGAGAAAATAGTAGGAGAAATAAGGGACAGGAATTGGAAATATATAAAATTTTTGTGTTGAATAAATTTATGACATATACACTTCTACCATTTCTTTTGTCCTTTATCAATATTATATGTCCCTAATATATCTATTATCCACACCATTTTTGCAAACACTATAAAAGCTATCTGAGAAGCTGAGCTAAATACACTACAGATAAATCAAAATGGAATTCCAAAAAGTGTTCAAGTAACCCACAGGAAGGTAGGCAAGAGAAAACAATGTTTCCAAATACTGGAAAAAACCAAAATGTCCATTAATAGCTGAATGGTTATACTAATTGTGGTACATTCATGATCTGGAATACTACTCAGCAATTAAAAGGAACAAGCTATTAATCTACACAATAATTTGAATAGGTCTCAAGAACATTATGCTTGGCGAAAATAAAGTCAATTTCAAAAGATCATATGGTATGATTCCTTTTATCTAACAGTCTTGAAATGAAAGAATTATAGAAATGGGGAAAAATTAGTGGTTTCCAGGGATTAGTGATGGTAGGGCAAAGGGGGATTGGCATGACTATTAAGGGACAACTTTAGAGAGATCTTTGGGATGATAAAATCCTGCATGTGTTTCTTTACAAGTAAAATATTTGCATTTCTGTGGTTTAACAAAATGTTTTAATAACGACTATGGTGGGGCACCTCGGTGACTCAGTCAAATTAAGCAGCTACCTTCTTTTTTTTTTTTTAATTAATTTTTATTAACATATAATGTATTATTTGCCCCGGGGTACATGTCTGTGAATCATCAGGCTTACACATTTCACAGCACTTAACAGCACATACCCTCCCCAATGTCCACAGCCCCGCCACCCTA
>CM053611.1:36195450-36216160 GCA_028646535.1 Procyon lotor
CTCTTTTCGTCTCTTTAAATTCACTTTTTCCACTCCTACCTTTCTGAAAGTGGTTGATTTTCTGCTCCTAGAATTGCTGTTCTTATTCTCTTCTCTCTGCTGTTGTGTTTGCCGGCTTTTAGAGTGGTTTTCAGCCTCTTTCTGGATCCCAGTGCTCTCCGTGCCTCCTACACCTCCGCCATCTTGTCTTGGTCCTCTCAAGCAGCTACCTTCTGCTCAGGTCATGATCCCAGGGTCCTGGAATGGAGCTCCACACTGGGCACCGTGCTCAGTGGGGAGTCAGCTTTACTCTCTCCTTCCGCCCCTCCTCTGCCCCCCTCATGCCCATTCTCTCTTTCTCTCTTTCTCAAATAAATAAATAAAATCTTTAAAAAAAATAACTACTATGGCTGGTTCCTCTCATTTCTCTGTTTTCACCTTTTATTTTTTTTTAATATTGTTTATTATTTTCTCCAGGTAAAACTTTGAGATCCTTTGTCAAGTTAATTATCCCAATAATCATACTGGGTACTGTGTAGTGCCGCACTGAATTTTTGTCAATTTATAATGATTATGTATGTCAACATATTTATAATATTTAGCCTTCCCTATTCAGACACAGTTTATCTTCATTTATTCAATTCACATGAAGTGAATTCTAAATTTGATTTACTTTCTCAATTTAGACTGAACTACAAAGTTAAAATTAAAGATTAGCTTCATGAATATATTTAGCATGATAAGTTGGAAGCATAAAACAATGTATACATGGAGACAAAAGATACATGTAAGAATCAGATTACAAGCTAATGAAAGACTACAACAATATTCTTCACTTTTTAATAGAAACCATTGCAAGATTTGAAGCCAGAGACTATTTCAGATTTGCATTATAAGAGTTCGCCTTCTAGGCAAAGGCAAAAAGGAAGTTTTTGCTGATCTCCAAATACACAGGCCATTTGTGAAGAGCTCGGCTCCCTTGTTCATGCTTCATCAAATGGTTTAGCACACTTATCTCTTTTCACTCTTATACAAATCTACACTTTAAAAAATTATTTTCCTTTTATCTATGACTCAGACCTCTTTGAAAACCAAACTTGTATCTTCTCTGCAGTCTGTTCACTCAACACAGTGCTGTGACTGTTGCAGGCACTCGGTGAAACAAAGGAGGGACTGAATTAATGGGTCACTGCCCAAGTGAGCATATTCCCATAGGTTGCTAGGTAAAGGAGAAATGGAGGAACACAAAGGTGCTGAAATACACCTGTAAGGAAAATGAACTAGGATTGCTAGGATTGCTGGACTGTAATGAGCACTGGAGTTATATGCAACGGATGAACCAATAAATTCTACCTCTGAAAACTAAAAAAAAAAAAAAAAAGGGGGAAAAAGAATATATTAAAAAAGAAGAAAATGAGCTAGAAAAACCATTTTACTCAAACCTGAATTGGATGCTTCACAAATATTTTACGGAAAAGATTTTCATACTTTTCCAAAGTCAAATAAATGAGAAGGAAAAGGAATTTTGGTTATTTATTAACACTTTAAGCACAACTTGTTTAAAAGTACCTTTTATACATTCACTGAGCTCGAAGAGGAAAATTATTACCTCTGTCTTGCAAAACTGGCTGTCAGCAATCATCAAAAGGGTAAATACATATTATCTCTGTTGTGGGTTGAATTGTGCCCCCCAAAAGTTATACTGAAGTCCCATTCCCTGGCACCTGTGAATGTGACCTTATCTGAAAATAGGGTCTTTGCAGATGTACTTGAGATATAAGAAAAATACAACACACTCTGCTCTCAAGTCCAGGTGGTGGATCTTGGAAATGGAGAGTGACCGATTTCTGCAAACAGGAGGGGCTGGTTTTTCAATAAATGCCTTTATACACTGCCAAAAAAAAAAAAAAAATCCATAAGAAAAGGTGCAGATATACAGAGACAAGCATCCACACAGGGAGGACAGCGTCCTCCTGATCCATAAGAAAAGATGCAGATATACAGAAACAAGCATCCACACAGGGAGGACAGCGTCAGACACACAGAGAAAAGGTCATGCAATGATGGAAGCAGAGACAGGAACACCAAGGGCTGCAGGCAACAAATGAAGCAAAGAGAAAAGCAAGCAAGAGGTTGCTCTGTAGAACACTTGGAGGTTGTGTGGCCCTGTTCACACCTTCATTTGTGACTTCCAGCCTTCAGAAGTAGGAGAGAATAAATTCCCATTGTTTTAAGCCACTTGGTTATAGGAAATTACTGTATTATCCAATTAAAATAATATATTTTCATTACTGGCCCAGTTTACTTAGTTCATTCGTATCTGTCTTTTAAATCAGAGCAAATGGGGTACCAGGGTGGTTCAGTCAGTTAAGCCTCTGACTTTGGTTCAGATTATGGTCTCAGGGTCCTGAGATCGAGTCATGTATCAGGCTCCACCATCAGTGTCGATTCTCCTTGAGTCTCTCTCTCCCTCTGTCCTCCCCCAACTCCAGATCTCTCTCCCCCCGCAAATAAATGAACAGTAAAAATCTTTTAAAAAATAAAATAAATCAAAACAAATAAACGAGCATGTTCCAAATGACTGAGGGGTGGAAGGAGAAACCAAGAAATTTTCTTTTTGTTTTATATATTCCCGCACAGTTTAATAATAAAATATCTTGTTCCATAACTCAAAACGAACAAAAACTACAATGAGATATGGGGTCTAGTTTTGCACATCTAGCCTTCTAGTATGTTTATAGCTTATCTTTAAAAAGATGAATCTCTTCCTGCTGTTAAAGTTCTCCAGGAGAATTTTCTTATATATTTCTCCCATGGGTCATCAGGAAAATAAAATGATTCATAATAAAAATAAATAAATCCATGAACCATTAAGATTGCTGGACTTCAAGGTACATTTGGGTGAAAATGTTGATTTGTAGATTTTAATCTGTGCTTGTATTTCCCTCAAGGAGTATTTGATTAGTACTTAAAACAAAGTTCAAGTATTATTGCAGATCCTTCTTCTTAGAGATTTTAAAAATATAAAGGAGTCACTATTGGCAATAAATGGCAATAGTGTGCAAAATATCTTTATGCTTTTCACTTGATATTCTCAGGCACTTTTCTTATAAAATTTAGGAATCAGAATTAATGAGATAATATTAAAATAAAGAATACTCAAGCTACTAAATGCAAAAGGTCTGCAAAGATTCAAGTTATTGTAGAACAAAGTTTGGCCTGAGAAAATGTGCCAAGATCTAATGTGTACTTAATCTGACAAAATGAAACGTCATGTCCAGTAAATGATCTTGGATTACCCAAACTCTGTTAATATATAAGCCACACAAAGACTTTCATCCTCAGTACACTTGGATATCACTTGGCCCGAAAATTCTTTCCCAAAGACACTAAGCAGCTGAATATAAAATTTAATTGCTTCTTGATACCAGGCATAAAAAAAAGAAAAGATTGAAACTAAAAGAGCACTGGGTGTGGCGCATAAACAATGAATCTTGGAACACTGAAACAATAAATAAATAAATAGGTAAATAAATAGGAAAAAAATGAAAAGAGAATGGCTTCGCCAATTTGTGTAAAATAAAACAACACCTTTTCTATAAAATTTTTTATAATTTATACTAGGATTTATAGATGAATATTATTAACTATAGGATCTTTTTATTTTAACAAATTATTCATCAAAGTATAATTTTTGAAAATTATATTCTTTTGAAAAGAAAATATGTACTCATATAATAAATAATAATATATAAATATATATAATATATATGTTTTCTTGAGTATATATAAATTATATATAATTTATAATTAATACATATTACATATAATTACAATAAACATAAACACGTGTCAAAGATTATATTTAACCTATTAATTAAGTAACCAGTAAGATGTTATAACCATTTCTAAGAACATCCAAAAAGCTAGGATATTTACAGACAATTTAACAAAAACTGTTAAGATAAGAAGGATTGGTTGTGTATAAAACTAAATAATGTAAAATATGCCATAAAATCCCTGGAGTTATCTTTTCCACTGGACAGATATTATTTGCATGTTTATCTGACAAAAATCCACAAGTAACTTCACGAGTCTGGAGCCTTTCATTTGTAGTAAATCATGAAATGAACTAAGTCTATTCCTCTTGATAATCTTTAAGTGGCCCTTGCCCCCAAGTTGTACTGAAAAAATATGCTACTCCATATTTTTGCCTTATTGCGGAGTTTCTGGTCATTTTTCTGATGGTCTCCCCTCTCCAAATATTATTCTTGATTTTAAAAAAGAGAAGTGGCAGTCTCATTAGGTCTGTATGAATTGTTTTCATAAGTGCTAGGAGGATTAATTAGTAATGCAGGCTTCCTTGATTTTGTCTGCAAATCTGGAGCCTTCAGTATTAAGCAACATAATTAACTTCTGTCTAGCAGCTTTCATAAGGAATTTGGTTCAGACTTTTAAGACTCTCTATGACACCATTTCACCTATAGTACCACAAAGATAGATGGATGCCTCTTATCTAAAAGTCCCCCAAATTCCAGGGTCCTTGGCTTCCACGAGAGTGATCTTATTTATACTTGTGAGACTGAGGTTCTCTAAGTCAGGCACCAGGTCAATTTCATGAGAGAACTTTGTAGACATTGACTCCACTGATATTTCTCAATAGGGACTTTAACATGCCCAATGATAAATGAGAATTATCTTCAAATATTATTGCTACAAGTAGGCCCTGATTACACAATCAACCTGTCTAATTATATCCACGTTAAAAGAAAACAACAGATTCTTATTAAACCATATAATATTTGCCATACAAAGTGTAAATATTCAGTGACGGTAGGTATTTGTACTTTAAGGGAATCAGCGGGAATCAGATATGATTTTTAAATGTTTTGTTTTCATCCACAGAAATAAAATCTACTAAATTATGGGTTAGGTATAATGTAAAAAGAAAAAACTTTTCTTATATTTGTTAAAAACACAATATTTAAAATAATACTTAACCATATTCCAAATAGATAACCACATTTTAATTTCCCTCCTTGGTTTATTCAATCCTACGAATTCTTGTTCAGTTTGATCTTAGGTTGAGCATTCTTGCTATATTTGCTTCTAAACTAAAAAGAGTCCTGGATATCTTTTTTTTTTAAAGATTTTATTTATTTATTTGACAGAGAGAGAGAGATCACAAGTAAGCAGAGAGGCAGGCAGAGGGCGGGGGGAAGCAGGGTCCCTGTTGAGCAGAGAGCCCAACGTGGGGCTCAATCCCAGGACCCTGAGATCATGACCTGAGCCTAAGGCAGAGGCTTTAACCCACTGAGTTACCCAGGCGCCCCCAGAGTCCTGGATATTTTGACTGATCCATTAGCACAGCCTAAAAATTGTCTAAGGGAGAAAACCTCAGAAACCTGAATCCAAGAGTCTGTTCTTTGAAGTATTGATGTTCAAAATATCTAATACAGGACTTTCCAGAAGCATTCAGCAAAAATCAAGAAGTAAACACATGGGCCACCTGGGTAGCTCAGTTGGGGCTTGTGCTGAGCACAGAGCCTTCTTGAGAATCTCTCTCCCTTTCCCTCTGCATCCTCCCAATTATAAAAGAAAAAGAAAAAAGTAGACACCTGCATGATAGTGAAATTAGTTAACTTATAACAATAACCAATAACATCGCAGTGAAGGAGGACAAATTTCTTTATAGGCATACCACACATAGCTATTTCACAAGGGTTTGATCAGTGTTTTCATAGAAGTGACAATAGGGGGCACGAAGGTGGCTGAGTCAGTTAAGCATCCAACTCCTGGTTTTGGCTTAGGTTGCGATCTCAGGGTTGTGAGGTTGAGCCTTGCATCAGGCTCCACACTCAGCTGGGAGTCTGCTTGAGATTCCTTCTGCCGCTCCCATTTGTGCTCTCTCTCCTTCTCTCTCTGAAATAAATAAATAAATCTTTTTTTTTAAAAAAGTGAGAATATGCTATGAACAGTGAAGACATTGACAAATCCCCAGTGTCTTCACATAAAAGGTATAATTTCTGAAATATTTATATTGACATTTTGCCTGTGCAGATTTAACCTAGGGAAGGCTGACTATATATTCCAATATATATCATTGGAATCATTGGATCATTCTTCCCAACTAGGTCTTACAACACTGATAAGCTAATTAATAAATAATAGAAAAATATCCTGACTTTATAATTTTTTTTAATTTAGAATTCTACTCAAAGAAAGCAAAGGAAAGTAGCCCAACTGTACCTGGTCATTAGGTTAAAAAGGGAAAATGATACTTTATTACCTATTACTTAATCAAAGTGAAAATATTTTAAGGTTAACATGAGAGAAGAAAGATAACATGATTGTAAAGGCAACACAAAGCAGAGAAAAATATTCTGGTGAAACACTGAATAGTTGCTATCTGGACACATTACAAAAGAAAATAAGTAAAAATCTCAACCACTGTTGAGAGCAAAACGTACTAAATTGAGGGTTAGATATAGCATAAAAAGAAATAGAAAGACCTTCTCTTATATTCTTTAAAAACACAGTATTTATAATCATACCTACTCTATTCCAAGTAAATAACCACAATTTAATTTCTAAGCCCCATATATTGTTAACAAAGAAAGCCTAATTTTAGTATTTCATTAATATAATATTTTGCAGTAAAAGTTTTAGAAGTTTTTTGGAACTAATAAACCCATCAAAATTGAGCCGAGTAACATCAACAAAAATGGTAAAGAAACTCCAAAATATCAAATATTTATGTATTTATGTACATGTATTAATATAAAATATATTACATAGAGTAATAAATAAATTTTAGCATACTAATATATTGATATTACTAACATGGCAATATCTTTCAAAGTGATTGGTGCAAAGGATTCAGTGCAATCTCAACCAAAATTATAAGTACTTTTCTTTCAAAAATGAACAAGTTGATCCTGAAATTCATTTGGAGATGCAAGGAACCCAAATTAGCCAAAACCATTTTGAAAATGAAGAACAAAGGAGAAAGACTCACATTTCCCTATTTGAAAACTATTTTCAAAATTTGATCTAGGATCCAGAACACATACAAACCTCTTTCAACTCAATCGTAAGAAAACAATCAAATTAAACTATGGTAAAGGAATCAAATAGAAATGTCTCTAAAGAAGATACGCAGATAGTTCATAAACCCATGAAAATATGCTCAACATCCTTAGTTTTTAGGGACATGCAAATCAAAGCCACAATGAGAAACCTCTTCACACCCAGTAGGATGGAGATAATAAAGCAACAACAACGACAAAACAGAGAATGACAGATGTTGGCAAGGATGTGGAGAAAAGAGAAGACTCATTTATGGAATGAGCAATGTGAAAAGCTGCAGCTGCTTGGAAAACAGTTTGGCGGTTCCCCAAAATGTTGAACAGAGGGTTCCAGTGTGATCCAGCAATTCTACTCCAACTCATACACCAAAGAGAACTGAAAACATATATTCACATGAAAACTTTTGCACAACTGTTGATGGCAGCATTACTCATAGTAGCCAAACAGTGGAAATAACCCAAATACCTTATCAACTGAACAATAAATGAAATATGGTATGTCCTTACAATGGAATATCTTTCAACCACATAAAAAAGTAAAGTACTGAGGTGCCCCGGTGGCTCAGTTGGTTAAGCATCTGCCTTTGGCTCAAGTAATGATCCCAGGGGCCTGGGACAGAGGCCCACATCAGGCTCCCTGCTCCTCAGGGAGTCTGCTTCTCCTTCTCTTTATGCCTGCCCTCCCCCACCCCACTTGTGCTCACTCTCTCTTGTGCTCTCTGTCTCTCTCTCAAATAAAGAAATAAAATCTTTTAAAAAAAAAGTGAAGTACTGATACATTGCAGCAGGGATGAACCTTGAAAATATCGGGCTAAATGAAAGAAGCCAGATGCAATGACCACATAAGGAATTATTCCATTTATTTATATGAAATGTCTAACCAGACCAATCCATAGAGACAGAAAATAGATTAAAGATTGTCAGAAACTGAGGAGGAAAAAATTGGGAGCAGGTACAACATTTCTTTTGGGAGCAATGGAATATTTAACAATTAAACAATGGTAATGATTGCTTAACATCATGAATATACTGATGTCACTTAACTGTACACTTGAAATGGGACTCTAGCATTATGTGAGTTACATCTAAATAAAAAATTACCCAAAAAAATGTGCCAGCTATGGGAAAAGTTGTAATGCTTCTTTCCAGATTCAGTGTTACAGAGGAAAGGGGAAAAAAGTCCTTTCCTGTAGACCTTGTTCTACATTCATTCAGGTTTTCTCTTTCACTGTTCTATTTCACATTATGGAAAAACCAGTCTTTTTTTTTTTAATTAACATATAACGTATTATTTGCCCCAGGGTACATGTCTGTGAATCGTCAGGCTTACACATTTCACAGCACTTACTATAGCACATACCCTCCCCAAGGTCCATAACCCAGCCACCCTGTTCCTACCCGCCCCCCCCACCTCCCAGCCACCCTTAGTTCATTTCATGAGTCTAGGAGTCTCTTATGGTTTGTCTCCCTCCCCATCCCTTCCTGTTTCATTTCTCTCCCCCAACCCCCCACACCCCCTACCCTGCCTCTGAAATTCTTCATATCAGAGAGATCATGTGATAATTGTCTTTCTCTGACTGACTTATTTTGCTTAGCATAATACCCTCCAGTTCCATCCACATCGTTGGAAATGGCAAGATTTCGTTTCTCTTGATGGCTGCTTAATATTCCATTGTATATATATGTACCTCATCTTCTTTATCCATTCATCTGTTGATCTAGGTTCTTTCTAGGTTTGATCTAGGTTCTTTCTACAGTTTGGCTATGGTGGACATTGCTGCTATAAACATTCAGGTGCACGTGCCCCTTCGGATCATGACGTTTGTATCTTTAGGGTAAATACCTAGTAGTGTGATTGCTGGGTCGTAGGGTAGCTCTATTTTCAACTTTTTGAGGAAGCTCCATACTGTTTTCCAGAGTGGCGTACCAGCTTGCATTCCCACCAACAGTGTAGGAGGATTCCCCTTTCTCCACATCCTCACCAACATCTGTCGTTTCCTGACTTGCTCATTTAGCCATTCTGACTGGTGGGAGGTGGTATCTCACTGTGGTTTTGATTTGTATTTCTCTGATGCCGAGTGATGCGGAGCACTTTCTTTAATTTTTCATAGATGGCCTTGATGATGTTGAGGAATGTACCCTCTATGCCTATACTGTGAAGAGTTTTGATCAAGAAGGGATGCTGTACTTTGTCAAATGCTTTTTCAGCATCAGCTATACCATATGGTTTTTGTTCTTTCTTTTATTAATGTATTGTATCACATTGATTGATTTGTGGATGTTGAACCAACCTTGCATCCCAGAAACAAATCCCACTTGATCGTGGTGAATAATCCTTTTAATGTACTGTTGGATCTTACTGGCTAGTATTTTGGTGAGAATTTTTACATCTGTGTTCATCAAGGATATTGGTCTGTAATTCTCCTTCTTGATAGGGTCTTTGTCTGGTTTGAGGATCAAGGTAATGCTGGCCTCATAAAATGAGTGTGGAAGTTTCCCTTCCATTTCTATTTTTTAAAACCAGTCATTTTAAAACAAAAGTACTCTTTTTTTTCTCTTGGAAAAACATACATTCAGCCCATTATTTTACACAGTTGAGTTTTCTGTTTCCACTATAGTCTCACCTTATTTGTAATTACAAATTTTAGCACTATATACAGAAAAACAACTGGAAGAGAGATCATTGAGAAGTTCAGCTCAAATACACATATTACAATTTTCTGCAGCCACCCATATCCCTTTTACAACTTTTCAAATTTTGGAGTTGTAAAAACAAGAAACAGAAAACATAAGGCAAGGAAAATGTGGTTAATTTGAAAAAAGACCAATTACAAATAATTCAAGAAATAAAAAATTGATACATTGAAATAAAAAAGAAATCAGAGGCACCTGGTTGGTTCAGTTGGTTAAACAAGTTGATTTCAGTGCAGGTCTTAGTCTCAGATTCTGAGTTCAGACCCCATATTGGTCTTTGGGCTGAGCATGGAGCCTACTGAAAGAAAGAAAGAGAGAAAGAGAGAAAGGAAGGAAGGAAGGAAGGAAGGAAGGAAGGAAGGAAGGAAGGAAGGAAGGAAGGAAGGAAGGAAGGAAGGGAAAGAAAGAGAGGGAGGGAGGGAGGAAGGAAGAAAGGAAAAGAGAGAAAGAAAGAAAGATAAGAGAGAAAGAAAGAAAGAAAGAAAGAAAGAAAGAAAGAAAGAAAGAAAGAAAGAAAGAAAGAGAAATCAACTAATGCTTTTAAGCAGTAAATGTAGTAAAGCAGTAAATATAGTAAAATGAAAATTAACAAATTTGTGATAAGATCTGAGGAAATTACTCATAATGCAAAAGGGAATTTAAAAAGTTATACAAAATATCAAAAACAAGTTTAAAAAAATGCACAGAATAGAGTCAACAATTATTTCTGACAAAATGGAGAATTAGCACAGACTGTTTCTTCCTTCTTTCAGATAACCCTTGAGAAACAATATAAGCAAGAGAGAAACAGAAGTTTTAGGAACCAGCAAAATATTAGGGAAAAAAACTGGAGGAAATGAAAGCAATCTGGAGCTGATGAAGAAGTGGCAGGAGACTTGGCAGTCAAAGAGAAAGGAATTTGGGAAATGACTGACTTGGTAAATTGAAAGAGAGTTCGGCTGTTGGTTTTCTTTCAAGCTGGTTTGGGGCAATCATTATTCCCTCACCACAGAAATCAGCAGCAAAAGCCTAGAGTAAAATCCTACTAACCGAAAAGCTCTACAATATGAAGAGCAGAACAAATCTGATGTGGAATAACCAGCTGCCTCAGGCTTTCATTTTTCCCTTCCCTCCCCCTCTCATTCCTTCAAGCTCTGGAGATGATTTCTCCACTGCTGTCTCCTAAAGACATAAAAATGTAGCAAGTAAGAGTAATCACCAGTGACCCTTGGTTACTGGCAATTTCCTCCCTGGACTCTTTCCCTCCCCATACTCTAAATATTTTTATTTATTTGATAGAGAGAAACACAGCGAGAGAGAGAACACAAGCAGAGGGAATGGTAGCGGGAGAAGCAGGCTTCCCGCAGAGCGGAGAGCCTGATGCGGGGCTCGATCCCAGGCCCCTGGGATCTGACCTGGGCCAAAGGCAGCCGCTTAACGACTGAGCCACCCAGGCGCCCCACCCTCCCCATACTTTAAAGTCACTAGCAGGATCACAGACAAGGAGATCTTTGGCTCTTCCCCAACATATATTATTGGACAAAGTATCCCATTAATAATGGGCTCATAGGCCAAAATAACTAAACAAATGTCAGCTGTTCAAGTCCCATAAGAGAAACACGGCAAACTGATGAACATATATTACCTAAAGAAGAATTATCAGAGTAAACATAAGACAATCCTAATACTTTAGAATAGATAATAAAAGCTATACAAAATATAAATTAAAAACTAGAAATCGTAACACCAAAAAGTGGGAATTTCAGATATGAATACATTATTTGATATTTATGAGATTAATATTCTGATGTATATAACTGAAGAACAAAATAATGCACTTGAAGATAAAGTTGAGGAACTTTGCAAAAAAAAGCAGCAGAAAAGTTGAAATAAATACATAGAAAATGCAAATGGAAAGCTAAGTAATATGAAAGACTGAAGTAAAAGCATGAACATAGACATCTTAGACTTCCCAGGTGAGATGAAAGTAAAAGTGAAAAGGAAAAAAATATGAAGAAATAATGGAAAATTTCCCAGAATCAAAAAAACATAAAGAACTACATAAAAGAGACAAAAAAAAAACCACCACAAACCCAGACACATATTAAACTTTTTAAAATTTATAAGATAAAGAAAAATTCTAAATGATTCCAGAGACAAAGACTAAGTACAAGTTCTCAACAACACTGGATACAAGAATCCAATGGAAAAATAGTTTAAGGCACTAAGGAAACATTTCACACCCAGAATTTTATATCCAAAAAATAAATAAGTAATCAAAACATAAAAAATAAAGAATTTTGGGGCGCTTGGGTGGCTCAGTGGGTTGAAGCCTCTGCCTTCAGCTCAGGTCATGATCTCAGGGTCCTGGGATCGAGCCCCGCATCGGGCTCTCTGCCCAGCAGGGAGCCTGCTTCCTCCTCTCTCTCTGCCTGCCTCTCTGCCTACTTGTGATCTCTCTCTCTCTGTCAAATAAATAAATAAAATCTTAAAAAAAAAAAATAAAGAATTTTATGTCCAAGAAAATCATGACTCAAATGTGAGAACATGAAAAATATTTGTATGTATACATAGCCTCAGAAGTTTTACTAGACAAGAGCCCTACACTGAAAACCATTCAAGAGAAAGTTTGCAAACAAAAAAGAGACAAAAACCAGGGTATGCTATAAAAGATGTGAAAGCAAGAATGATTTAAAGCTTTACTGCTATTTACGGATTTCTTTGAATATAATGTTCAAAATCAAAGAAACGGAGAAAATATAAGTTTCTCTCAGGAAAGGTACAATCGGGGGATCAAAACTACATTGTAATGTGAAGAGGGAAAGTTTACTATAAAGCATTATAAACAAAAACAGGATATTGGGATAATGAGATAGTGTTTATTTATTTTATATATTTCTTATTTCATTTATTTATTTGAGATAGAGAAACCATGCACAAGCAGGGGGAGGAGCAGTGGGAGGGGCAGAGGTAAAAGCAGGCTCCCCGCTGAGCAAGGAGCCTGATGCAGGCTCCACCCCGGGAACCCCAGGATCATGACCTGAGCCAAAGGCAGATGCTTAACTGATTGAGCCACCCAGGCTCCCAAGAGAGATTATTTAATACAGAATAAAAAGAACCCCGCAAAAATATAAGAATAGCAGGACTATGGAGCAGACACTATCCACGGGCTGAAATTGTGCACCAAGGAAAAGATCAGAAGTACATCCAAAGAAGGAACTCCGCAATGCTGAGTACTGTACTTTGTTGGAGAGGGAGCACCTCTGGCTCACTGGATGATAGACAAGTTCACTAAGGCTTTGAAACCAGGTGATAAGGGAAGGTGCTGGGCTAGTGGCGCTCTTGCTAGAAATCACCTCAGAAGGTGGTGGGGAAAATCATCCACAGGAAATTGCCAATTGCTGCTGGCTATGGGGCACCATAGAAGCCTGGCAGTGCAGAAGCCACACGCACTGCTGAAGACAGGTGCTGAACGGATCATGCAAACTGCAGGAATCAGGCACCAGAGGGGGCCAGGATTGCAGAAACCACGTCTGCTGAAGGAGACTACCTGGAGAAGCACCTTAGAACCAAGAAGAGAAATTTGTTCCTTCTCCAATGTTCCTCTAGAACTCTTTATCGGAAAGCTTAATATCCTGGCAAAGGATAAAAACTCAGAAACCAGATCCACAAGGCAAAGTTGCCAATGAAGGACAGATTTGGAAGGTATTGAATTGGTAACTGGCACAAAATTCAACAACTCATTACTTAAAAAATATATATATATGGGAAAAGAGATAGATGTAGGAGAGGCTGAATGTATATAAGAAATTTCTAAAACATCTGCCTGATTAGATAGAAGATGTAGAAAGTTTAAGCTATAACAGGAATAAATAAACATGAGTATGTCTTAGGTTAAAGCAACAATCATAAGACAAAACAGAATGTATATATTTCAAATCAGATGAATAAAAATTTCAGAAATTACAATAACTGTAAATTTAAAAAATTAACTTAAAAATTAAATGAGAAGAACTATTAAACTAGCTGATGAAAAAAAAGGAAAAAAATCCAGTAATGTGTTGTCTACACTTAAAGAAAAAGTTTGAAAAAAGAAAATTTGAAATAGGATATAGCTTGAGATGAGATAAGGCAATAATTATGAAGCAAAGAAAAGTTCCCCCAGGTAGCAATCTTATATCCACCAAAATTAAATTTAAGGAGAAATAAAATCAGAAGGGACTGTGAGGGCCATATATTTTAAAAGAAATATAAGGCAAGAAGATACATCCATTGTCAATATAGAGTCATTAAAAGTGTACAAACAGAAGTGGAAATAAATTTCAATGCAAAACAAATATTAACTGACAGGTGCTGCAGAGGAAAACAAAACAAAAATATCAAACACTTGTACAGTGAAATGAATAAGCTCAAATTACATATGTGCAGGGGAGAAGGATACTGGTGCAAGAATGAACAAAAAGACCACTGGTAGGAAATAAAAAGTTCAGAGATGGACGATGTATATGAGATTTTAACAGAACATCTAAGTGGCAATAAATCAAGGGGGTTTAAAAAGATTGTTAGTGGAAGGGGCTAGGAAAATTAAAGTTAAAAAAAAAACCCACAAAAAGTGAATCTGTAAAGAAAACTACATGCAAAGTTAGAACACAGATAGTTTGCTAATACACTTATAAAAGGTCAAACTATAAAATTAACAGAAGAATCAAATTGGGCTGGGAAGAAATATCTTAAAGCAAACTGCAAAAGCATAAATCACAAGAAAAAGAAGTTGAAGTTTATCAGTGCAACATTAAGAAATAAAGGATACTATGGACAGAGTTATAAATGAGAAAATGAAAGAAAATGTATATAATGTCTAAAACTGATGAGGAATTGTATCTAGGTGGGTTTTTTTAAGATTTTGTTTATTTATTTGTTTGTTTGTTTGTTTGACACACAGAGAGAGAGAGAGAGAGATCACACGTAGGCAGAGAGAGGGGGTAGTCAGGTTCTCCCCGTCGAGCAAAGAGCCCAATTAGGGGCTCAATCCCAGGATCCTGAGATCATGACCTGAGCCGAAGGTGGAGGCTTTAACCCACTGAGCCACCCAGGTGCCCCTGTATCTAGGTTTATATAAAAAAATATCCAGGAAATCAACAAGTCTAGAATAGCAGCTATAATTTCAAAAAATGAGAAAAGGAAATGAACGAGCAATTTACAAACTAAAGGCATACTAAAAAAACCCTAAAGTCATTGAGAATGAGATAGATACAAATTGAAACAATGATAAAATATTACTTCGTACCCTTTTGTTTGGTGGAATGTAAAGACCCGCTGCCGGCAGAAATGTGAGGATATGAAAATCCTCCTGCACTATTTGGTGGAATCATTGTGTGTTACAGCCATTCTGGGAGAGTAACATGCCTCAGATCCAGCAAACTCACCTCTGTGCGTGTGCCCTCCCTTTGGAGTTTTATCTAAGTGTCTAAGGAAACAGGTTAAAAAGATATTTATCAAAGCGTTATTTGTGGTATCAGGAAGTGGAGGTAATCTTGATTCTATCACTGGGAGAGTGGACACATAAAATTTGGTTGATGGTGACCAAGACGTGTGATACTGTAACAAAATATAACTGATTTAATATATAGAAAATAACATGGATGAATCTCTTATAAGGAGCTGTTCACCAGGAGCTTTGCTGTCAAAGGAAAAGAAAGTTCATTCTAATTAAAATATGAATTTTATCCTCTGGAAATGCTTCAGAGCCTGACAGAGGTTAGCCTGGAGGGTAATGAGGCAATCACTGAGGGCAATGATCTTTTTAGGGAAGCTCTGCCCAACTCTGATCTCCATTTGGAGGCCTTGGGGTGGAGCGTGTTTGCAAATAACAGCCACATAAAACCCGATAAATTTAAGAAGTCCAGGGTCCCGGCTGAAGGCAGGGAGTTGGGCACAATACAGTGGCTGAGATTTGTCCCTCACTATGGAGAAAGGCAGACTTCCTCATTCAAGTTTCATGCTACTTCTCCTTGCCCTGCTTTATACCAGTGCTTCAGACCCTGCAGAACCGTAAGTCTCACTTAAAGTCCCCTCCTCCAGAGTCTGCGCTTTATCTCCGTCTCTTCTTTATATCTTCGCCTTGACTTTCCCATTACATGCTACCCTTTCTTTTCTTAAGATACCTTCCAATCATAAGAGATGAATCATATATGACTGTTTTTTAATTAATTTTTATTAACATAATGTATTATTTGCCCCAGGGTACATGTCTGTGAATCGTCAGTCTTACACATTTCACAGCACTTACCATAGCACATACCCTCCCCAATGTCCACAACCCAGCCACCCCATCCCTACCCCCCCACCTCCCAGCCACCCTTCATTCATTTCATGAGTCTAGGACTATTATGGTTTGTCTCCCTCCCCATCCCTTCCTGTTTCATTTCTCTCCCCCACCCCCCCAAACTCCCTCCTTGCCTCTCAAATTCTTCATATCAGAGAGATCATGTGATAATTGTCTTTCTCTGACTGACTTATTTCCCTTAGCATAATACCCTCCAGTTCCATCCACGTCGTTGCAAATGGCCAGATTTTGTTTCTCTTGATGGCTGCATAGTATTCCATTGTATATATATCATGTGTCTGTTGGTCATTTGGATGTCCTCTTTGCAGAAATGTCTGTTCATATGACTGTTTTTTATCTCACTTTTTTCTACACTTTTTTCTTCCATTGGGTCATCATAATCATAAATAGAATAAGTAGTCACTGGAAGGCATGGTGTGACTGGACACTGAAACCTCAGATCCCACCTTCACAGAATCATCCTTTAGGATGGAAAGCATTAACTATAAAAATAGTTACAGTACATTGTGGGGTGCAGTTTAATTCATATTGTAGATCACACGTGTAGCAGTAGAGCTCCTTTGTTTTTCGATAACTTATGAGTCTTTAGCAAGAGACCCCAGTAACTGGCCAGTGGGGGAGGGAGGGCAGGGAATAATTAAAAACTATTCAGTTGTAAAGTTGGTAAAATCCAATAGTAAGACTTCTCTTCTACCTCTCCCCAGTTCCTCCCCAAGATAGGATCTAGAAGGTTGTGATCTCCATTCCTTCCTGGTGGAGAAAAAGGCTCAGAATCTTTGGTCTGAGAGTTCTTGGTCTTCCTTGGCCACTGTTAATCTGGCTTCTTCTCACCTGCCAGCCTCCCATCATTTGAATCTTCAGCCATCTGGTTTGTCTCAGCTTGGTCCCTTGACCAATAGTCCCAGGAGCCCTCTCTGGTTGACTCCAATTCACCTCAGCTCTTTTTTATCCTATAGAGCCCCCCAACTTGCCCCAGCATCCTGCCTCCAATCCTGTGACTATTCCAATACAACCTGTCTTAGAGTCACCTTTCCCCTTTGTAGTTCAGACCCCTAACCACTGTGCACTCCTGCCTTGAATGTAGCTACATTGCAGATTGATACAGGCAACCTCCGGAGTCCTAAGTGTGCAAAAATCAAAGGATCCTTTTCTCTTTGTGAAAGGATCCTTTCTCTCAGCTTAATCCATTTAAATACAATTGGCCCTCTCCAGGCCAGAGTGCGGGAAGCAGAAGTCAGAACTCTGACCAACTCGATTTCCTTTCTTTAAATTTCTTCAGGGCACAATTTCCCAGTGATCAGTAGGGGTACATTTTTCTGCCGTCATTCCTCTACCTCATATACAGCTGGGGACGTCAGCACCTCCCAGTGCATTCCACCCAGAGAGCATCTGGAAATATGTGGGGGCTGTCAGATTTCTTAGTAAAGGCTGAATAGATGAAGCAAGTGGCATTTATCGGGGGTGGAAATGTTAAGTAGTCTGTGTTTTCAGTCCAACAATATACGATCATTTTGCCCACTGAAAACTTACTACTTTACATCACATCCAACATTTGATAAAGAGCAACAAACCTCTGAGCCTAGTTGTCATGAACAGAAGAGGTATCCTCTCACTATGCAGAAGACAACCCATATCCCTCCAGCATTATTAACCCGTGTTGTGATAAATGAGAGATATTGCCCAGAAGACCCAGTAACTGTCCTCCTTTGCCTTCAGAGACATGGAGGTGACAGGGGAACATGAAAAAGAGAAAATTGAAAGTCATCTGTTTAATATTTGCAAAATTTAGTCAGTCCTACAAAGGCAAATATTTAAAATGCAAACATCCATGGTTAAGTAATATTTTAATAGTTTAATTGCTCACTTACAGATGAAACCTTGGGCAAATTACTCAAACTTGATGGGTTCCAATTTCAATATCTATTAAATGATACTAACCAAACCTTTATGAAATAGTTGTTTGAAATATCTAATAGATATGGAATTAATTTTTAAATTATGACATCAATTAGGCTTATAACTAATAAGAATAAAAATAATATATTGAATAAAATTATAATACACTGATGCCTTCTTTCCTATGAAGATCAAAGAAATAGAGGGAAAAAAGTATGGATGGGGAGGTAAAAAATGATAATTTTTATCACTTACCATATTTTTGAAAGAGTAGATGAGTCAGATAAAAAATATCCAGATGCCAGAAAGGGATAAAATGAGAGGTACTATCTGAATGATTATGGGTAGGTTATTTAACTGCTCTGAGCTTCTCTGCTTTAGAACAAAATTTTCCCATGTATGCAATTAAAAAATCTGAGATTTTAGTCTTTGAAGAGTGGATCTAAAGATTCATGGCATATAGTTTTGCTAAGGAACAACTTAATACACATACAATATGATGAATGAGCTGGAGCAGACCACTTGGAGAACGAGAGAACCAAACTTGACTTCCAGATTCCACAACTAAACTGTCTCTGTTACTCTCTTCTCCCAGTCTTATACCTATTAACTTTGAAAAGTAATAAAATAGTTTTTCATGTGTCAGATTGCATGGTTGTTCTTTTTTTTTTTTAAGTGTAAGAGTCCATATTGGAAGTAGAAGGGAAAGGATAGTAAAACAATATAAGAAAATAATAGCTCTTTTTTTCTTAATTGTAAATTAACTCAATACATAAATGACCTAAACCTGCAGCTATTGAATCATTAAAGTTTTGAGGAGTCACACTTTATGTACAATTTACTGATTTAGTGAGTAGGCAGGGATTTTATCTTACTGTTGTATATTCAAATTTGGGGACTGATGAGGACCTCGTGTTTTAGCTGCCATGAACATGAAGAATGTGATTTATGTATCATATAAGATTGCTAGGAGGATTAACACAGAGACTGCTTAACACAATTACTTGCAAATAGTAAATATGTAGGAAACACACATTCTCTTTCAGTTCATAGGGATTCAGAGTATGGAGAGATTATACCGAGTTGACTGCTTCAGGAAAGTTTTTGTGTCAGAGGTATCACTTGGGATAATTCCCAAAGAATGGGTAGAATTGTGCCTGGAAATATGCGGTGACAAGGGTTGTGGGGAAGTAGGATATGTGAGAATATAACAGATAAAGGGAACTTATCAACGAAGCCAAGAGGGTAAACTCACAGGGACACCTGGCTGGCTCAGTTGGTAAAGTATGCAACTCTTAATCTTGGGGTTGTAAGTTCAAGCCCCACATTTGGTGTAGAGATTACTTAAAGATAAAATTTAAAAAAAAAAAAAGAAAGAAAAAGTAAACAAAAGATTGCCCATACCTCTGAGTAATTATATTCAATAATTAGAATTAAAAAGACTTTGCAAAATAATACATTTTATATGAACTTGTTTTTTTTAGTATGTAAAGATAATTTATCCACCTGTATAGGTTTGACATAAGCATATATTTTTGAACCTGGAAGTATTAATTAATATTAAAATATTAATATTGATTACCTCAAGAGGCTGAGAATGAAGGAAAATGTTAATCAAATGCACTGTGTGTGCTTGCAAATTATTGACAGAAAAAAAAATTTGTTGATAAAATAATTATTGATTTTAGGGGTGCCTGGGTGGCTCAGTGTGTTAAAGCCTCTGCCTTTGGCTCAGGTCATGATCTCAGGGTCCTGGGATCGAGCCCCGCATCGGACTCTCTGCTCAGCAGGGAGCCTGCTTCCCCCTCTCTCTCTACCTGCCTCTCTGCCTACTTGTGATCTCTCTGTGAAATAAATAACTAAAATCTTTTAAAAAATTATTGATTTTGGCTAAGGCATATCTGAGAAACCATAGAGAAACAGCAAATATATTATGTTTTCAGTGTTGCTGTTATAAAGAAAATTATTTTACAATATAGATATGAGTTATTTTATGTAATGTATATATGTTTACTGAAATTTTTTCAGTTGAATTTATATAAATTCAGTCATGGTGTTCATATATCAGTGATGTTTAGTTAGACAAATTTTAATGTAAATTTTTTTAAGATATAATGTGTTATTTGTTTCAGGGATACAGGTCTATGATTCATCAGTCTTAACACAATTCACAGCACTCACCATAGCACATACCCTACCCAATGTCCATAACCCAGCCACCCTATCCCTACTCCCTCCCACCCCTCTAGCAACCCTCAGTTTGTTTCCTGAGATTAAGGGTCTGTTATGGTTTGTCTCCCACTCTGATTTCATCTTGTTTCATTTTTCCCTCCCTTCCCCTATGATCCTCTGTCTTGTTTCTCAAATTCCTCATATCAGTGAGATCAAATGATAATTATCTTTCTCTGATTGACTTATTTCGCTTAGCATAATACCCTCTAGTTCCATCACTTCATTGCAAATGGCAAGATTTCAGTTTTTTGATGGCTGCATAATATTCTACTGTGTGTATGTGTGTTTGTGTGTGTGTGTGTGTGTGTGTGTGTGTGTGTGTATACATATATATACCACATCTTCTTTATCCATTCATCTGTTGATGGACATCTAGGCTCTTTCCATTGTTTGGCTATTGTGGACATTGCCGCTATAAACATCAGGTGCCGTGACCCTTTGGATCACTACATTTGTATCTTTAGAAAAAATACCCAGTAGTTCGATTACTGGGTCG
>CM053611.1:36216260-36227456 GCA_028646535.1 Procyon lotor
GAACCTCCATACTGTTTTTCAGAGTGGCTGTACCAGCTTGCATTCCCACCAACAGTATAGGAGGGTTCCCCTTTCTCTGCATCCTCACC
The DNA here is from genome assembly GCA_028646535.1 of Procyon lotor. Classification (NCBI taxonomy): domain Eukaryota; kingdom Metazoa; phylum Chordata; class Mammalia; order Carnivora; family Procyonidae; genus Procyon; species Procyon lotor. Next base: position 36,216,350 of record CM053611.1, read on the forward strand.
AACACCTGTCATTTCCTGACTTGTTAATTTTAACCATTCTGACTGGTGTGAGGTGGTATCTCACTGTGGTTTTGATTTGTATTTCCCTGATGCCGACTGATGTTGAGCACTTTTTCATGTATTTATTGGCCATTTGGATGTCTTCTTTACAGAAATGTCTCATGTCTTCTGCCCATTTCTTGATCAGATTATTCGTTCTTTGGGTGTTGAGTTTGAGAAGTTCTTTACAGATTTTGGATACTAGCCCTTTATCTGATATGTCATTTGTAAATATCTTCTCCCATTCTGTCAGTTGTCTTTTGGTTTTGTTGACTGTTTCCTTTGCTGTGCAAAAGCTTTGTTTCTTGATGAAGTCCCAATAGTTCATTTTGCCTTTGCTTCCCTTGCCTTTTGTGATGTTTCTAGGAAGAAATTGCTGCGGTTGAGGTCAAAGAGGTTGCTGCCTGTGTTTTCCTCAAGGATTTTGATGGATTCCTGTCTCATATCGAGGTCTTTCATCCATTTTGAGTCTATTTTTGTGTGTGGTGTAAGGAAATGATCCAGTTTCATTCTTCTGCATGTGGCTGTCCAATTTTCCCAACACCATTTGTTGAAGAGACTGTCTTTTTTCCATTGGACATTCTTTCCTGTTTTGTCAAAGATTAGTTGACCATAGAGTTGAGGGTCCATTTCTGGGCTCTCTGTTCTGTTCCATTGATCTATGTGTCTTGTTTTTGTGCCAGCACTATACTGTCTTGATGATTGCAGCTTTCTAATAGAGCTTGAAGTCTGGAATTGTGATGACACCAAGTTTGGTTTCCTTTTTCAACATTCCTCTGGCTATTTAGGGTCTTTTCTGGTTCCATATAAATTTTAATATTATTTGTTCCATTTCTTTGAAATAAATTGATGGTATTTTGATAGGGATTGCATTAAATGTGTAGATTGCTTTAGGTAGAATAGACATTTTCACAATATTTGTTCTTCCAATCCATGAGCATGGAACGTTTTTCCATTTTTTGTGTCTTCCTCAATTTCTTTCATGAGCACTTTGTAGTTTTCTGAGTACAGATTCTTTGCCCCTTTGGTTAGCTTTATTCCTAGGTATCTTGTGGTTTTCAGTGCAGTTGTAAATGGGATCAACTCCTTTCTTTCTCTTTCTTCTGTCTTGCTGTTGGTGTATAGAAATGCAACTGATTTCTGTGCCTTGATTTAATATCCTGACACTTTACTGAATTCCTGTATGAGTTCTAGCAGTTTTTGAGTGGAGTTCTTTGGGTTTTCCACATAAAGTATCATATCATCTGCAAAGAGTGAGAGTTTGACTTCTTCTTTGCTGATTTGGATGTCTTTTATTTCTTTTTGTTGTCTGATTGGTTAGGCTGGGACTTCTAATACTATGTTGAATAGCAGTGGTGATAGTAGACAGCCCTGCCGTGTTCCTGAGAGTGGTATTCGCTGTGGGTTTTCATGGATGGTTTTAATGATATCGAGATATGTACCCTCTATCCCTACACTGGGAAGAGTTTTGATCAAGAAAGGATGCTGTACTTTGTCAAATGGGTTTTGGTATCTATTGAGAGTAGTATATAGTTCTTGTTCTTTCTTTTATTAATGTATTGTATCACATTGATTGATTTGTGGATGTTGAACCAAACTTTCAGCCCAGGAATAAATCCCACTTGGTTGTGGCGAATAATGCTTTTAATGTACCATTGGATCCTATTGGCTTGTATTTTGGTGAGAATTTTTGCATCCATGTTCATCAGGGACATTGGTCCGTAATTCTTCTTTTTGATGGGGCCTTTGTCTGGTTTTGGGATCAAGGTAATGCTGGGCCTCAGAAAATGAGTTTGGAAGTTTCCCTTCCATTTCTATTTTTTGGAACAGTTTCAGGAAAATAGGTATTAATTCTTCCTTAAATGTTTGGTGGAATTCCCCTGGGAAGCTATCTGGCCCTGGGCTCTTGTTTATTGGGAGATTTTTGATGACAGCTTCAATCTCCTTACTGGTTATGGGTCTGTTCAGGTTTTCTATTTCTTCCTGGTTCAGTTTGGTAGTTTATACTTCTCTAGGAAAGCATCTATTTCTTCCAGATTGTCTAATTTGCTGGTGTATAGTTGCTCATAATATGTTCTTATAATTGTATTTCTTTGATGTTGGTTGTGATCTCTCCTCTTTCATTCATGATTTTATTAATTTGTGTCCTTTCACTTTTCTTTTTGATAAGTCTGGCCAGGGGTTTATCAGTCTTATTAATTCTTTCAAAGAACAAGCTCCTAGTTTTGTTGATCTGTTCTACTGTTCTTTTGGTTTCTATTTCATTGATTTCTGCTCTGAGCTTTATTATTTCTCTTCTTCTGCTGGGCTTAGGTCTTATTTGCTGTTCTTTCTCCAACTCCTTTAGGTATAGGGTTAGGTTGTGTACTTGAGAACTTGTTTCTTCTGAAAGCCTTGTATTGCTATATACTTTCCTCTTAGGACTGCCTTTGGGGAATCCCAAAGATTTCAAACAGTCGTGTTTTCATTTTCATCTGTTTCCATGAATTTTTTAGTTCTTCTTTAATTACCTGGTTGACCCATGCGTTCTTTAGTAGGATACTCTTTAGCCTCCATGTATTTGAGTTCCTTCCAACTTTCCTCTTGTGGTTGAGTTCTAGTTTCAAAACATGTGGTCTGAAAATATACGGGGAATGATCCCAATCTTTTGTTATCAGTTGAGACCTGATTTGTGACCCAGGATGTGATTAATTCTGGAGAACGTTCCATGTGCACTTGAGAAGAATGTGCATTCCGTTGCTTCGGGATGGAATGTTCTGAACATATCTGTGATGTCCATCTGGTCCAGTGTGTCATTTAAGGCCTTTATTTCCTTGTTGATCTTTTGCTTAGATGATCTGTCCATTTCAGTGAGGAGCTGTTAAAGTCCCCTACTATTACATTGTAGGGGACAATGTAGAGGCCACATCCCCTACTGTGTTATTGTTGTGTTTCTTTGATTTTGTTATTAATTGGTTTATATAATTGGCTGCTCCCATGTTTGGGGCATAGATATTTACAATTGTTAGATCTTCTTGTTGGACAGTCCCTTTGAGTATGATATAGTGTCCTTCCTCATCTCTTATTACAGTCTTTGGCTTAAAATCTAATTTGTCTGCTATAAGGATTGCCACCCCAGCTTTCTTTTGATGTCCATTAGCATAGTAAGTTGTTTTTCACACCTCCCACTTTAAATCTGGAGGTGTCTTTGGGTCTAAAATGAGTTTCTTACAGACAGCAGATTGATGGGTCTTGTTTTTTTATCCATTCTGTTACTCTGTGTCTTTTGATTGGGGCATTTAGCCCATCTACATTCAGGATAACTATTGAAAGATATGAATTTAGTGCCATTGTATTGCCAGTAAGGTGACTGTTATTGTAGATTGTCTCTGTTCCTTTATGGTCTGTGTTCCTTTTAGGCTCTCTCTTTGCTTAGAGGACCCCTTTCAATAGTTACCATAGGGCTGATTTGGTGTTTGCAAATTCTTTTAGTTTTTGTTTGTCCTGAAAGATTTTTATTTCTCCTTCTATTTTCAATGACAGCCTAGCTGGATATAGTATTCTTGGCTGCATGTTTTTCTTGTTTAGTGCTCTGAATATATCATGCCAGTCCTTTCTGGCCTGCCAGGTCTCTGTGGATAAGTCTGCTGCCAATCTAATATTTCTACCATTGTAGGATACAGATCTCTTGTCCTGAGCTGCTTTCAGGATTTTCTCTTTGTCTCTGAGAGTTATAAGTTTTACTATTAGATGATGGGGTGTTGACCTATTTTTATTGATTTTGAGGGGTGTTCTCTGTGCCTCCTGGATTTTGATACCTTTTTCCTTCCCCAAAGTAGGGAAGTTCTCTGCCATACTTTGCTCCAATATACCTTCTGTCCCTCTCGCTCTTTATTCTTCTTCTGGGATCCCAATTATTCTAATAATGTTTCATCTTATGGTATCACTTATCTCCTGAATTCTCCCCTCATGATCCAGTAGTTGTTTATCTCTCTTTTTCTAAGCTTCTTTATTCTCCATCATTTTGTCTTCTATCATTTGGTCTTCTATCATTCTCATTCTCTGTCTCTTCTGCCTTATTTATCCTAGCAGTAAGAACATCCATTTTTTATTGCACCTCATTAATAGCTTTTTTTTTATTTCAACTTGGTTAGGTTTTAGTTCTTTTATTTCTCCATAAAGGGATTCTCTAGTATCTTCTATGGGTTTTTTAAGGCCAGTTAGTACTTTAAAATTGTCATTCTGAACTCTAGTTCTGACATCTTACTGATGTCCATATTGATTAGGTCCCTAGCAATCAGTACTGCCTCTTGTTCTGTTTTTTGAGGTGAGTTTTTCTACTTTGTCATTCTGTCCAGAGAAGAGTAAATGAATGAGAGAACAAAATGCTAGAAGGGTAAAAAAGACCCCAGAAAAATATACACTCAACAAATCAGAAGAGACCCAAAACTGTGGGGGAAAGAGGGGAAAACACACACACACACACACACACACACACACACACACACATCAGGCTGGTGAATATAACAGAGCCACGCACTTGATATTGGGTATATTTTAGTCTGTTAGAATAAAGTGCTTCCCAAAATTTTAAAGAAAGAAAAAGTATATATATATATATACACACACACAAAAATAAGGGTAAATATGATGAAGGGATGGAATTTGGCTGTAAAGATGAAAATTACAAAAAGATTTTAAAAAGGAATTGATAAGGAGTTAGGTTGAAAAATGAAAGAAAATAAAATTTAAAATTTTTTAAAGAGAGGAGAATGTGATCAGGCAGGAGACTAGAACAAATCCATACACTAGATTTAGGGTATATTTCGGTCTGTTAAAAGAAACTGTATCTCAAAAATTTTAAAGAATGAAAAACATATATATGCAAAAATTAAGAATTCTTAAAAAATAAGAATGAAAGAATAGAATATGACTATAAAAATGAAAATTTAAAAAGGCGTTAATAAGGTAAGATGTTGATTAAATAGAAAAGAGGAAAAATTCCAAAAAAAAAAAAAAAATAGAAAAATAAAAAATAAAGAAAATTTTAAAAATTTAACTTTGGAAGACTAAAGAATCATGCGGGAAAAAACCATGAACTCTATGTGCTGTATTTCCCTAGCCCTGGAGTTTTCCAGTTCTCATTGATCAGTGATCTTGGTCTTGGCTGGATGTTCTTCCTGATCTTCTGGGGGAGGGGCCTGTTGCAGTGATTCTCAAGTGTCTTTGCCTGAGGAGGAGTTGCACCACCCTTGCTGGGGGCAGGCTAAGCAGTCTGCTTGAGTTCGCTCTCGGGAGCTTTTTTCCCTGACCGCTTTCCGTACAGCTTTGGAGGACGGGCATGAAGATGGCAGCCTCCCAGTCTCCTGCCGTGTAGGATCCGAGCACTTGCAGCCTCACTCCTCAGTGCGCCCACAGAGAATCCCTCCCATCTCCCTGGTCTCTGGCCATACTCTGCGCTCACCCGGCCTGTGACCCAGCATTTCTGTCTCTGGTGCGCAGCCCCTGGAGTCTCCAAACCCAGCAGATTCCTGCAGCACGCTCCGGCGCCGCTCCTCTGGAGGAGGAAGGAAGGGGTCTCCCCGGATCTGCCACTTGTGGGGTCTCTGCTCAGAGAGCAGAGGCCCGAGTGTGCCTCAGATCACGGTTTAAGGTAACCTCGAGCTGAGAGCCCACTTCTCCGCTCTATCCCTCAGCCAACTTCCCCAGTCTGATACCTGGGAGCTCTGCCGCACTTAGGCATGCACGGTCTTTCTGTGACCCTGAGGGTCCTGAGACCACAATGCCCCACCAGGGTACCATCCCCCCATTTAGCCACTGGAGTGATATCCCTCCGTAGAACAGACTTCTAAAAGTTCTGACCCTGTGTTCCACTGCTCTCTCACTTGCCAGAGCTAGCTAATGGAGGCTCCCTCCCCCACTGCGGTCTCTCTTCCCATATATCACCTCAGATTCACTTCTCCACACATCCTACCTTCCAGAAAATGGTCACTTTTCTGTTCATAGAATTGCTGCTCTTCTTCTCTTCAATCTCCTGTTGAGTTAGTAGATGTTCAGAATGGTTTGATAACTATCTGGCTGAATTCCTGGGACCGGATGAAACTTAGATCTCCTTGTCCTCTACCATCTTACTCCTCCCTAATGTAAATCTTTTTATACAATAAATAATCACCAGCAATTCATTATATATGTGCACTTTTATGGCCATATATTCAGGAATTCAGATACTAATGCTCTACAACACAAAGAATGCCTATAAAACTGTAACATCCTTGCAGCAACTTCTGGCAGACTGACTGTGTGGGTGAGGAACTACTCAGGAGTAAAAAACATAATTCTTACTCCAGGCAGTGGTAAACTTCCATCTTAATGCTTTTTAGTCCATTGACATTTGCTATAGAACCGAATGTAGCAAGAAATACATACTGTTATGGAAAACACATTTATGGTTGAAAATGCTTTCTATCCTCCATTTTTCTCTAATTTAGCCTTCTTCTCTTCCCAGGCAGTATGTGGTGCTGGTCCCCTCCCTGCTGTACACTGGGACCCCTGAGAAGGGCTGCCTCCTTCTGAGATACCTAAATGAGACAGTGTCTGTAAGTGCTTCCTTGGAATCCATCAGGGGCAACCAGAGCCTCTTCACTGACCTGGTGGTGGAGAAAGACTTATTTCATTGCATCTCCTTCACTGTGAGTACTATCTGTCTGTCCTTGTTTGATACATCATATTGAGGCATGAAATGGCACTGAATCCTGAAGAATTATTTTAATGTTAGAGAGGATACTTTAGTTACTTCATAAAGTACTAAAGAGAGTGGGTTTTCAGCTACTAAGGAACAAAGTGTAGATCTTCCACCAACTTAGGAGAGAAATATTTTTCTGTGTTAAAATTCAATGTAAGTTCTTAAAAAAAATCCTATTAGCCATAGAAAACATATGACTTGGTCAGAGAGATATTCCAGTTTTGATATGTAGCCGTCTCCTTAAGGCCAGAGTAGGATAATTGCCTAGAAAGAGATTATATAAAAATCTCAGGGTAGGACAGCGTGTAGTGGAATTTTTCTCCTGTGGTGAGACATTAGACATCTCTATCCTCTGAATGCATAAATGGTGCAAGATATGCAAGGCAAACATCCAGTACCCCTTTGAGGTTGCACAGCTTGGGATACTCAGCTATCTATTCTCCCACGTTTCCAGAGAGAGACCTTTCCATTCCTTCACAATATATACACTCTGTTAAAAGGAGAATGATTTAAGAACTAGAGTTCCTAGTAAGCTATATGAAGGTTTGGATCCCACTGATGGTTGCTCTCCCTGATATATTTCCCCTATATCTTATATGATTATCTTCATTCACATCTAGAGAAATATTTATACTTACCTAGCACTTTGTGAAGCTGAAAGAGTGACAGAAAACAATCATGGATGAAGAATTGGGAGGGAAAAGATTGTGTGGCCACTCTGCAGTGTTCTTTGTTCCTTAGCTCCCAAGGATCTCGTCCTCTTCAGAGGTGGCATTCCTCACTGTCCAGATAAAGGGACCAACACAAGAATTTAGGAAGAGGAACACAGTGCTGGTAAAGAATGCTCAAAGTCTGGTCTTTGTCCAGACAGACAAACCCATCTATAAACCAGGACAGACAGGTATGTAGGGAAATTCCTCTATTTCCCTCAGTCAGGGACAGTGCTGAGAAGGAGAGGGGACCCCTCAACAGGTTTTTCAGAGGAAACTTGCAGAATCCTCACCTCTTAAACTTCCTGCCTTATCACTCACATTCCCTGCTTTATCACATCTGAGTCTTACCAGGCAATTTCTTTTTTAGTAAAATTCCGTATTGTCTCTGTGGATGAAAACTTTCACCCCCTGAGTGAACTGGTGAGTATATCAAGAGTTATGGTTTTGGTGGGGGGTTTGATGGGAGTACTCACCCAAGTGGGAGCAAGAAGGTCCAGGAAAAGCAAGAAGACAAAAAAATCCCTTTGGAACCTGGGCTCCAGCTGTACCACAGATCTAGAGTCTTACGGAAGGCCTAACTGAAGAGTGAGAGATGAGGAAGCTATTTCTATTTTAACTGTAATTAATCATTTGACAATAGCCAGATTTATTGCTGTGAACACAATACATTAAACATAATGAAGAGACACAAAAAAAAGTTAGGAGCTATCTATAGCCATACTCTCAAGGAGTTTATGATTAATTAAAACACGAAGAGTTTCACTGATTCTGAATATATCTATCCATCTATCTATAGCAGACAATATTGCAATATGGTAATAAATACATATATGTATATATACATATAATGCATATACGTGTATTTATATAATACATAAACATATAATACATAATAAATATGTATATGTGTGTTATATACATATATTCTATAACATATATTAATACATAATATAGCATAGATATAGCATAGAATATATATTATATACAAAGATTTTGTTTTTGCTAATTGGGTGTCCCTTCTAACTAGCTTTCAACACGGCAAAGAAATAAAGCTACTTTAAAAATACAATTTTTAAATTAGAAAAAATACTCTTGGTTAACTGTTAACCAAATCATTCTGAGAACTCTAAATTATAGTCTAAATCGATCTAAATTATAATAACATATCAGTCTATTAATATCCATTTCCTAATTTATGCAAGTAAACAATATAGCCATATTCTTTACTAAGAGGACTTCAGCACCTAAATATTACTGGTAAATAATATTAATAAATTAATAAAATTAATAAATATAAAAATTCATTTTTATAAATAAAATCATATTAATATAAATAATGTTAATGAATAAAATAAATTTATTGTTATTACTTAGTAATGCATATTAATATTAATAAGCAATATTGATAAATAAAAGGTACTATTTATCAATATTAAATTAATAAATAATATTAATAAAATAATTGTGGGTAAATATTAATAAAACTTATTTACCAATAATATTTTTCAGGGACATAGCAACACAATGATTGTTGTGGAAATACTTAATTCTTTTCTTAGAACTGTTTACCAGTTTTCCTAAGTAATTCTAGTTCTTTAATGTTTTCAGGTTAAATTTTGTTATATCTTACTACAGATATATTTTTCCTGAGTTAGCTATTAGATCATAAGTCTGCAATCACAGCCTTTGGTGAAATTCTAATCACATCCCTTCTTTCCTTTTTTCATATAGATTCCACTGGTATACCTTGAGGTAAGCAACAGAAAGAGTCTCATATAAAGAAATCATCACATTTCAGATTAGAATTTCTGATATTCCTTACAGATGAATTACTATTTAAAAAAAAAAACTTTCAGATCTAAAATTTTCTACTCCCAGATGTCAGGTTTATTCTGTTTTATCTTTCTTCTGTATTTATCTCTTCTGATGGCAAGGCCAGTTATCAACCCCAAAGTCATTTGTTTGCTTCAAGAACTATCATGGCTACATAATTATTCCCCTTGATCCTTGTTTACCTCTAGGACCCAAAAAGAAATCGAGTTGGACAATGGCAGAGTCTCAGGTTGGAGAATGGCCTCCAACAGCTGGCCTTTCCCCTTTCGTCTGAGCCCATTCAGGGTCCTTACAAGGTGGTGGTACAGAAGGAATCAGGCGAAAGGATAGAGCACCCCTTCACTGTAGAAGAATTTGGTATGGATTCTGAAAAATGAAAAAGACATAACTTTTTGGTTCATACCATGCATTCACTTAGACTTTCTGAATCTCCCATATGTATGTTGAACTTGGATTAGAATCAGCTTGAGCTGTTTGTAAAGCTATCACAATTCTGTGCACCAGAAGCTCACAAGAGCTTGATTTTCAGTAGCAAGTTACATTTTGCCAAGTATCAAAATTCTTATTTCAGTGGAGCCATCATCCTTTGTTAGTGTCATTGAGATCTGCTGTGATCACAAAGTCAGTTAAATTTTGCATGAATTGTTAAAACTTATCATCTTAAAGCTAGCATTTGAAAAATGGATCTAGTCTTCCAGGGTATTCTTTTGGGAAAAGTTATAGATGTGAAATATTTGTATTTCCATTAAGTGTTCACCAGTCTCCCTATTTCCATTATCTCTATCAACAGTGCTTCCCAAGTTTGAGGTCAAAGTTCAGGTGCCAAAGATAATCAGTATCCTGGATGAAAAAGTGAACATATCAGTATGTGGGATGTGAGTTAAACTGCTTTTGTCTGAAATTTCACATTTTGCTTCCATTTTGAATCATTACATATATATAATTATAAATTAAATTAATTTTCTACAGAATTAAAAAATTATTTCAGTGACTTATTTCAACTGTTTATTATTAAAATTTTCAAATATGCAAAGGAATAGAGGATGCTCATAATCATGATTTTAACAATTGACATCATTCTATATTTGCTACATCATTTTTTCTGCTTTAATATTTCAGGATAAATTATAAATATCATGACATTATGCCCCAGATGCAGTACTATGTACTTCTAAAAATTACTGACATTTTCCTACATAGTCATGGTGCCATTATGATACTTTAAAAAATTAAAAGTAATTTTCCAATAGTAAATCTTATTTTACACTCAAGTTCCCTCCATCTTTCTAAAAATGGTGTTTACTAATTGCTTTAGATTATTATGACTCACATATACCCTTTTTTTTCCAACTTTCTACAATGGAAATTTTCAACTATATCCAAAAGTTAACAAAATAGTAAAATGAAAACCTATGTATCCATCAACCATGACAAAAATGATGAAATTTTGCTAATTTTATTCCATTTATTCTCCCCTCTTCCAATTTTTTTCTCCAATACTTTTTAACAAGCCATGGGAATCTATAAATATATTAAAGCTTTAAAAGTCTTTAACCTTGGGGAACCTGGGTGGTTCAGTCCGTTAAGCATCTGTCTTCAGCTCAGGTCATGATCCCAGGGTCCTGGGATCGAGCCCCACATCAGGCTCCCTGCTCAGTGGGGAGCCTGCTTCTCCCTCTTCCTCTGCCTGCTTCTATTCAATCTCTCTCTCTCTCTCTCTCAAATAAATAAATAAGTAAAAATAAAAGTCTTAAACCTCCTTTTCTCCCTGTGATTTTAACTTATTGAAGAGCCTAGGTCA
>CM053611.1:36227556-36250715 GCA_028646535.1 Procyon lotor
GGGGGTTGGGCGAGCCTGGTGGTGGGTATTGAGGAGGGCACATATTGCATGGAGCACTGGGTGTGGTGCATGAACAATTAACTTGTAACACTGAAAAAGTAAACATATTTGGGAGAAAAAAATTAAATAAAGTGCAAATATAAAAAAACCCTGAAATAATCTCTATTTTTAATTTTTTAAGAAACTCCTATGGTGTTTTTCATAGTTCATGCACCATTTTACATTTCCATCAACAACGTGTGTAATGGCCTGTATTATAAAGTTTCCCCCTATATTTTTGATAGAAATTTCATAATTTCATATCTTACATTTAAGTCTTTAATCTATTTTGAGTCAATATTTGTGTATGGTGTAACATAAGGGTTTAATTTCATTCTTTTGCATATGGATATCCAGTTTTCCCAACACTTTTGTTGAAGATACTATCCTTTCCTCACTGTGTATTCTTGGCACCCTTGTCAAAGACCAGTTGAGGGGCGCCTGGGTGGCTCAGTCGTTAAGCGTCTGCCTTCGGCTCAGGTCATGATCCCAGAGTCCTGGGATTGAGCCCCGCATCGAGCTCCTTGCTCGGCAGGAAGCCTGCTTCTCCCACTACCATTCCCTCTGCTTGTGTTCCCTCTCTCGCTGTGTTTCTCTCTGTCAAATAAATTTAAAAAAAAAAAAATCTTTAAAAAAAAAGACCAATTGAATATATATGAATGAATTTATTTCCAGCTTTGTTCCATTGATCTACATATCCATCTTCATGCCAGGGCTGTACTGTACAAACCAGGAAATGTGACGCCTCCAGCTTTTCTTTTTTTCTCAAGATTGTTTTGAGTATTTAAGGTCCTTTGTTGTTCCATATGAATTTTAAGATTGTTTTTTATGTTCCTGTAAAGAATGCCATTTGGATTTTGTTAGGGACTGCATTGAAATCTGGAGATTGATTTGAGTAGTATGTATATCTGAATATTGTCTTCCAATCCATGAATATAAGATGCCTTTCTATTTATTCATGATTACTTTCTTTCATTGATGTTTTGCAGTTTTCAGTGTACAAGTCTTTCACCTCCTTGGTTAAGTGTATTTCTGTCTTTTATTCTTTTTGTTGCTATTGTAAATAGGATTATTTTCTTCATTTCTTTTTCATATACTTCATTTTTAGTGTTCAGAAATACAGTAAATGGGTTTGTATGTTGATTTTGTATCCTGTGACTTTATGGGATTGGTTTATTAGTCCTAACAATTTTTTTTGTGTGTGAAGTCATTAGAGGTACTTTCATATATTATATTATGTCCTCTACACATAGTGATAGTTTTACTTCTTTTCTGATTTGAATGACTTATTTTTTTGGTATACTTTCTTTTTTTTTTTTTATTTAAGTATAGATGACACATAATGTGACATTAGTTTCATGTGTACAACATAGGGATTCAACAAGTTTATATGTTATGCTGAGCTCAGTCCAAGTGTAGCTACCATCTGACACCATACAACATGATTACAATGCTATGGACTATATTCCTTATGCTGTACCTTTTACTCCCATGACTTAGTCATTCCATAACTGGAAACTTGTGTCTCCCATTTCCTTTTACCCATTTTGTCCATATCCTCTAGCAATCATCAATTTGTTCTCTACATTTATAAGTGTGATTCTGCCTTTTGTTTGTTTATTCATTTGTTGTTTTCCAGATTCCATATATAAGTGAAATTGTACAGTATCTGCTTCTCTGACTTATTTCATTTAACATAATAGCCTCCAGGTTAAACCATGTTGTTGCAAATGGCAAGACCTCATCCTTTTCATGGTTGAGTCATATTCCAGTGTGTGTGTGCCTGTGTGTGTATTCACATCTTCTTTATCCATTCATCTATCGGTGGACAATTGGGTTGCTTCCATAAGTTGGTTATTGTAAAAAATGCTGCAATAAACATGGTGGTGCATATATCTTTTCAAATTAGTATTTTCATTTTCTTTGGATCAATATCCAGTAGCAAAATTATTGGGTCATATGGTGATTCCATTTTTAATTTTTTGAAAAACTTTCATAATTTTCCACAATGGCTGTACCAATTTACAGTCCTACTAACAGTGTACAAGGACTCCTTTTTCTCCACCATCTTTGCTGACACTGGGGTAAAATACTCTAAATATGTCTTTTAAGTCCATGCAGTCTCTAAGGTTGTTCACTCTGTTTCCTTATTGAATTTATGTCTGGATATTCTCTCTGTTATTGACAGTGGGGTACTGAAGTTTCCTGCTATTATTGTATCATTGTCTGTTTCTCCTTTCTGTTCCACCAGTGTTTGTTCATATATTTAAGTGCTTTGATGCTAGGTGTATATATATTTATAATTGGTATATCTTCTAGGTGAATTGACCCTTCTATCATTATATTCTTTCCTCTTTGTCTCTTATGACAGTTCTTGACTTAAAAATTTTGTGTGATATTGGTATAACCACTGCTGATCTTTTTTGGTTACCACTTTTATGGAATATCTTTTTCTATCTCTTCACTTTTGGCCTCTATGTGTCCTTAAATCTAAAGTGTGTCTTGTATATAGCATATAGTTGGATCTTGTATTTTTATCCATTCATCCCCTTTGTTTTTTATTGGATAATTTACATTTAAAATAATTATTGATAGTGAAGGACTTACTAATGCTATTTTTGAAATTTTTTTTCTGTCTTGTAGGACTCTTTTCTTCTTTAACCTTTTGCAATTCCAAATAACTCTTACATTTCATTTCAACTGTGAGAATTAAAACTCATTTCCTACAAATCATCAGTGGCAGAAGAAGCAGGCAGGGTAAAAGAAAACAAACAAACATATACCCATCTGAATATTATATACTGGAAGCATCAAAGCATCTGGACCTCTGCCTCAATTCTGTTTTGGAGTCATGACCAAGGAATTATTGGTTTAATTTAATGGCATCCTAGGATGGTATCTGTATCTTAGAAAGGGGTTTCAGAATAAGTTGCCCTGATTACATTTTTAATTTGAGGTGATATTTGAGGCATTTACAAATAGGAAAGAAAACTAATGCCCAGAGCAATCTGATTACTAAATATTCCATTTTTAATAAGAAAGAGAAAACTAATGGAAATATAGAGTGCACACACACACAATTTTTTTTTTTTAAAGATTTTATTTATTTGACGGAGAGAAACACAGCGAGAGAGGGAACACAAGCAGAGGGAATGGTAGCAGGAGAAGCAGGCTCCCTGCCGAGCAAAGAGCCCGAGGTGGGGCTCGATCCCAGGACTCCGGGATCATGACCTGAGCCGAAGGCAGACGCTTAACGACTGAGCCACCCAGGTGCCCCCACACAATTTTTTTTAATATGGCTCATGATTGTTAGGTTTTATCAGGGCTCTTTCTCCCTATGTGTGTGTGTGAGTGTGTGTGTGCACACACGCATGTTATTTTGCTGGGTTTATTATTTTTATTATTTATTTATCTATTTATGTTCTATTTATTACCTAAGCTTTCTAATTTGGTATGAACAACAAGTTTTGATTTTACAATGACGGAATAAAAAGAATGATAAAAAATAAATAAGCTAAAAGGAAGAAATTTTTTAAATCCTGAAGGAAAATTGATGGTACATTGCAGCAAAATTTCGAATGCTTTAATGAGTAGTACCTCTTGAGAAAGATATTTTCCAGGCATATTTCAGTTGATATGAGCCCAAAATCATAAAGAAGTGCAAGGAATTAGAGAGAGTAATTGTTTGATCTGTGGTGGGTTAGTAGTGAAAAAAATAGATACCTTTTTGCAGTTTCTGATGTATTTCTTATGTGACAGATACACCTACGGGAAACCTGTCCCAGGACTTGCAACTGTAAGCATGTGCAGAAAATTATTTCATCACGCTTATTGTCAAAAGCAAGAGTTCTGTGAGAAATTCAGTCAACAGGTTAGTTTACAGTTTTCTCTCTAAGGGCTATCAGTGTTGACAATCACTGAGCTACCTCATTTTACTCACTGGGAAGAGGACATTGGAGTAAGCTTATGCCAAAGTATTTCCCACCAAAAAGGAAAAATAATTTCTCTTTCTGGTCAATAAAATCCTCATTTTGCAGATTAACCCTTAGAGATTTTAAAGTAGATGTGAATATTAAATTCTTGAAGGTCAATTAACATGTTTAACCCAAAGAAGTTGTTTTGGCATCAGAAAGAAAATAATAGACTTAGTGACTATCAGTCTTAATCAGTGTGGCATTTATCATTTTTTTTTTTAATTTCTCTCAGCTCAACAGCAATGGCTGCATCACCCGAGAAGTAAAATCAAATGTACTCCAGATTAAAAATATGGGTTATGAAATGCAACTTAAAGTGGAAGCCACAATCAGAGAAGAGGGAACAGGTTTGAGCTCTGAATTAATATAGGGAGTGAAACAATAAACATTTGTTTGTTTTTCATAACAAAATAAGGGTCATAGGAAGGCGGAAGGAAATGAATTTTAGTACTAAAATAACTTCCGAGAGTACTTACTCTTCTCAACATATTTTTAGACCTAGTATTTACCGGAAATGGGACCAGTGAAATCACAAAGATTGTAACCAGACTCAAGTTCGTGAAAGTGGATTCACACTTTAGACGAGGAATCCCCTTCTTTGGACAGGTAGAGTATATTGCAATTCACAAGTAATGAAGTATCCAGTTGTACCTGTCTTCAGGGCACAATGATGTAGCTTACAACTAGTTAATGATATCAATTAATATGACCCAAACCATGAAGCCAAGCAAAACTACTTTCCTTTGTAAACATCACTGATAAAATGTGCAAACACATACTGTAGTATTTTGAGAATCAGAGGTATTATTTCTTTCCAGAACATATAGCTAGTGAAAATGCTTAATGCGATATGAGTTAATTATTATGTCAAACCTTTCTAACACCCATCTGACAATAAATATATTTCCACTGATATCTAGACAGCTTCAGAATTTTAAGAGAATTTCTCACAAATGATTCTCAATTTATGGCTACCCGTATCCTCCTTTACACCTGCTGTTCTATTTGGAAATAGATAAGTGGTTTTGTTTTTATTTTTTTCCTTTTCAATTTTTTTTAATTTTTATTAATTAACATACAATGTAATATTGGTTTCAGGAGTAGAATTTTGTGATTCATCACTTTCATATAATTCCCAGTGCTCATCACAAGTGCCCTCCTTAAACCCATTACCCATCTGGTCCATCCCCCACCCACCACCCTCCATCAACCCTCAGTTTCTTCTCTATCATTAAGACTTGTCTTATGGTTTGTTTTCCTCTCCCTCTCTTTTTTCTTTTCCTTTCCATATGTCTAGATCAGATATGTGTAGTTTAAATTTTAGACAGAGGAACTATAATAGTGTACATTTTATGGCCATTATTATTAAATTACTTTCATACTTAAGGTATAAATTTTAATTTTAACTAGTAATTTTACCCCTTTTATAAGCATTTATAATTATTTACCCATTCCATAATTATTTCTTTAAAATTACTTAAAATTTTTCTCAAAGAAAGCACTTTTTGTGGGGCAGCTTATGTGGTTTGTTTCAGGACATGAAAAAAGACCTGAGGGTCAAAAAAAAAAAAAAAAAAAAGGAGAAAAAGGTGAAAGACATGAGGATACAAATCGGGGAAAAAATAAATTTTGTAGTAAATACTGTTTTCTGGATTTGTTTTTGGTTTTTCTTTCAGTTATGGTAGCAAAGGAATTTGTTCCCATGAGTTCTGTCTTCTCTGAATATTATCCACATGATTTATCAAATTCTTGTCTTCTTTAGGTGCTTCTGCTGGATGGGAAAGATGTGCCTATCCCCAATAAACTTGTCTTTATCTCTGCAAATGAAGCAAATTATCTTTATAATGCAACTACCAATGACCAGGGTCTTGTTCAGTTTTCAATCAATACTACTAATATTTGGGCTAACAAAATTTCTGTCACGGTAAGTATGAAAGGAAAAAAAAAAAACCTGAGGACAAAGAGAAACCTTAGTATAACAGTCATTTATTCAGAAGTGAAGAAGCACACATATTGTATTTGAGACAGAGAAATAAGAAGCTGCCCAACTTAGAGATAAGTTGGAATTAAACTAAGAGATAACTTAGGAATTAAAAATTTAATTATAAACAACAAAAACAGTAGAAGAGATACTGTCAAAGTGTCTGATCATTTCATTAGCATTATCTTTAAACTTTTGTGTATTAAAAAAAAAAATCTTGTAGTATTTGGTTCTGAACCATATCAGTTCTTCAATGGGTAAGTAATTCATGTAATTTGTTATATGTTTTTTTTTCTATGCCCATTCAGATAATTTTAAAGAGTCATAAGAACCCACACACACACTTAATATATATTGCTGAATGATGATGATCAATGGATTTCTACAACCAAAAAGATTTTGTGCTTGTAATCTCAAAGAAGTAGTGAAAGACAATGATTTATTGATTCTAGCTTAAATAACATTGAAATTATTTCCATTTCCCAAAGTTCATATGTTAATTCAATTTTAAATATGTAACAATGCTTAATGTTTTTTATGTAATAGATACTTGCTCTTCCTTAAGATAGAAAAGGTGAGTAGAGAGTCCCTATATTGAAAACTATAGAGTTAACAAAGCTGTAAATTTTTAGTATGCTATATTTAAGAGCACTAATTAAAAAAAAAGGAACTTTATCATGAGAGCAAATAGAAAGGTCCACAAAATATACCTAGTAAATTCAGAAAAATAAAATAAGTGTACCCATAAAATAGCAACCACTATGGGGAAAATAAATGGAATTACCTGCTAAATAACATTTGCAAGGTTTAAAGGTCCAGAAACTACAAGATCTTGAAAATGAAAAATCATAAGAGTGATTAGAAGCATGGATGATAATTTGTTGAGCTACTTATAAACAATTTTGAAGCCCTTACAGTTATAAAATATTACATTAATATACATAACATAATTTTTTTCAAGAAATATTTATTTATTTTCCCCCAAATACTTTTATTTTTTCAGTGTTACAAGATTAATTGTTCATGCACCACACCCAGTGCTCCATGCAACATGTGCCCTCCTCAATACCCACCACCAGGCTCGCCAAACCCCCAACCCCCACCCCTCCTAAACCCTCAGTTTGTTGCTCAGAGTCCACAGTCTCTCATGGTTCATCTCCCCCTCGATTTCCCCCATTCAGCCTTCCTTTCCTTCTCAAAATGTCTTCCATGTTTTTCCTTATGCTCCACACAGAAGTGAGACCATAAGATAATTGACTCTCTCTGCTGGACTTATTTCACTCCGCGTAATCTCTTCCAGTCCCATCCATGTTGATACAAAAGTTGGGTATTCATCCTTTCTGATGGAGGCATAATATTTCATTGTATATATGGACCATATCTTCTTTATCCATTCATCTGTTGAAGTGCATCTTGGTTCTTTCTACATAACATAATTTTAATTAAAGCAACTTACAAGGGATTTCCATTATCTAAAGACTTCCTTTTCTGCTTGCTACAATTATTTACCATTCTCACTGGGACATCCTTTGGCCTTGAGCCACAGAAGAAAAAATAAATCAGTGATGATTTAGCAGAATTAGGGCAAAAGAGATTAATTTGTAGATTATTTCCTTTTAATCACTGAAATTTGAGAAGGTGATCATTTGTTTCTTTGGTTGTCAGCAGGGATGAGGACGATGCACGGTATATGTTAGAAGGGAAGACACAAAATTTTACCTCTTCATTTTGGTGGGAAGCTAAAGTGAAGAATATCAAGATGATATTGATTCCTTATTTTTCGGTTTTATTAGGCCTACCACATGCAAACTGACTTGTGTTTTAACTCTGTATGGCTCCGAGAGGAACACCACACAGCTCAGCACATTGCAAAACATGCTTTCTCCTTACGTGGGAATTATGTCCACCTGGAGCCTGTGGCCGGTACCCTGCCCTGTGGTCAAACTCAGATTATCAAGGCATACTATATACTCAATGCGGAGGCCATTGGGGAACCAAAGGAGCTCATTTTCTACTACCTGGTGAGAATAAGTACAAAAAATATATTTGGAATTTATCAGTAGACAAAAGTGGTTAATGGGGTGGCGTTTCTAGGGGGTGGCGCCTGGGTGGCTTAGTCGTTAAGTGTCTGCCTTCAGCTCAGGTCATGGTCCATGGGTCCTGGGATTGGGTCCTGCATTGGACTCCCTGCTCAGCGGGAAGCCTGCTTCTCCCTCTCCCAGTCTGCCTGCTTGTGTTCCCTCTCTCATTATCACTGTCAAATAAATAAATAAAATCTTAAAAAAAATAATAATAATGGGCCAGGAAAAGTTAACCTGTGCATCACCATCTTCCTTTCTCATCCATGTTCCCCTTGATTCTTTCATTTTCATGCAGTTCATTCTCTCTAGCAGAGATTCAAGAATCAAAAGCTGGTCATGTGCGTAGTAAGATGTTAAGAAGTGTGTTAGGTTTGAAAAGATTGCTTTTTTGTTGATTTTTCATTTCAGATCATGGCTAAGGGGAACATCATCAGATCAGGAACACACACTGTGACTACAGAGCTAGGAGACAGTGAGTATCCTTAAACCTGTGCCCCCTCATGTCCTTCCCAACGCAGCCAGCCTCACACTTCAGTGACAGTTTGCAAGTGGGGATATTATTCCCATTATCCCTTGATAATAAGGACACAAAAGAAAATAAAGATTCTCCTTATGACTCTAACACAGTCAACAGATAAATTTGATTGCCTCTTGTGTGTCAGGCCTACTCTGTGAAGGCACACTTCTTTTTTTTTTTCACTTTAATGTGTTTCTTCCATCTGACATTTAAATTAGAAACTTCTGAAAATCTAAGCTTCCTTCTGTTTTTTAACCCTAACAGTAAATGTGAACTGGTCATCTTTAATCTTCGTATTGCAGAGAAAAGAGTTAAGTATCATGGAGAATGGAGAAGTAAAAGATTTTTCCTATGCCAGACTCTGGGGTAGGCCTTCTTCCCCCTGGGAGGGCTTTTTCCCTTCAACACTTAAGGAGGATGCATACTGTGTGTGCTGTAGGCATGAAAGTGGGAAACTCACACGTGATTTTGAGTGCACTCCATGAATAAGTTGGGGGAAAGGAGACCAGGATTATTTTCTATCCCAATTAAATCATGTCGGGATTTAAATCACCAGAAAAAGAACCCATGAGCATTCTTGTAATTAACAGAAATTAAGGCCTGAAATATTCTGAAATATTTGACCAAACTCCACCTCCACCCAGAGCTAAACTTAACGATGGTTGGGATTTTTTCCATAGCTGTGATTTTTTTTTAAAGATGTTGTATATCTATTTGAGAGAGAGAGAGAGACTGAGAGAATGAGTGGGTGGAGGGGCAGAGAGAGAAGCAAACTCCCTGTGGAACTTGATCCCAGGACGCTAGGATCATGACCTGAGCTGAAGGCAGATGCTTAACCAACTGAGCCACCCAGGGGCCCTGTATTTTTTTTTCTTTATAGTTCCTTTCTCTATCAAGCTGGAAAAGCAAAACATCAATTATATTTTTGTTTTTCCATATTGAAACAGTACCAGAGGAAGTTTAATTTAAAAGAAGGTGTTAATTAGTACTTTCAACAATTAACAATTAACAGTACTTCCCCTGCGCTGGGAAGGACATGAGGGGGCACAGGGGGCACCTGGGTGGCTCAGTTGGTTAAGCATCTGCCTTCAGCTCATGTCATGATCTCAGGGTCCTGGGATTGAGCCCCACTTCTGGCTTCCAGCTCAGTGGGGAGTCTGCTTCCCCCTCTGCCTCTTCCCCCTGCTCGTGCTCTCTTTCTCTTAAATGAATAAGTAAAATCTTTAAAAAAAAAAATTAACAGTTGTTTGAATTAAGTGCTAAAGAGTGCTGCCAGCTTTGAATATCATGTGCCCCAATATTTATATAGGAAGAGTTTGACATGGAGAATGGACCCCACTGTGTGCATTGTTTCCCTTCAATGCATCATGTTGCCCATTTTTTCTGTTTTCTTATAATAATGGAACATATAACACGTTTCAAGTAGTAGATGAGTGTTTTAAATCATTATATGTTTATCTGATTTTTCTTTCCTGATATTTTAATTTGTGCATCATTTTGAAAAGGACATACTTTTCAAATGTATGGAAAAGGACATCTCTACATAATAATATAAGGAAGATTATTTACTTCATGAAGACATCACAAAAAAGTAAAGCAAGTAAATCAGCCAATAATTGAGAGGAATTTCTCCATACTTAATGAATTCACAAGTATTTATAACAAAGCTATTTTAACCATACATTGTAACCATACAATTGTAATTATGTTATTAATTACCAGTTTGTTCTTCATAAAGATGTACGGAAAATCCTTGATTCTATTAGTTAAAAGAACCAAGTCTGTTCACAATTTGTCTAAATTCAGCCTTTTTCATTGCTTACTCATATTGTTTTTTTCTTATACTATTCTGCAGTTTTAACAACAGGGTGAAAATTACTAATTTCAGAACTATTTCTGAGTCTGTTTTAAATTCAGAATTCAGATTTTAAATGATAAAGCCTTCACAAATTTCATTACTAAAAGGTTACTTTCCTTCCAATATTCTCTGGAAAAAAAATCTGCCATAACTTCTCTATTTTTGTGATGTTTCAATCTATTCTTAACTACTGTTGCTCACACCAGACACAGCAATGCAAGGATTTAAATTACCCTCCTGGTAGAGAAAAACTTATCTTCTTTTAGGGATCTAAGTTAAAACTTGATACCTACAATGGGACAAAAATATGAATGCCATAGCACCGCCTTGGTTGCTGCCAAGGGTGAGTGGAGGAGGAACCGGAGAGTTGTAGTTAAATGAGCAGTTTCAGATTTGCAATGTGAGAAAGTTCTGGAGATCCGTTTCACAACAATGTGAATATACTTAACATTAATGGGGGGTGCCTGGGTGGCTCAGTGGGTTAAAGCCTCTGCCTTTGGCTCAGGTCATGATCTCAGGGTCCTGGGATCAAGCCCCACATAGGGCTCTCTGCTCAGCAGGGAACCTGCTTCCCCCTCTTTCTTTCTGCCTGCCTCTCTGCCTACGTGTGATCTCTCTCTCTTTCTCTCTCTGTCAAATAAATAAATAAAATCTTAAAAAAAAAAACACTACTGAACTATACACTTTAAAATGGTTAAGATGGTGAATTTTATGTTCTGTGTGATTTTACCACAATAGAAAAGACATATATTTGGGGGAAAAAGTAAACTCTATTATTATATGTTACAAATCATAGCTCTGTATTTAAATTGGCCTGCAGTCTAAATAAATGGTTTCCATTCATCATGTAGATTTATATATATCTTTATATATTTATATAAATATATATTTTATATCATTATATATATGACATATTAAGAAGTTCCTTATTCTATAATTCTTAACTGATTCCAATAAGCTTTTTTAAATATTCTGTATATAGATACATATGTAGAATAATTTTGAGCTATTCTGACATAAGTTGGTTACTGTCTTAGTCAAGTGGAAAATCAGACACAGACTTGAGTATAAGGAACTTTTACTTATTCTACAATTGAAGTTGTAAAGGGACACATTAGTCTATTAATTTCACCAAGTAATTAGTATGACATTAAAGAGACTATGCCATTGAATGTGTAGGCACAGTTCTAAACTGGGTTAAGATCTCGCCACAGCATTCTGACCCATGACCATTTTGTTTCATTTTCTCCACATCCCCGTAAAAGGCAGTTTTTCCCTATCCTTCCCTGTGGAGTCGGACATTGCTCCCATTGCTCGATTGTTCATCTTTACCGTTTTACCGGATGGAGAAGTTATTGGAGATTCAGAGAGCTTTGAGATTGAAAATTGCCTAGCCAACAAGGTAAGGTTCTTCAGCATAAAATTACAAAAACACAAACAAATAAATGGTACTATAGGTATCATCCATTTACTCAGAGAAAACAGGTCCAGAAAATTAAATGAGTGCCCAAGGGTTCCCAGCAAGTTAATGGCAGAACCAAATCTCCAGGCACCTGGCAGAGTACCTTTTCAATTATGCCAAATTTTTACCACATCAAACATAATTCAATCTTGTATCCATGGTTTCCTACTCCACTAATTCAGTTGCATGTGGTATGTTTGATGCTAAGACTCCGAAGTTCCAAAAACCTGAAGGACAAATACAAATACCTAGAATCAACTTACAGTGGATCAGAGGTAAAGACAGGCCTCTAAAAGTCAAACAAGCTATTTACGCCTTCTGAGTATCAGTTGTTCCTGGAGGATAAGACTGAGCTATGGAATAAACCTTTTCAACAATAAAGCTCAGAAGGGAAAAGAGGTTCCTGACTTGACACGTCAGCAGTCCTAGAAGCTAAGGTAAAGATGACTCAGGACAGTGGGTGACTGCAGGATCTCAAAGGTAGAGGACTTGCTGGCTGACTTTTCATTCTGTTCTCACAGGTGGACTTGAGCTTCCGCCCAGCACAAAGCCTCCCGGCCTCACACGCTCACCTGAGAGTTTCAGCTTCTCCTCAGTCTCTGTGCGCCCTCCGGGCTGTGGACCAAAGCGTGCTGCTTGCAAAGCCCAAGGCTGAGTTGTCCCTGGATTCGGTGAGTTCCCGGCAGCCCTGGGGTCAGGAGGGGCCCCCGGAGGGGCGGGAGGCGACAGGAGGCAGGAGAAGCCCCTCTCGAGAGTAAAATATAAAAATAGTCACCATTGTCTAATTTTTTTATAATTTCTCTAGCTTTCTCAAATACATTTTCTCATCTGACCCTCCCTAGATCCTAGAGAGTAATAACACATTTTAAGATGTGAAAACTAAGACAATGTTTGAGAGATTTGTGCAAGATTACCCAGAAGTAAATGACATAGCTGAGCTTCTGAAACTGCCCACAAGCTTTGATCTCTTCCCTGACAAAACTTCTTTTTCTCTAGAGAATCAAATCTAAATCTCAGTTACTCATGCTTTAAAATTATATTAATGAAAGCTATGTGTTTTAAGATCCACCACTTATGTGATGGTCTTATTTAAAAAATAATTAAAAATGGGGCACCTGCATAGCTCAGTCAGTTAAGTGCCTGCCTTCCGGTCCTGGGATGGAGCCCCAAATCCCACTCCTTACTCAGTGGGGAGCCTGCTTCTCCCTCTCCCTCTGGCCCACCCCCTGTTTGTGCTCTCTCTTGCTCTCTCTCTTTCAAATAAATAAATAAAAGCTTAAATAAAGAAAAAAGAATAAGTTCCCAAAGTATTAGATAATATGAATCATACCTTAAAAAAATCATTGTGGGTCAATGGAGTAAGTAAACGTTTTCTAAAATTGGTATTTACAATCATAAGTCATGTACCTTCCAGCAGACCTATTTCTATCTCTAGAGTTCTAGTGATCTATGAAACTGAAGTGATTTACAAATTATTTTCACTTTAAAAAACAATGACCTATTTCTTTGTCAGCAATGATGAGCCACAGACTGAAATTTTAAGTCTCTTCTTTTTTTTTCTATAGTTGTATTAATTCATAGCAGTAATATTTAGTGTATTGTGTTGATGTTTATTTTCTTCATCATCATCATCATCTCGCAGGCACACTATGTGCTGGGTCTGTTTTAGGATCTGGGGCAATAGTGCTAAACAATCAGAGAGAGCTGTCATTTTAGAGGGACTGTAATAGATTACATGAGGCTCAGAAAAATAAAAGGTGAAAGATTGGTTAACAATTAGCATTAGGAGAAGTACTTTCAAACATGGGGTTTTTGAAGAGAAAACTATCAGAAGGAAGGGAAACTTCAGAAACAACTTTTCAGATCAACTAATTAACTTGCTTATTTGAGAGTTATTATTACTTATCAGTATTGGAAGATAAATCGGTAATATTGAAGTTCCTTCTGGTTTTGCTCTAGTTTCTACTTCTCAAAATTCATTTATATGTCTTACATTTTCTTTAAAGATTTTTTTATTCATTTTGAGAGAGAGAAAAAGAGCATACTTACACACAACAGGAGGGGCAGAGGGAGAAGGAGAGAGAGAATCTCAAGCAGAGCATGGAGCCCAATGAGGGGCTCCATCTCACAATCCTGAGATCATGACCTGAAACAAAACCAAGAGAAAGATCCTTAACCTATTGTACCACCCAGGCACCCCATATGTATTAAATTTTAAAACTGTAAGATAAATATATCAAAAATCACTATCCTGTTTCTAATCATCAAAATTAACATTCTTCAGAATAGAGGGTATAATCAAAAATTTTCTCAACCTTGTCTTTTATTGACAGGTCAAAATATCTCCTCATAGTGTAATAATTATTACATAAAAAAACATATTTCTCTGACTGGAGTTCTCTATTTGAATTAGAAGATGGTATAAGGAAGTTAACTTGAAAAGTAGGGAATTTTCTCCCTGCGTGCTTTCTTTGTAGGAACAGCTTACTTTTTAAAAAAGATTATTTATTTGAGCGACAGAGACAGAGAGAGCAGGGGGAGGAACAGTGAGAAAGAATTTCGAGTAGACTTCATACTGCATGCAGAGCCTCACACAGGGCTTGATCTCACGACCCCCAGATTATGGCCTAATCTGAAATCAAGAGTTGGATACTTAACCAACTGAGCCACTCAGACACCCAAAGGAATGGCTTATTTTTTTTAATACTCTGTATTTATGATAGCCTGTTCTAAGCTGTTTTCAGCTTGCGTTGACGAAATTCAGTCTACTTTTCAATATTATTATGTGTATCCTATTTTATGTCATCATATAAATTTAATAGTTGCTTCAATTGCATTACACAGATTTGGACATTATAGAGACAAGAAAGGGTTATGAACATGACTGGAGATTTGGGTTCTTAAAGTTGTGAAAATCTTTAAGTCACTTGCTTTCACCCTATATTCATTCACCCAATATAGATGATACATACTCATTTATGGGACCATTTGGTTCTCCTACTCATGAACAAAGTAAATAGATAAAGAAGTTTGAAGGGTGTTTATGGTTAGTTTTCTACTGATGCATAACAACCTTCCCCAAACTTAGTGGTTTAAAACAATAAATAGTTACTATCATATGCACTTTCTGTGGATTAGGAATCTCGAAGTGACTTACCTGGATGGTACTGGTTTGTGATCGCTCATGTCAGTCCACATGTCAACATGTTAGCTAGGGCTTCAGTCATCTGAAGACCTGACTGAGGTTGGAAGTCTGCTTCCAAGATGTGTTACTCATATAGTTGTTGTCAGGAGGCCTTAATTCCTCACCACAGACTCCTTCATAGGGCTACCTGGGTGTCCCCACAACATGGCAGGTGATTTCCTCCAGAGCAAGTGATCCGAGAGAGAAGCTAAAGCTGCAATATGTCTTATGAACTGGCCTGGAATTTATACACTATCACTTCCACAAAATCTTATTGGTTAAAAATGTCAGCCCTATTCATTATGGGAGAAACTACATAAGAGCATTAATACCAGGAAGTAGAGATTTTTGGGGGCAATTTTGGAGGCTGTTTTCACGGTCTGCCCTCTGACTCTCAATGATTTATAACCCTCGCATAGGTAAACACACTCACTTTCCTCCCAAACTCCTAGAAGACTCATTCCCTGATTGCAATAGCTCAGAGGTTGAACTTCATCATTTAAATTAGGTCCACGTCCAGATGATGTTTCTTTTTGGTGTAGTTCCTCAAATACAATTCCTCTAGATAAAAAGACCTTGAACTAAAGTGTACTTAAGTTATTTACCTCCACACATCCAGCATACAGTGGTGGAACTGGCATACTAACACATCTGTTCAAAAGGGGAAACAAAGTCACATGTGAGTTATTGGTCCATGGCAATTCTGAGATCCAACCAAAGGTTCAAAGTCTTTTGATTAGGACTTGTCTGACTCCAACTTGGGAAATAAATATCCAGGCCTCTTGGCTCCACTCTATGGATTCTTGGTTCTTTCATTTAACATCCTTGTTAAAAAAAAAAAAAAGTGGCCCATGTTTGCAATTGTGTAGACATTGTTCTACTGAATATAGATGACATATATTCATTTATGTACCTATGTGGTTCTTCTATCCAAGAACAAAGCCATACAGAAATAGAAAGTCAATAGATTGCAATAATCCTACCTAAATTTTTCAGAGTATTAAGTATTCATCAAACACAGAGACAGTTTAGATCGCCTTCCTATATTTGGTCTAGTTTTACCTCTAGAGTGAAATTTTCATTAATCCTTGATAATTTCAGTTTTATTATTCCTTGGAAACGTTTTCCTAGATAGGTTTTATTATCAGTAGAACAACAGAAAAACACTTAAACAAACAACAATTTTAACTTCTCTCTACAGTACCAACTACTTGAAGGTACTCAAGAAAGGTCTGGTGATAGGGGCACCTGGGTGGCACAGTCAGTTAAGCATCCAACTCTTGATTTTCCTCAGGTCATGATCTCAGAGTTGTGAGATCCAGCCCTACGGTGGGCTCTGCACTCAACATGGAGTCTGCTTGGGATTCTCTCTCTTTCTTCCTCTGCCTCTCCTGCTCCTGCACATGCTCTCTTGCTCTCTCTCAATAAATAAATCTTAAAGAAAAGAAAAGAAAGGATTGATGATGATTATCGTATTTCTCTCAGTTCCTTGGATATTTCAAAAGAAAAACAGGTACGAGCTCTGTCTTTGATCTCTCCACTGTTACAGGTGTATAATCTGCTAACTCTGAAGGATCTTACTGATTTCCCTGAAAATCTGGACCAGCAAGAAGAACAAGCAAGTTGTAGCCATCCTTATGTCCTTCATAAAGGAGCCATCTATATTCCTTTACCAAGTTATGATGAAGACGATATGTATAGCTTCCTAAAGGTAAAGTCCTTGTTTATTAATGTACCAGCTTATGAATGTTTTAATTTTAGCAAAACTATATATATAGATAGATAAATGGATATAAATATAGATATATAGATAGAGTTTAGAAATTGTTTAACGTAGCAGTTGATAAGTCAGAGCCAGGGCTAGACCTAACCTCTGCCACTTCATTGAAAGATTTTGTTATATTTAGTTTATTTGCAAAAGGCCGTAAGTAATAAAATCTTAATAAGCCATAAAGTTTATAATTTTACCACTCTATTTATATTTATTGAGTTTGTGTATCTCCATGTAATTAATATAACATTAAGGCTATTAGGGTTACATAGGAACATTTCTAAGGAAAATATATTTCATGTATTCTAATCAAGTTTACAAATGTATTGAGTGACAATTTTTACAGGGTATGGGATTAAAGGTGTTCACCAACTCTAAAATCCGAAAACCACAGTCATGTTCAATGATCTACCCACTTGTAGGAAGAGAAGGACAACCGGGAATGGCAGGTAAGATAACAAGTTGCTTTCAATTTTGCATTACATCTAACAATATTACTTAGCAAAAAAAAAAAAAAAAGTAAAATGAGATAGATAGTGTAACCATCTTACACATAGAGAAACCAAGATTCAGGTAAGATGTTTCTTGCTAAGATCATTTAGCTGGTAAGTGGCATAGCCAGAAGTGACCAGAGTGTTTTAAAGTTGATTTGGATACTTTAGGGCACAAAATCAGATGAAACACAAGATTCTACAGTAAGATAAGAAAGGGAAAAAGTTTACAGTGTAAGAAGAGAATAATTTTAATCATGGAATCAAGAAACAGTCACAGAAATGCTATATCTTAAAGAACAGAAGGGGGAGAAAAGGGCACCTGGGTGGCTCAGTTGGTTAAGCATCTGCCTGAATTCAGCTCAGATCATGATCCCAGGGTTGTGGGGTCAAGTCCCACATCAGGCTCCTTGCTCAGTGGGGAGCCTACTTCTCCCTCTCTCTCTTTCTCTCTCTGCCCCTTTACCTGCTCATACTCTCTCCATATCTCAAATAAGTAAATAAAATCTTTTTGGGGAAAAAAAAAGGAAGAGAAAAAGCCTCACTGGTGAAAAGAAACAGTGTGAAGATGGCAAAAAAATCTCCTAATCCAAGGCCCCAAAAAACAAAAAACAAACAAACAAACAAACGAAAAATAAAACATCAAGTGAAGCAACCTCTTTCTACACCCTTCAATTTTCCATTAAAACACATGTCCCAATGCCCAGGTCTATTTATACTTGCAGCCATTAACCAATCCTTTTTCTTCCCTTTCTCTCATGATTCTGACTATCCATGTGTCCAAGATATTCTTGAGGTCTACTGTCTTTGAAGATTAACATTTTTTGAGTTTTGGTTACAAATCAGAGGTTTTATGTGTCAGGTGCACATGTGATGCCTCTTCTCTATGCATCAAATCCTTCATCAATAAATTGAAGGAATTTGACTAAAGGCTCTTCAAAGCCTTTCAAAATACCCCATAAAATAACAAAATAAGATGTACCAAAACAAATTAAGGATTTTGGCTGCTTAAAAATTGTTCTGAGACATAGAGTCTACGTGTAAGGTTAATTATACATCTATAAACCAGATGTAATGAAGAAAACAATGCTATCAGCTTACTTTTAAAAGACTATAGACTTTTTTTTCTCAATAATAACACAAATAAATTCCAAAGAGTTTCTCAGTGATGGTAGATATGATTTTGTCAAGTAACTAACATGTTATATACATGATGGAGAATAAGGAAAAGGAAAATAATCATGAAAGTTACAAAGGAAGACGTTTGAGTTTAAAGCATGAAAGTTTGAAGGAGAAGGAAATTTTCTGGAATTTAATGAGGATAGAATTGTAGGCATGTGATATAACTCAAAAAAAAAAAAAGAAACTTATAAAGTGTATAGATATAAACAGCTGGAAATTGAAATAGGTGGATACAATGAATGATAAACAGGTAGATATAAATGAATCAAGTATACAGTGCAATGGAAGAGCTATAAAAACTAGAATATTTTGTGAAAGTTCTTGAAAATAATTTGAAGAACATAAAACCCATTCCCATGTCTGTTTGGAAAGACATCATACAACCTCAAAGGACTTGATGACATGGAACAATATACATGGAAAATAAAACTCTAATAATGTCCCTAGCACAAGAGAGAGAAAGAGAAAAAATGGTTCATCCAAGAAAGGGATTTAAATCATGTTAGACAATGATAAAAATGATTAGGGCCTGAATCTGCAAAAATTAAGAACTAATAAAGATTAGTGTTATTATTCATGCATGTGTTCCATGAATATTCACTGAACAATTACTGACCTACTTTCTGGACATACAACAAATATTGAGAACAAAAATCTTCACCTTTTTGAAGATTATGTCCTAATGGACACAGAAAGAATGTAAACAAAATTAGCAAGTATATTATATAGTCTATTAAAAGATGAATTAGATAGTCTATTTAAAAGATGATAAAGGCTATGGGAAGAATATCGAGACTAAAGGAGTTGCAAGTTTCAATAAGGTAGTGACTATCCTACCAAGAGAGTGAAATTTGAGCAAAGATTTGAAGGAAGAGAACAAAATAAGAGACTATCTGGAAGAAGAGTATTTCAGTCATAGAAAGCAACATAAATAATAGAAAATACCTGTGGAGTGCTTACTCTGTTTTGGAAGACCGATGAGAAAGAGACAGAAGAAAGATGGCTTTATTGAGATGTAACTGACATATAATACTATATATAAGTTTAAGGAGTACAGTGTGCTTATCTGATGCTCTTATTTTTTAGAAGGGAGGGGCAGAGGGAGAGGGAAAAAGAATCTCAAGCAGACTGCCCGCTGAGCGTAGAACCCCACACAGGGCTCAATCTCATGACCCTGAGATCATAGCCTGAGCCAAAACCAAGAGTCAGACACTTAACTACTGAGCCACCTAGGCGCCCCTTGATGCACTTATATATTGCAAAATGATTATCACCGCAGCATTAACTAAATGTACATGACCTCATAATTTCCATTTCTTTCTTTTTTAGTTTTTATTTTACCAGTTAGTTAACATACAGTGCTTTATTAGTTTCAGGTGTAATATTTAGTGATTTCATCACTTCCATATGTCATCTGGTACTCATTACAAGTGCCTTCCTTACTCCTCATTACTTATTTTACCCATATCCTCAACCACCTCCCCTCCGGTAACCATCAGTTTGTTCTCTAGAGTTAAGAGTCTGTTTCTTGGTTTGTCTGTCTCTGTCTTGTTTTTTTTTCCCTTTGCTTGTCTGTTTTGCTTCTTAAATTCCACATGTGAGTGAAATCATCTGGTATTTGTCTTTCTCTGACTGTCTTAGGAATATTATTCATCCATTTAAAAAAATGAAATCTTGCCATTTGCAACAACATGAACGGAGCTAGAGAGTGTAGTGCTAAGTGAAATAAGTCAATCCATTTCTTTTTTATGTTATCACCACTTTTCATATGGAAACGCTGAACCTGGAAAGACTAAGTAACTTAAGCCATTAAGATGCCACAGCCTGTTTAGATATAGAATGGGAATGGATTCAAATCTGGCTGTTTGACTCCAAGATCCATGTTTTTTAACCTCTACACTATTGTGTCTCTCAAAGGCTCTAAGGTGAGAGCTTGTCTGGAGCATTCTAAAAGTAAGGAAACCATTGTGGTCAGAACAGAACGAATCAAGGGAGAGTGAGATCCGTGTAATAACTGAGGCCAAATTGTATAGGGTCATTGTAAGAATTTGACTTTTTACTCTGTGTGAGATGGAAAGATTTTTCAGAAGGAGTGGGTTAAGTGATCTAATATATTCTTAGAAGGATCACCTAAATATTACATTTAAAAGAAAATTAAGTTTTCAGTTTTTATACCTTTTTGCTTGAAAGTAGCAAAGGTCAAAAATGAATACAAGTATTACAAAGCTAGATTAAGTGGCCCTTTAACAGCCATGAACAGAATGTCCAGGAGAAAGTATTTTGGGATAAGCAGTGAAATAAAATATAAAAGGGTGTGTCCAGGGATCAACACATTTTGATGAAGTCAGATGAGAAAAAGAAGCAAACTTAATAATAATAGTAATAATATTTTGTCTTGGGAAATTAATCTAAAGGCATTTCAGTAGAATTTATGAGTTGTGACATAAGGAAGAATAAAATTTTAATGTAAACATTATGAAAGGATCAGTAGAGAATGAAGTTGACCTTGAGAACGAGACGATAAGGAAAATATAGTCATCATCCAATAAATGGAGTTAAAATAACACATTAGGCCATTGTTCATTAACTGCAAAAGCTAGAGAAGTTGAAGGATTTTTGACATCTGGAGCAGGAAAGAGAAAATAGTTTATTTAAATGCATCATCCAGGGCGCCTGGGTGGCTCAGTGGATTAAAGCCTCTGCCTTCGGCTCAGGTCATGATCTCAGTGTCCTGGGATTGAGCCCCGCATCTGGCTCTCTGCTCAGCAGGGAGTCTGCTTCCTCCTCTCTCTCTGTCTGCCTCTCTACCTACTTGTGATCTCTCTCTGTCACATAAATAAATAAAATCTTTAAAAATAAATAAATAAATGCATCATCCATTTAGATAAACTTGAGTACTAATAATCCATTACATATTCAACGCAAGAGTAAAGACAGAGACAATAGAGCAACATCAGTGAGAAACCAAAGGCAGAGATAGAGATGGCTACCACTTAGAAGGACATGAGGGAAAGAAGATGTATGATATTTATTGAAAGAAATTACTATCAATCCTTTTTACAGTTTAGAGAGATACTGAGGAGAAATGTCTGGCAATGTTTTTCCTTATAAATATTCTTTCACAAAGGCAATTCTGAAATATCAGATGGAGTACTTGGATGGAGAGCCTCACTCAAATTCAGTTAAACATGATTTCAGGTACAAAATAGAACCAGAAAGGCATCATGTTTAGTTCTCTACCCCCTCACTTTTGTAAATAATTTATTTCTCCATCATAGAGCTATACCAAATGGAAATGTCTCTCTTTGGCATCTTGAATTTTTCATTTCTCCTTCCCAAGAAATAAAGAGAATAAAATCTAATGCTCTAGCCTTGTTATCAAGAGAACAGTAAGTTTACAAGCTTCAATATAGTACAAAGAGTTGATATTATTAAATTCTGTTCACTCCATTGGTAATTCAAACAACTGAACACATGTTCCCTAAAGAGGGTTTGGCATTTTCTGCTCAATCCTTCTTATGGAGGAAACAATACTCTGTGACCTTGAGACATCACTATTTCTCCCACAAACCATAAATGCATCTCCAAGTTATCTTGTCCTAAGAGTCTCCACTCAACGTAGAATTATGGTATCTCCAGGAAACATGGAGTTTCTACCTTTAACAAGACTCCTCTCTGCTCAAAGAATTAGGGCTCAACAAGTTATTTCCAAAGTTCTACAACTCTTAGGAGACAATCTAAGCAGGAATACTAAAAACTTGCTGTTCTTAGCCTCACACAGGCACCATGAAATGAATGGATGCTTTTTCTTTAAGTAGATTATAATTTTCCCTTATTTTTATAGCAGGTTTAGCAGCAAGTCCATATATTCCTCAATTTCATTCATATAATATCATGTCTGCAAATAATATGCAAAGTCCAGAGCCAATCTCTGAAACAGTACGGACTTATTTCCCTGAGACCTGGATCTGGGATTTGGTGGTGGTCGGGTAAGTACCTTCGCTCTCGTCCATTTGCTATGGGTGAGGGAATGTGAGTCCTCCAGCATTTTCAACTCTAAAAATAATCTTTCTGAGAAGTTCTAAGTAATCGTCTTAACCTCTCATCCTTTCAGGATGGGCCTAAGAAAATGCTTTTATTATTTGGGTTCATTAGTAAAATTGCCTCAGAGATGAGCAATTCTAAAAGAATTATTCCTGAGACCGCTAGAAAACAGACATGGGTACTAAGAGTATCCAAACGCTAGGCTGCGATTGGGGGAGCCTTCCATAAACAAGATTAGAACATGCACACAAACACATGAAGCTACGTAAATGTAATGGTCTGCTTGTTGGATCATGATTCTTAAGGATGCCGGTTTATGAGATCATACAACAGTGAGGGGAGTTTAAAGACCAAACTGAATCACATTCAAATATTTTTCTTTAAGGTACAGACGTGACGATAACGGGAAAAGGCAGTATTTAGTACCTTTTGTTTTTCCAACTCAGCTTCCCAATACGTCACCTGGTGTACACGTGTGCACACACTGATTCTCACTTGAGAAGAGATATTTCACCTGCTCACTTTCTGGTCACATCTCTCTCCTCCCCAGCCCATCAGGGGTGGCCGACGTGGAC
>CM053611.1:36250815-36274564 GCA_028646535.1 Procyon lotor
CCTGACACCATCACAGAGTGGAAAGCGGGGGCCCTCTGCCTGTCCAATGACACCGGACTTGGTCTCTCTCTTCCCGCCTCCCTCCGAGCCTTCCAGCCCTTCTTTGTGGAGCTCACAATGCCCTACTCTGTGATCCGCGGAGAGGCCTTCACACTCAAGGCCACTGTCCTCAACTACCTTCCCAAATGCATCCGGGTAAGGAGAATGAGGGTGGATAGAATCAAAGACTTCTGACCCTCAGCTCCTGATTCTGTTCCCAAGACTGTAGATCATTCTGGGAATTATGCACTAGCACTGTCTGTGCTAAGCAAGCAGGACATGATCAGATAGATAATACAATGACATTTGAGCTATAAGTTCTAAAATCATGGATCTCCAAATCATATGCATTTTTTCAAAGATTTTATTTATTTATTTGACAGAGAGAGACACAGTGAGAGAGGGAACATAAGCAGGGGGAGTGAGAGAGGGAGAAGCAGGCTTCCCGCTGAGTAGGGAGCCCAATGTGGGGCCCGATCCCAGGGTCCCGGGATCATGACCTGAGCCGAAGGCAGATGCTTAACAACTGAGCCATCCAGGTGTCCCCTCACATGCATTTTTGAAAAATTTCCTGAATCTTACAGCATCCTCTACCACAGGATAGGCTTTTTGCCAGGAAAATTCTTTTTTTTTTTTTTTTAATTTTTTTTTTAAGATTTTACTTATTTGTTTGACAGAGAGAGAGAGGAAGTAGCCAGAGAGGCAGGCAGAGAGAGAGAGAGAGATGAAGCAGGCTCCCCGCTGAGCAGAGAGCCTGATACGGGGCTCCATCCCAGGACCCTGAGATCATGACCTGAGCCGAAGGCAGAGGCTTTAACCCACTGAGCTACCCAGGCACCCCATTGCCAGGAAAATTCTCAATGCTGACACAAAACTCAGTTTTCTTAATTCCATGAGTGTCATTCTTCAAGGTCTCCCATCTCTAAACTCCCACAATATGCTTGTAACTTCTCTTACAGCACATATTTCTTTGTTAATTTTGTTACAGTTTTGTGTATAGATTATCCCCTTCCTAACACAGTATGTTCATGGTCGGGAACTTCTTACATACTCTTCATAATTTGCTATGCTTTGTACATCATAGACATGTGATAAATGTTGCAGGAAGTGGGAAAAGGTAAGAAAGAAGGAAATCAGGAAAAAAATCTACGTAATAGGTAGGAACCAACAAGCAGAAACCAGTAGGTAGTGCTCCTCAAGGGCAAGATACCATTGCTGCTTTTCCCTCCTGCCAACTGCTTCCACATCTGCAGAATTCTCTAATCTACCCTAATGCAAAGACCCGATCCCCCTAGTAAGTAATCATTCTTGATTTGCATAATTGCCATTCTCATACTTCTCAAAGCACACATGAGCTTACATGACATCATTTTTTCCAAATCCTAATTTAGTACAGCATCTCATATGTGGCCCCAATTCTGCACATTCATTGTCTCTCCGCATGTAGTCTTGCGATTTCTCTCCCTCTACCTCCCTTGCAAATGACAGGTCAGTGTGGAACTGAAAGCTTCTCCAGCTTTCCTACAATCCCAAAATGAGAAGGAAGAAGAATCCTACTGCATCTGTGCGAATGAGCGGCAAACCCTGTCTTGGATGATAACTCCTAAAACTCTGGGTAAGTGACATTCCCCCAAAAGGTTCTCCAGTCAACAAGGGTGGTGGATATCTGAACACTACTGACATCACATTGGCTTTTTCATTTCCCACAAATATAATTCTGTAAGGTTAGGTCTTTTCTTCTTTTGATTTCTCCCCACAATAGTCTCCTCCCAGTGCTCCCACTGCTCCTGGGCCCCACAATTACTGTACTTGGGCATGGGATCACTCAGTGTCCATTAGCCCTGAGTTTTTTTCAGCTTTATTTCCTATTCCAGCCGGTACTAAGTTTAAAGGGCAGCCCTTCAAGGGGATTACAGAGCACAAAGTCATTTTCAGCTATTAGGGATGGCTTGGACTGCTATCAAAATGGATGCTCTTTTTTTTTTTTTTTTTTTTTTTTTAAGGGAATGTGAACTTCTCAGTGAGTGCAGAGGCAGTGCTGTCCCCAGAGCTATGTGGAAATGAGATTGCTGAGGTCCCTGAGATCGGGAGAAAAGACACGGTCGTCAAAACCCTGTTGGTGGAGGTAAGTTGGTCTGGACCACTTCAATATTTTTCTGAGACCCCAAAATAGTAACAGTGAGAAACAGCATGGCCATATTCTTGGGCTAACGAAGAATAATTAAGACCATACCCACAAAATCCACCTGACAAGCTAATGGAATTCTCTGTCTTGAATGTATTATAGTAAACTTCTTAGCTAACCTTGTTAACTTATCATAAATACTCTTTCTCACAAATTATTTCAAAGCTAGTCCCTTTTTCTGACCTCTACATCTCTTCTAAGATTCATTTATTTCTCACACTTTTTACCTTCGGTTCTCTTTCCTTATTATCCCTCATTTTCTCCTCTGCTGGTCTCCATGGTTCTCTAGGGTTTAATAGATTTATAGTAGTTTGATGATAAGTAGGATGTTTAAGATTGTTTAGTGTAAACCCTACCCTTTAAAGCAATGAACCTGCGATTGTCCTTCAAAAACCTGGGTGTTTATCCCTTTTCTCCTTTTTTTTTTTTTTTTTTTTCACTTAAGCCTGAAGGTATTGAGCAAGAAAAGACTTTCAACTCTATGGCCTGCACTTCAGGTAAGAGTCCATCTTCATAATCATAGTGAGAATAATGCCTCCCAGGGATATGTATGTCAAGTTACAACACATTTCCATACATTTATCTCCCCTTGTCTTTAGAATATTCCCTTAGATTTGACATAGCAATAAGTATTTCTTTATATGCATTTTACAGAAGAGGACACTGAGCCTAGGAGAGTGGGTAAACATGGCTTAGGGGTGCAGGCTTAAGTCCTAACATGGCTTAGGACTTGCTCAGTTCAGATTTAGCCTTTACCTCCATAGCCCAGGGGCTGCTCATGAACCAACAAGGATATAGTAGGTCAGAGTGTCATAGTCTAGGTAGAAAGCCAGCAAAGTCATAATAAGATTGAATGACAGTGATGTTCTCTAAAATAGTTAATGATGAAACATGGGGCATTTTGTACTCATCTTACTGAAAAAAATGTTTCATGGCCAAAAAACAAACAAACAAACCAAAAAAAAAAAAAAAAACACAACAACAACAACAAAAAAAACCACTTTACATTAGGGCTTTATCATTTCATTAAGAAAGAGCTGTAGCTTTCAAATTACATTGCCACATTAGTATTAGTTCTACATCTGTAGTGTATATGACACTGTTCTTGTCTTTTGAGAAGGGCCAATATAAAATATAAAATCAGAGAACAATAAAATCAGAGAATTAGACAATCAGATCAAAGAACCATTTGCCCCACCAGCTCGTAGACTTCTTTTAGAGAGAGCCACCATGCACAGCTGCCCCAAATATAGTAAAGTGAGAGGGGGAAAGACTCTGGAAGCCACTCTGTACCAAGAAGAGCTGGACAAGTAAAGGTGATCTTATAAGCCCAAGTCCTTATTCCTCGGACCGAGAGTTCCTAAAGGAGACACAATAATGGCGAAATATAATAATAACCACGATAATAACTGCTCACCTGTATGGAAACTTCACGTGTTGCATGGCTGTTCTAATGCACACGCGTTTTACATGCATTCTTCCACTGAATCGTCACATGAGCAAGTTAGACTAATAACGAGGTTGAGTCATGTGTCCAAGGTACAGAGCTAGTAAGTGTGGCTCTGAAGCCTCCCTCCCAGCCACTACATTGTATAATAAGATTGTCATCTTATTATACATACTTTGATATGGGTTGTGTGTTTCCAAAGGTACTGAAATATCAGTACTTTGATATGGGTTGTGTGTTTCCAAAGGTACTGAAATATCTGAGCAGTTATCCCTGAAGCTCCCACCAAATGTGGTCAAAGAATCTGCCAGAGCCTCTTTCTCAGTTTTGGGTGAGTCATCTTGCACCTGGGAAACTCAGGACAAAAGAGCAGCCATCATACATCTAAATCTGTACACATATATCTGTACATTTGGGGTGGAGTTAAGATTTATTTATTTACTTGCTACAGAGAGAGAATAGGGGGAGGGGCAAAAGGAGAGAATCTTCAAGCAGACTCCCCACCGAGCATGGAGCCCAATGGCTCACAACCCTGAGATCATGACCTGAGCTGAAACCAAGAGTCAGATGCTCAACCGACTGAGCCACCCAGGCACCCCAATATTTGTGTTTTAAATCCCAACTTATTAATAGCATCTATTTCTATTGGGATTCTGGAAGTCTTACTCTCTAAATATAAATTTCCTCTTGCCTAAACGATGGTGTCTGTGACTGTAAATATGAAAGTAATTTGTCTTTAATAATATTGGTCTACTTAAGAGCTGAAATTACTCTGACATCTAATCTTTCACATTCTCTAGGTGATAT
Source organism: Procyon lotor (assembly GCA_028646535.1). Classification (NCBI taxonomy): domain Eukaryota; kingdom Metazoa; phylum Chordata; class Mammalia; order Carnivora; family Procyonidae; genus Procyon; species Procyon lotor. The sequence continues at coordinate 36,255,294 of CM053611.1, forward strand.
ATTAGGTTCTGCTATGCAAAATATACAGAATCTCCTCCAGATGCCCTATGGCTGTGGAGAACAAAACATGGTCCTGTTTGCTCCCAACATCTATGTCTTGAACTATCTGAACGAAACCCAGCAGCTGACTCCAGAGATCAAGTCCAAGGCCCTTGGCTATCTTATCAGTGGTGAGACAAAGAAAAGTTTTTATTTTGTTACTCTGAGACTGTTCTCGATTAAACTTGAATTATATTACCAGATATTAAGCTAATGATGGTGATTTTCGTGGGAATGACAATTTTCCCACCATTTAATAGGCTGTTGTGTCATGACACATCCATAATATTCCTAAAACTATGGCAGATAGGAGACCGTACAATGTCTGTGGCTTCTGGATGCATCAGCCTGCACTTACGGGTGGCCTGCCTTTCTATAACATTTCTTGCACTACTTGAACCTTCCATTCCAGGTTACCAGAGACAGCTGAACTACAAACACCAAGATGGTTCCTATAGCACCTTTGGGGAACAATATGCCAGGAACCAAGGTAACACTTGGTAAGAAAAGAAAATCTATGCTGAGTTTCAACTATGAGTTCACAGCATGTACATATATTAGCCTATTTAATTCTTAACACAATCCTGTCAAGTGGGAGCTATCCTCTTCTTTCTACAAAGGAGAAAATGACATTCAGCGTGGATAAGTAAACGTCTCTGGTATAAATGTGGCAGAACTGGGAATACTTGGAAGTTGATTCTTTTTATATCGAATACATCAAGCGTCTTTTCTTTCTCATGTTGCTAAGGGATCATTGTAAGTTTGTGATTTTCCTTCTTAAGTTTTTTCTTAGCACGAAGAGATGCTAGAAACAGGTTAGAAAAACTGACTAACTGGTGTACTTTACTACCTTCTACTAGATGAAATATGTATGTGTGTGTGTGTGTCTGTGTCTCTCTCTCTCTCTGTTTATCCATCCATCTCTCTTGTCTCTCCATCCATCCATCTGTCCATCCATCTATCCCATCTATCTACCTGTCCGTCCAGCCACTCATCTACCTCTCTATGTATCTATCTGTCTTGAATAAGTCTGACCATACAGGAAAACAAGTGGAAATCAATGACCCAAAAAAGTGGTAGAGGGACTGTGTGATGTGGAGGGATATATTTACTGAAGCAAGACTTTCAGAGTAGTTATTTCATTAGAGTATTAACTGCAGAAGAGAAGATAAGAAATCTGTGAAAAAGAAATAAATACAGAAAGCCCAGAATGTGAGAGCAAATATCGCAACTACCCAAAAACACTAGGAGACACCTGAATCTCTAAAGTGACACAGAAATGCTTTAGGAAGCAGGGACTAGTTGGTAATGCATTTACCAACATGTTGTAGCTAAGCAAAAAGAATATGGAAGCTGCCAGGTTAACAGAAAAAGTCTTCAAACTCTTGGTGACAGCTCACTTACTCTCATGAGGGTGCATTGGGGAGAGAGGGAGTCTATGTGTGTGAAACAGAGTTTTTAAGGGGCTACGTGGAAAAGAGCACCCCACTTTTCCCCACCCTTCAGGCTCACCGCCTTTGTACTGAAGACCTTTTCCCAGGCTCGAACCTACATCTTTATTGATGAAGCACACATCACCCAAGCCCTCACCTGGCTCTCCCAAAGGCAGAAGGACAACGGCTGTTTCAGGAGCTCTGGGTCTCTGCTCAACAACGCCATTAAGGTGAGATGTTCTGAGTACTTATCAGAGCCTCGTGATACCCCAAAACTAACATTCCTCCAAAGGTGAGGGAAGAAGGAAAGCACAGAGGCATTGCAAAGATGAAGGCCAGCAGTGTGAGAGGGCATCAGGGAAGGAATATAATATCAAACCTGAAAATTCTAGAGGGGAAAGAAACGGTGCTTTGCATGCAGATGTTATTTTGCTTGATAGAGACAGATCCTGAGAAGGGTCTCTGAAAGAGCAGTAGAGAATATACTAAAATTTGAGAGTAGAATTAATAAAAATTCTCTCTCTCTTTCTCTCTCTCTCTCTCTCTTTCTTTCTCCCCAGGGAGGAGTAGAAGATGAAGTGACCCTCTCTGCCTACATTACTATCGCTCTTCTGGAGATTCCTCTTCCAGTCACTGTGAGGTTCACCTCAGTCCCATTTCCTACCAGGGAAACTACAGCCCTGATGTCTGGAACACCCCCTACTACAAGCCAAGTCTCCACTTCCCATTTGCTCAATGCTGAGGCATTTCTCAGCTAGAAGAGCTCTTTGGTGAATCCACTGAAGGGAACTTATGCTTGCCTAGTCATGTCCTTGGACTATGTAGCAAAACTAATCTGAAAACCATAGTCTCACTAGCCTCATTCTTTTAAGACTTAACTATCAAACTAAGAGATTTAAAGTATTTTTTCCATTTCAGTATCATGGGTGTCTGGCAGTCCACCTGACTGGCTGGCTACCACGAATGGCATCTATCGAGCCATATCCAAGTCAGGGTTGGCTCCATCCTCTACTTACCCTAATTTGACATCCTCACCTCATTGTCTTGGCAGCACCCTGTGATCCGCAATGCCCTGTTCTGCCTGGAGACTGCCTGGAACACAGTAAAGGAAGAGACGCATGGGAGCCACAGCTACACCAAGGCATTGTTGGCCTACGCTTTTGCCCTAGTGGGAAACCAAGAGAAGAAGAGAGAAATACTGAACTCTCTTGCTGAGGAAGCCACACAAGAAGGTGAGAGCAAATGGTAAAAAAATTTCCCCTTTGGGATGCCTGAGTGGCTCAGTCAGTTAAGCAGCTGCCTGCCACTCTGTCTGTGCACACTCTCTCTCTCTCTCTCTCTCTGACAAATAAATAAATTTTATATATATATATATATAAGATTTTATTTATTTGACAGAGAAAAACACAGTGAGAGAGGGAACACAAGCAGAGGGAATGGTAGTGGGAGAAGCAGGCTTCCCGCCAAGCTGGGAGCCTGATGCGGGGCTCAATCCCAGGACCCTGGGATCATGACCTGAGCTGAAGGCAGATGTTTAATGACTGAGCCACCCAGGCACCCCTAAAATATATATTTTTTAATTTTCTCTTTCACCTACCCTGATACTATGAAAAGAGAAGAGCTATATTCCAAATGAAAGCAACCAGCTTCCATCTGGAATTCCTTAGCCAACTCATATATTGTGAAACCAGAGCACCTCTTATAAAAATGTCTTCCTTTGTGACTCTTGATTTCGGCTCAGGTTTGTGAAATCAAGCCTCATGGGGTGCACCCCACTCAGCAGGGAGTCAGCTTGAGAGTCTCCCTCTGCCCCTCCCCCATCCTCACTCTAATTTAATTTATATATATTTCACATGTTATCTGTCTCCTCACTTGGATGATAAGAGGCACAACTGAAAACCATACTAAAGGAAGTATAATAACATTTTCAAAGCGTTTTTATCTCTATTTGCCAGAGATTATCACAAAAGTCCTCTGAGATCAATAGGTAGGTTTTATATTCCAATTTGTCTTTCAGTTTCCAGGAAATATCTCAAGCAATAAAAGAACTCTCTCTGCCACTTTTCTCTGCCCTTGACTCAGTTAAAATAACATCTGAGAGACTGATAAGGATGCTCTGATAAGGAGGCTTCCTCCTCCTACAACATAGTTCAACTCCCCACAGGACTGAACCAACTTTAGCATGGAAATGGGAGTTAATGAATTTGCAGGGCTTATGACAGAGAGGACATTACTTCTTCTCTGTACTGTCTTCGGCTTCATATGCTACAAATGTGTGCTCATGTATCATCTACTAGTAATCAGGATTCTCTCCTTTTTTTCACCCTTAAGACAACTCAGTCCACTGGGAGCGACCTCAGAAACCCAGGGCACCAGTGGGGCGTTTTTACGAATCTCCCGCTCCCTCAGCTGAGGTGGAGATGACGTCCTACGTGCTCCTGGCTTACCTCACCACCCAGCCCGCCCCGACCCCAGAGGAGCTGACTTCCGCCTCGCGCATCGTGAAGTGGATCACAAAGCAGCAGAATTCCCACGGGGGCTTCTCCTCCACTCAGGTCTGTGGTTCCCAAATAGTCTTCTCAAGACTCTAGATTCACTTGGCCCATGGGACGTTTGAAAACACAATAGTTAACAGGGAAAAGAGAAGAGACTGTTATACCTTGGGAGAGTTATTTAGGGATATTTGAGGACAGTGAGACTATGAAGTAAAGAGATCTAAGACTTTCTGCCAAAACACTTTTCCCTAAGCACTATGTTAACATCCTAGTGATTTGGCTGCTTAAACATCATTCCTCTCTAAAGCTTATACACATTGGTCATTGGCCACACTCTAGGGTCTTTGAATATCAATGCTCTTGACATTTGGGGCCAGATAATTTTTGTTGTGAGGGGCTGTCCTGGACTCTTAAGATGTTTAGCAGCACCCCTGTCCTCTCCCCACTAGATGCCAATAACACACTACTCCCAGTTGAGACAAGGTAAAATCTCCCCTGGTTAAGAATCCATATTGTAGGGGCGTCTGGGTAGCTTAGTCAGTTGTGCCTCCAACTCTTGATTTCAGCTCAGGTCATGATCTCAGGGGTGTAAGATCGATCCCCACAGTGGGCTCCATGCTTACTGGGGAGACTGCTTATGATTCTCTCTTTTCCTCTCCCTTTGCCATCCCCCCACCAAAATAAAATCTTTAAAAAAAAAAAAAAAAGATCAGTGTTCTAGGCTCTAGACTATATCTATAGGATTCTTCCAATAAGAAATTATCTAAGATGAGCCAGAAAATTGTATGATTTAAAGGAAAGTAGACCAAGTGGAGTTCACTCTGATCTTCATAGAATGATTCAGAAGTCTTGTTCAGGCTCTCCACCCCTTTCTACCTGCCCTGCGAACTCCCTTCTGACCCCCTCTTTAAACTGATTTTCTTTTTCAAAGCTGAAGTTCTTGGAATTTCCTTTTTTGTTAAACATCCGAAGAATCTGAATTTTCACTCTTACTATCCTCTTTCAATATTTAGGATGGACCTAGTGAAACTTTTGTTTTTCAGAGAAATTAGGTGTGGAGAATGAAAAAAAGCTGTATGAAAGAGGAAAAGAAGGTTGGGAAAGTTCAGCTGTCCCATATGACCACTGGTAGCCAATTTCTTTCATTCTTCTATCTACGTTAACACCAGTCACTCTTTTTCCCAACTTGCTGGTTTTTGACCCAGTCTTTGAAAGATAAAGCCAAGAGGACTATTGATGAGGCTGCAACTTCTAGAAAGAGAAAATAATCCCTTAGGACAAAACCAATATAATGGAAAATAGATGGTGGGGATAATTTGCATCAGTAATCTTGTATTTCATTTGCAGAAACTATAGCAAAATTTTGATGAGCCTGAAAGGCTGTAAAAAAGGAAAAATAATGAGTAGGTGTATACTTCAGGGGAAAAAGCCAGCATCCCCTTGTGGTAACCAACACAGACTTTGGAGGGAAATCCCTGCTACCAAAAACCACTCTTCTCTTCCAGGACACAGTGGTGGCTCTCCAGGCTTTATCCAGATATGGAACAGCCACCTTCACCAGGACTGGGAAGGCTGCCCAGGTGACCATCCAGAACTCACAGGCATTTGTCACAAATTTCCAAGTGGATGACAGCAACCTCCTGTTGCTGCATCAGGTCTCATTGCCAGAGCTGCCTGGACAATATTCTATAACGGTGACTGGAGACAGATGCGTGTATCTTCAGGTGAGACTCCAGTCATGTGGGAAAGCTGAATCTCACCGAATGAAAGGGGAGCTCTGCTCTCACCTTGCTGGACAAATGAAGGGCAAATCAGAAAAGTTGAATGATGGAAAAGTGAGGAGTCCCAGGTAAGGAGAGAAACTGATGGTGTGCTTGGTGTTCCACAGACATCCCTGAAATACAATATTCTCCCAGAGAAGGAGGACTCCCCATTTGCCTTGAAGGTGCAGACCATACCCCATACATGTGATGGACCCAAAGCTCATGCCAGCTTCCAGATCTCAATGAATGTCAGGTAAGGCTTCTGACTGAATCACCTGATCCTGAGTCTAAAAGCTATCTGGAACCTTCAGTAATTAAAAATATATTTGGAAGCTATGCTGTTAGGTGGATATAATTTAAAATTGATATATCTACAAATGAAGTTGGTCTTGTATACATTACAAAGTGATCCTTTTCTCTAGCAATTTTTTTTTGTCTTAAAGTTTCAATAATACTTTAAAAGCATTTAAAAGCAAAGTCTGGTCTTAAACTGTCAAAAAATTTAGACTGTTCAAACACTCTAATAAGTTCCGACTTTTACACTAATTTTTGTTCAACTCATTGCTGAAGGCACCTGGGTGGCTCAGTGGGTTAAAACCTCTGCCTTTGGCTCAGGTCATGATCCCAGGGTCCTGGGATCGAGCTCCACATCAGGCTTCCTGTTCAGTGGGGAGCCTGCTTCTCCCTCTCTCCTTGCTCCTCCCCCCTGCTCATGCGTTCTCTCTCTCTGTCGAATAAATAAAATCTTTTTTTAAAAAATTAATTTCAAAAAAATTTTAAAAATAAAAAAATTACTTTCCACAAAGATTTGTACTTTAGGTTGAAGTAAGTCTTCCTTACCTTTTCTGAATAATTAAATTCTCTTTTATTACTTTTCTAATCAAATACATAAATAGCAGCTGTTAATATTAAATAGAAGTATAAATTAAATATAAAATATAGAACTTGCCCTGTAATAACCCATCAAAAACTTATAGGAATTTGGGGCTCAGCTGCCTTAGTCAGATGAGCATCCAGCTCTTGGTTCAGGTCATGATCTTGCAGTTGTGAGAACTAGCCAGCTCTGCATTAGACTCCACACTCTGCAAGAAGTCTACTTCAGATTCTCTCTCTCTCTCAAATAAATAAATAAATAAAATATTTAATTAAAAAAAAACTTATAGGAATCCTAAGAAAACCTAGCAGCATAAATACTATGTATCTACTGCTAATGATATTTATATTGTAAAACAAATGGTAATTCAGACAACCAACCTAATTAGTAAACATCGATTTATTCAAAGTATAAAGCATAATAGTCTATCTGATCTCACAACACTTTGGAACCTCTCTGGAGACACGCTGCATTCAGGTTAACTGAAAATAGAAAAGTAATACCTACAAAATAAAAACTGTATAGTACAAATAGACTGTCCCAAAACTGGCAATGTGTTCATGAATGCAGATTACCAAGCTCCAGTCCCAAAGATTCTGGTTTGATAGTTTGGGACTGAGACTTGAACATTTATGATTTTAGTAAGCCATAGATCTGATGTACATTTAGGGTTTCAAACATCAGTGCCATATTTGTCCATGGAACAGAGATTTCTAGGAGTTATAATGTTACAGAAAACTTCATGAAGCTAGGCATGTGTATGGTAGGTCTTGAAGGAGGGACTCTGGCTTTCTTTCACCTACAAAACCCTCATTCCTTTTTTCCTTTGACACTACAGTTACACAGGGAGCCGTCCCATCTCCAATATGGTGATTGTTGATGTGAAAATGGTGTCTGGTTTTATCCCCTTGAAACCAACAGTAAAAATGGTAGGTGTATTTTAAGCCTAATAGATCTCATACAAAAGGATGCTCTGTGTCTTCAAACTAAGACCATATCAATATCAAAGCCTTATTTATAGCATCCTGCCTCAAGAAATATTCTTCCAAAACCCAGGAAATTCATTTCAATAATCGCTTCTTTATCTCTAAGTGAGGGAGTTTTGTGATACTAGAGAAACACAAGAGGAGTCCCTGTCCTTGAGCTGTACATGGGCCAGTTAGGGATTTAAAGCACCTAGGCATGAAATTTTATTTTACTGTAACAATGCAAGACAGACTGTGATTAAGTACCAAATTGTCTGATATGATCTAAAAAATTTGGCAATGATAAAGTCAATCTGGACGAGATTCGTCACAGATGCCAGAGGGTCTAATTGTTACCTGGATATTGAAGCATGATGGAAATCCTGATCTGAAAATACCTGACTTCTGTCTCTTCATAGAAAGCCAGATAATTTTTTCACAGCCAAGATACAACAATGTTGAAGCCTGTATCCAAATCTAATTCCTCTCCCCTCATCCATCTTTTATATATTTAATGTGCCCTGGCTATTTAATCATGAAAATGATTTATAGGAATCCTTCCCCTGACATCATTTGGACATTTGTCCCTTACTACAGTCTGCTCTCATTTTCTAACTTTTTAAATTTTCTAACTTTCCTCAGCTTGAAATATCTAGCCATGTGAGCAGGACAGAAGTAAGCAATAACCATGTCCTCATTTATGTGGAACAGGTACGAGTTCTGACATTTTGGGTGACACTATACTTATTGGTGGTCTTTTTAAGTGGATCTCTAGAAAATAAGTAGTATGAGGAAAGCAGTAATTAGTAGCGCCCTTCCAGAAAGTTCCTTTATTCTAAGAGAATAGAACTCTCCTTTTAGATCCATGGAGTGTTCTGCTCTCTTTAATTATGTTAAAATTGGAAAATAAGTATTTCTATAAAATTTCAAGTAGAAAATCAATAGAACAAAAGATATATTGTTTCTGTTGTTTTAAAGACCTCCTCCCAAAGAATAAATATACCACATGATGATTGATCGATGATAGTATAAACATTCTAATGTATCACTATATAAGAAAAAATAAAATATAGACCTCATGAATATCTTCAAATATGACTATAAATCAAAGGAAATTATTTATTTGGCACACAAAAAGAATAGTTCAATAATTACAAATGGTACAAAGCCAAGTCTCTGCATCTTAGAAACCATTCACATGGGCCCAGAGAGTTAATCTCATACAGAGGACTACAAGAGAATATAGATTGTCTCAGGTGTTTAGGAGAAAATCAGGGGAATTTTGTTCAGGGTAGAAGTTGCATATAAAACCCATCTTGGGGGCACCTACGTGACTCAGGTTGTGGTCTCAGGGTCATGAGATCGAGCCCTTCATCAGGCCTCAGGCTTAGTGGGGAATCTGCTTGGGATTCTCCCTCTCTCTCTGCCTCTCCCCTTGCTCATGTGTTCTCTCTCTCTCTCTCTCTCTCTCAAATGAGTGAATAAACATTTTTAAAAATAAGAAAATAAAACCCATCTTGTCATCCATCAATGTTTGTTCACAAAAAAGACACTAGTGCATAAGAATCAGAGAATATAATTTACTCAGGAAAGAGGAAAGGAGGCTTTCTTGCCTCTTCATTACTCCCACTTTTCCTTTCAGGTAGCAAATCAGACACTCAGCTTTTCCTTCATGGTTCTGCAAGACATCCCAGTAAGAGACCTCAAGCCAGCGACGGTTAAAGTCTATGATTACTATGAGACAGGTAAGTCAAAGGAAAGTGAAGCAGCTACAGAATCTCAACCTAGAGCCAAGAAGTGGATTCTGTTGTTAGAGCAGACCCTAGTTTTAGTCCATTCAGTCAGTAGTACAGCTATTTGTCTCTTTGCTCTGAGATACATAGTGTAGAAACTATTAACAGAAGAAATTTATCAATATCTATTGAGTCAGAAACTTAGAAATTTTAAAAGAAAGATATTTGATCACTGCTCTCAAAGAATTTAGACATAGAGAATGTAATACACATAAAAAGATGATGTAATGAGGAAAAGCAGTTTATGAAAAATGAAGTGTTAGAATATGGATATTTTAACTATCCTGTTCAACACTTGTATATTTATGCAGTTTTGATAATCCTGATATGATGTACTTTTCTCCACAAGTAAAGTAGACAGACTTAATATGGGCTCCAGTTTATAGATTTTTTTTTTGTCTCCTTTCATTCAACAATTCTTTCAGATGAGTGGGCCATTGCTGAGTACGTCGCCCCCTGCAGCATAGGTAAGAGGTCACACGCCACGGGGCACCTGGGTGGCTCAGTGGGTTAAAGCCTCTGCCTTCAGCTCAGGTCATGATCTCAGGGTCCTGGGATCGAGCCCCTCTCGGGCTCTCTGCTCAGCGGGGAGCCTGCTTCCCCCTCTCTCTCTGCCTGCCTCTCTGCCTGCTTGTGATCTCTCTCTCTGTCAAATAAATAAATAAAATCTTTAAAAAAAAAAAAAAAGAGTTGACACACCAGGACCACCATCATTCCACAGGAACCGTGATCCCTAAACTCCCTTCTACATTAAAAATTCTCTACAAGTATTTTCCTAGACCCAAGTCTGTTCATAGGGCACATTCCCACACAAAGAGAAAACTGTGGAGAAGGGCACTTACTCCGTAGGTGGACCCCAACTTCAGATATTCACACTATTAGCAGTAAAGTCAATAAGCATTGTTTGCTCATTTGTTGGTAAGATAGCTCTCACTAACAGGCATCATTTTCCATCACAGCTGATTTGTTTCCTTGAGACAAAGTCGAGCCCAACGTCTGTTTTTATAAATGAAGTTTTTATTGGAACAGAGCCACGCTTGTTACGTTATTTTCTACAGCTGCTTTCAAAAGTTGAGTAGCTATGACAGAAGCCACATGGCCTGCAACATCCCAAATATTGACCATGTGGCCTTTCCCAGCCGAAGTGTGCCAGCCTCTGTTCTAGCCCCCTCTGCTGCCCAGGAGGCTCAACTGAGGGAGTCTCCTTGAGAAAACCTCACAACCTTCCTATGTTTCTCTTTTTTCCATAGATGCGGAGCACAGCAATGTTTGAGAACCATAATTAGGCTACATATCTTGCTGGATTCCTGTCCTATACTTCTATTTAAAAGAAATGGAGTTGTTTGTCTCTGTGAAACAGACATCAAGGAAGCTTGTTGAATAAACGTAAGTCTCTGGTCAAGCTATCATTTGTTCAGTTGTTTACTTATCAAATATTAATTACATGTTCACATAAAGAGTTATATTATTTTAGTGTGAAGAAGACAGATGTGTAACAAATCTGCTTATAGTTCAGTGTGGATATTACATATAAAGTCAAACAGGGAATAACTGATAGTAGTTTACCTTCTGAGAGACCTCAAGGAAAAAATCCATTGGTCTAGGAAGCCTTTGCTTAGAGAGAGATAAGTAAGTAATATTGATTAGTAACTAGGAAGGCCTAAATATTTTTGGGGAGGAAACCGGAAATATTTGTCTTTGTCCCTAAGCTAAGACATCAAATATGGACTTCGCAAGATACTAAAATGATTGGAGTAAAAGAAAGTGTTGGAGGGGCACCTGGGTGGCTCAGTCATTAAGTGTCTGCCTTTGGCTTAGGTCATGATCCCAGGGTCCTGGGATTAAGCCCGACATGGGGCTCCTTGCTCAATGGAGTGCCTGCTTCTCCGTCTCCCACTCCCCCTGCTTGTGTTCCCTCTCTTGCTGTCAAATATAAAATCTTAAAAAAAAAAAAAATGTGTTGGAGACAGGCAGTATTGTGCAGTGATTTAAGTCTGATTCAGGGGCCAGATTGCCTAGAGACAAATTCAGACTCCGTCCATGCCTCACCAACTGAAGAGAGGAATTACTTAACCTCTCTGCCTCAGATTCCTTAAAAAGAAATGGGAGTAACAGACTCTCCCTCACAGTATTGTTATGAGGATAAACTATTCTCATGGAAGAGAGGAAAGAGAAATAGCTGAATCAAGCCAGGGCTTTTAAAGCTTTGGCTAAAATGAAGAGTATATAAGTTCCATTTGTATTCTATTGGCTAACGTAAGTCACATGACCAAGCCAAACTTTAATGGGGCACCCATTCAGTATGTTCTCACTTCCCTTAATGGGAAAAATCACAGGTCATGGGTGTCTCTCCTGGCCCCAAACTGTGCCACCTCGGGGGAAAGGGATGAAAGCAAAGTAAAAATATTCTTCTTACCCTCTTCAGTGCATCTATTCTTGGATCCACCCCCCTCCCCACCTCACACTTCCTCACTGGACTCTCTAACTCCCCAAGGGTACTCTCATCCATAACTACTAAAATCAATGTTCTGTGGGGGGTGATGGTGCAGAACTCTTATTGATGATGTCCCCTCTCATTTTCAGCCCTACTGTGGGTTTCTTCCTGTCTCCAACATTCTTTAAATGGGTGATTAGGTAGAGGAAAGGAGGATAAGTGGACCTATATTTGATTCAGAAGCCAAATTATCTTTCATTTGCTGTCCCCTTGATGAAAGGATTCCCAACTCACAAACGTTTTTAGGAGGAATTTTGTCTATTTACTTTTTATTTTTAACTTATATGGGTCCTCTCCTCTCCCTCCTCCTCTTTCTTTCCCCCTCCTCCTCCTTCTCCCCCCTGCTTCCTTCTCCACCACTTCCACTTCACCCTGCTTCTTCTTCTCCCCTTTCTCTCCATTCCCCTCTTCCTCCTTCTCCTTCTTCTTCTGCAAAAAATCAAATATTGATGTAATTTTATATTTGCATAGTATTTTAAACATCTCAGAGACTTTTCTAAATATCTCATTTTATCTAAACCATTTTGCAACTTATAATGAAATAATGTATCTAGGTCTTGTTCTGAACAGCAACAAAAAACAGCTAACATCACAAAGAGAAATAGACAACCTTGCATCCTGGTGGATGAATATAATATTTCCTATGAAGTAGCATTGCCAAAAAATTAAATCTAATTCTCTGTTCCTGAGAAAAAGCTAAGAAACAGTATGAAAAACCATTCTCCTTGGCCTTCCTCAGAATCAAAGTCACCGTGTGTCAAAATGGAAAATTTAGAAGAAGTCTTTAAAGATGACCCAAAAGATCTGATCCTGAATGAATGTGGGAATTTTGTAAGAAACTAGAGGTTTCTCAATCAGAGGAATTAGATGGGACAACGAGAGGAAGGAAATAAAGGCAGGTTAGCTTGGAGCCTAAGAAATCCTCTCCTTAATCCACTTACTGATTTCACCTTAGGTTTTCCAAAGAGAAAAGAATGAACTCTACACTAATCCCTTCCTTCAAATGATCCAGGTAGTGTTATTTATCACTATGAATTTTGATCCCTTTCTTATGAAGTCAAGTATTGCTGATACACTCTTACATAAAGAATGGGAGAAGTAATAAACAGAGATTAACACATTTTTCCAATATTTCACTACTCCCAGACAAAGAGGTAAGTCTCTTAAAGCTAGGGCTCTTTATTAAATCCTGGGATTAAAATTCCATATTTCTAGGATCATATTTTTGCTTGCACAAGCAGGAAGAATATGTGTGTGGGCAGTAATGGCATCATCAAATAGAAACCAAAGAAGAAGTTGAAGGGGGAGGGTAATTTTATCCACTCCTGTATAAGAAAATCGTAACATGGGAGCCTAGCACCAGAAGTCTTTCTTTGAAAAAAAAAATTTTTAAAAAAAGTGTTTTTATCCAATAATGTGAGATTATGGAGAAGTATATATAAAAATGGAAACTACCAAAATGATAACTAGACTGTTCTCTCTTCCTTTATCTCTTCCTTTCTCTTTTTTCAAAAAAAAAAAATATATATATATATACCTGAACTGAACATACCTGCACATACCTGAACTGAAACTATACAGCTCATTTTTCTTTCAAAATATATGAAATAGTTCTCAGTTTCCCAGCTTCCGTCCCTGAATAGCATGGAAGGATAACTTACTGAAAATCAACTGGTGTTTTGTTTTTACTTCTAAAGGATTTGGGAAGGATGTAATCTGTGCTGATCCTAATCCCTTGTTTTTCCCTTCCCTCTTTCACACATTTATCCAGACCCTTGTGTTCTTTAGCCTTAAGAATTTCGAAGGTTAGAAACAGAGGTTACTTAAAGATAACGTTGTGAAAGCCCTGCCTACTGAGCAAATTACTTTAGATGCTCCTGAAGAAGAGGAGAAAGAAGTTTTTTGCAGGGAGGGAAGAGTAGAAACCCAGCTGGCAGGAAGAATCCAAAACCAGGAGTTGGGTGGAGTTTTGTGTGACCCAAGATAGTGGACATCTGTGGTCCCCTCCTCAAGCACCTAAGAGGCAAGACAGGGTCTCTCAATTAAATGGCTATGTGAGGTCCACTCTTAGCCACAGAGCTCTCAGTCTCAGCAAACAATCTCACACCCAAATCTAACATAGAAACACCCAAGCAACCAAGCTGAAAAGGGGGCTAAAGAGTTGGACAATGACATGGTCATATCAGGAGTAGCCATTTCAAGCAAACACCAAAGCAATCTTCCCATTTTGCTTTACAAATCCTAGTGTGAGAAAAACTCTAATAAAAACTATGATGTCTTGTCAAATGCTTTTATTGATTGGTTTAAATGTCATTCTTGTTATAGAAGAATATGCCTTTTTAAAAAGCTTATAACACTTTCCCAGTTTGTATTTAAAAAAGCTAAAGAAGGGGCGCCTGGGTGGCTCAGTGGGTTAAAGCCTCTGCCTTTGGCTCAGGTCATGATCTCAGGGTCCGGGGATCGAGCCCCGCATCGGGCTCTCTGCTCAGCAGGGAGCCTGCTTCCCCTTCTCTCTCTGCCTGCCTCTCTGCCTACTTGTGATCTCTCTCTGTGTGTCAAATAAATAAATAAAATCTTTAAAAATAAATAAAGTAAGCATCATGCTTACTATTAAAAAAAAAAAAGCTAAAGAACACTGGATTAATTTGGGGGGGGTAGAATAAAATAATTGGTTACTATTGCTGCATACCCAGGGTGGGGTGGGATGGGATGGTTGGAGAATCAGAACTATTTTTAAAACATTAGGTTTCAAAATAAATACAACTCACAACTGCTAGCCTTGGGGGATGAGGGTGGGGGGAATTGTGTGGGTTTTGTTTTGTTTAGTTTATTGGTTAGTCTTTTAAAGTAAGTTTTGTTTTTGTTTTTATTTGTTTTTGTTGGGTTTTTTTTTTTTTTTTGAGATTACTGGACCATCATTAAATGTGTACTGTGAAGAGATTAATGATATGTATAAAGGGCTTTACCAAAGTCCACTAAATAAACACTACTCAAGTACAGACTGCAAACCAAAATGTATCTTTGTTGTGACATTAATTGCAAATAGCGAGTATGGTGCTAAAGTATACACCAATGGAATTAGATGAGTGCTATGCACTTAATTTTAAAATAAAACTAGTTTTCAGTAAAAAAAAAAAAACAACTATGATTAATTCTCACCCAGCAATTTGGAAAAATGGAAGCAGAATTGGATTTAATTCAACATAAAAAAAAGAATGTTATGTTTCTTGAATGCCACAGTTTGTGGTTCCTAATTCATATCTGGTATGGCAATAAATGTTCTTAAAAACATGCCAACACTTCTATTTCCTTACACCTAAAAGTTGGAAATTCTTACTCTTATTTACCATCATTTTAAAACCACTGTGACTAATTCAGGGTGTAGCATAAAGTAGTCAATTTCTTCCTTCCTTCATCCCTCCCTTCCTTCCTTCCAATATTTCACTACTTCCTTCCTTCCTTCCTTCCTTCCTTCCTTCCTTCCTTCCTTCCTTCTTTCTTTCCTTTATTTCTAAGTAATTATTTTTCTTGAGATATGACTGACATACAAAAAAGATACACATATTTCATGTCTACATCTTGATAAGTTTGAAGATAAGTGTATACTTATGAAACCATCACCATATACAATGCCACAAATGTAACTATCATCAGTTTCTTCTCTCCCTCTTCTTTGATAAGAACATTTAACATAAGATCTACTTTTTTGAGAAACTTTTTATGGATAGCCACATGCAGAAGAATGAAACTGGACCACTTCCTTATGCCATACACAAAAATATACTCAAAATGGATGAAAGACCTCAATGTGAGACAGGAATCCATCAAAATCCTAGAAGAGAACACAGGCAGCTACCTCTGTGGCCCTGGCCACAGCAACATCTTGCTAGACACGTCTCCAAAGGCAAGGGAAGCAAAGGCAAAGATGAACAATTGGGACTTCATCAAAATAAAAAGCTTTTGCACAGCAAAAGAAACAGTCGACAAAACCAAAAGACAACCAACAGAATGGGAGAATATATTTGCAAATGGCATATCAGATAAAGGGCTGGTATCCAAAATCTATAAAGCATTTATCAAACTCAACACCCAAAGAACAAATAATCCAATCAAGAAATGGACAGAAGATATGAACAGACATTTCTGCAAAGAAGACATACCAATGACCAACAGACACATGAAAAAATGCTCAACATCACTCAGCTTCAGGGAAATATAATCAAAATCACAGTGAGATACCACCTCACACCAGTCAGAATGGTTACAATTAACAAGTCAGGAAATACAAGTGTTAGTGAGGATACAGAGAAAGGGAAATGTTGGGGGGATGCAAGGTGGTGCAGCTACTCTTGAAAACAGTATGAAGGTTCCTCAAAACATTAAAAATAGACCTACTCTATGACCCAGCAATTGCACTACTAGGAATTTACCCCAAAGACACAAATGTAGTGATCCAAAAAGGCACCTGCACACCAATCTTTATAGCAGCAATGTCCACAATAGCCAAACTATGGAAAGAGCCCAGATGTCCATCAACAGATGAATGGATAAAGAAGATGTGTGTGTGTGTGTGTGTGTGTGTGTGTGTGTGTGTGTGTGTGTGTGTATATTAACCAGCCATCAAAAACATGAAATCTTAACATCTGCGATGATGTGGATGGAACTAGAGGGTATTTATTATGCTAAGATAAATACTTCAATCAGAGAAAGGCAATTATGATCCTCACTGGTATGTGGAATTTAAGAAACAAAACAGAGGATCATAGAGGAAGGCAGGGAAAAATAAAATAAGGTGAAATCAGAGAGGGAGATAAAACAATAAAAGACTCAACTATAGGAAACAGAGTTGCTGAAGGGGAGGTTGGCAGGAGTAACTGAATGAATGGCATTAAGGAGGGCGTGTGATGTAATGAGCACTGGGTGTTATATGCAACTGATAAAGCACTGAACTCTACCTCTGAAACTAATAAAACATTATATGTGAATTTATTTAATTTAAATAAAATAAAAAGAAACTTTAAAGTATACAATACAATGTTGTTAACTATATGTGCTATGCTATACAGATTTCTAAAGCTTATTCACTATGCATAGGTAAAACTATATGCCCTTTAAACGGTATCTCCCTGATTCTTCTTGCCCTTGGTAACCACCATTAGTTCTTTGCCAGGTCTTGCTAACCACCATTCTATCTTCTGCCTCTACGAGTTTCATTGTTTTTGATTTCTGATATAATAAAATAGATTTTTTGTTTTTCTGAGTCTGGTTTATTTCCTTTAGCATAATGTCTTCAAAGTTCATCCATGTGGTAGCAAATGACAGAATTTCCTTCTTTTTAAAGCTAAGTATATTCCACTACATGTATATACCATATTTTCTCTATTCTAAGTGTCTATAGACACTTAGGTTGTTTCCATGTCTTTGTTACTATAAATAATGCTTCAATAAACATGAAAGTGCAGATATCTCTTTGAGATCCTGATTCCAGTTCTTTTGGGTAAACACCCAGAAGTGAGACTGCTGTATCCTAAGGTAGTTCTATTTTTAATTGTTTGAGGTTTTCCTCATGCTGTTTTCCATAATGGCTTTACCAATTTGCATTTCCACTGACAGTGTACAAGGAGTACCTCTTCTCCACACCCTTCTAAACACTTGTTATCTTTTGACTTTTTGATAATGGTTATCCTAACACTTGGGAAGTACTATCTCATTATGGCTTTATTTGCATTTCCCTGGTGATGACTGATGTTGAACACCATTTCATATACTGATAGGTCATTTGTATGTCTTCTCTAGAGAAATGTCTATTTGAAGAAATGGTCTTTTGCCCTTTTTTAAATCATTTTTTTTTTTTGGTGTAGTTTTGGGGAGTTTGGTGGGAGAGAGGTTTTTTGTTTTGGTTTGGTTTGGTTTGGTTTGGTTTTTTTTTTGTTATTGAGACCTGTGAGTTCCTTATATATTTTGGATATTAACCTTTTATCAGATACATGATTTGAAAAATTATTCTTTCCCATTCTGTAGGTTATCTTTTCACTTTGCTAATTATTTCCTTTGCTGTACAGAAACATTTTAGTTTGATATAATCCATTTGTCTATTTTTGCTTTTGTTGCCTATGCATTTAGTGTCTTATCCAAGAAAGCATTGCCAAGTCATTTGCTCTCTGTTTTCTTCTAGGAGTTTTACAGTTTTGTGCTTAAGTCTTTTGAGTTGATTTTTATGTATGGTGTAAGATAAGGGCACAATTTCTTTTGTATGTAGATATCCAGTTTTCCCAAAAACATTTACTGAAGACAATAGATTGTGATTCTTGTCCCCCTTGTCAAAGATCAATTTACTATAAATGCATGGGTTTATTTCTAGGCCTTCTCTTTTGTTCCATTGGCCTAAGTGTCTGTGTTTTTTTGGGTTTTTTTCTTTTTTTCTTCTTTGCCTTTTATTTTCTTTCCCCCAAATGTGTTTATTTTATTTTTTCAGTGTTACAAGATTACTTGTTCATGCACCATACCCAGTGCTCCATGCAATATGTGCCCTCCTCAATACCCACCACCAGGCACACCCAACCCCCCACCCCCTCCCCTCCAAAACCCTCAGTCTGTTGCTCAGAGTCCACAGTCTCCCATGGTTCATCTCCTCCTCTGATTTCCCCCCTAAGTGTCTGTTTTTATACCAGTACTATACTTCTTTGATGCCACAGCTCTGTAATACAGTTTGAAATCAGAAAGTGTGATGCCTCCTGCTTTGATCTCGCTCCAGATTGCTTTGGCTATCCAGGCTCTACAACAGTTGGAGACGTTAACAACCCTCTATCAGAAGTAGACTTTGAGAAACAAACTGAGGGTTTTGGAGAGGAGGTGGGTGTGGGGACGGGTGATCCTGGTGGTGAGTATTAAGGAGGGCACGTATTACGTGGAGCAATGGGGGTGGTACATAAACAATGAATCTTGGAACACTAAAAAATATTTTTTTAAAAAGTAAATTTTAAAAATAAATAAATATAAATAAAAATAAATAAATGGAGTTACAGCAGGTAGAAAATCAGTAGGGATGTAGCTGAAGTCAACAACACCATCTGACAACTGGATATAAATGACATCTATAAACTACTTAATCCAAAATCAGCAGAATACACATTATTCTCAAGCTCACATGAAATATTCATCAAAGCAGACCACATTCTGGGCCATAAAATGCACCTTAACACATTTAAAAGAATAGAATTCATACAGTGTTTGCTCATAGACCACAATAGAATTAAACAAGAAATCAGTAATAGAAAAATACCTTGGAAATAAAATACTTGGAGATTTAAGAACATATTTCTAAACAATACATGAATCAAAGAAAAAATCTCAAGAAAATTTTATAATATTATGAACCAATATTATGAAGTGATAATAAAAATACAACTTGTCAG
>CM053611.1:36275064-36296388 GCA_028646535.1 Procyon lotor
AGACAAACTATGGAAAGACCCTAGATGCCCATCAACAGATGAATGGATAAAGAAGAGGTGGTATATATATACAATGGAATACTATGCAGCCATCAAGAGAAACTAAATCTGGCCATTTGCAACGATGTGGATGGAACTGGAGGGTATTATGCTAAGCGAAATAAGTCAGTCAGAGAAAGACAATTATCACATGATCTCTCTGATATGAAGAATTTGAGAGGCAGGGCGGGAGTTTGGGGGTGGTGGGGGAGAGAAATGAAACAGGAAGGGATGGGGAAGGAGACAAACCGTAAGAGACTCCTAAACTCATGAAACGAACTAAGGGTGGCTGAGAGGCAGGAGGGTAGGGATAGGGCGGACATTGGAGGGTATGTGCTATGTTAAGTACTGTGAAATGTGTAAGCCTGACGATTCACAGACATGTACCCTGGGGCTAATAATACATTATATGTTAATAAAAATTAAAAAAAAAATAAAACACCGTAAGTTAAATTACAAAAAAAAGAAGATATATAGATAGCAAATAAACATATGAAAACATGCTTCACATCATATGTCATTAGAGAAATGTAAATTAAAACAGTAAGATACCGCTACACACCTATTAGAATGACAAAAATTCAAAACACTGAAAAACACCAAATGCTGGTGAGAACAGATAATAGGAACTCTTTCACTGCTGGTGGACATGCAAAATGATACAGCCACTTTGGAAGACAGTTCATCAGAGTCTTACAAAACTAAATATATTCTTGCTGTACAGTCCAATGATTGCATGCCCTGGTATTTATCCAAATGAGTTGGAAAATTAAGTCCATACAAAAACCTGCACACAGATGTTATAAAGCTTCTAGAAGCTTTATTCATCATTGCCAAACTTGGAAGCAACCAAGATGTCCTTCGGTAGGTGAATAGGTAAATAAACTGTGATACATCAAGACAACAGAATCTTATCTAGTATGAAGAAGAAAAGAGCTATCAAGCCATGAAAAGACATGGAGGAAGCTTAAATGTGTATTACTAAGTGAAAGGAACCAATGTGAAAAGCCTGTATGAATCAAACTACATGACATTCCGGAGAAGGCATAACTCGAGAGAGAGCAAAAGATCAGCAGCTGCTAGTGGTTAAGGGAGAAGGTTGGATGCGTAGGCAGAGCACAGAGAATTTGATGGCAGTGGACTTATTCTGTAAGATACTATAATTTATACATATATATATGTATAAATTATACATTTGTCAAAACCCATAGAATGCAGGACAGGAAGAATGAGCCCTAATGTAAACTATGGATTTTGGGTGATAATGATGTGTCAGCGAAGGTTTGTTATTTTCTTTTTTTTTTTTTTTAAAGATTTTATTTATTTATTTGACAGAGAGAGAAAGATCACAAGTAGGAAGAGAGGCAGGCAGAGAGAGAAGGGGAAGCAGGCTCCCTGCTGAGCAGAGAGCCTGATGCGGGGCTCGATCTCAGGACCCTGAGACCATGACTTGAGCCAAAGGCAGAGGCTTTAACCCACTGAGCCACCCAGGCGCCCCAGGTTTGTTATTTTCAAAGGCGGTACCAGTCCGGGCAGGATATTCTTTGTGGAGGTTGAATGTGTGGGAGCAGGATATATAGGAATTTTCCAGGCTTTTGATTTTGCTGTGAATCTAAAAGTAGTCTTAAATCTAAAAAGTCTTAAGTCTAATCTAAAAAAGTCAGTCTTATTTTTTGAAAGAAAAATATATGTAGCTTTCAACTGCATGTAGATCTTGAAGACCTCTGTGTTCTTAGTTATTTCTCTCTCTCTTTGGACCTCAACAATTAGTCTAAACACCCATTTCAACTTTCAAACCCTTTTGGCCACTATTCCTTTCTTACTCTCAATATATGACCTTGCCCCATATTTTACTGAAAAACAGAGTTTATCAGCTGAGAGCACCAGAACTTTCCTTTCTACCATCCCAAGCAGATCGGAACTTAAACTAATCCTGTCTTCCATCCTCTCTGGGTCAGAGAAGATGTGTCCTTCTCCTCTCTGAGGATAATCTTACCCATTGTATTTGGGACACCAGGCTTTTTCAAATTTATTAGGTAAATAATTTAATTTATTAAATAAATGTATTAAATTTCTCTATTGGATCGTCTACCTCAACTAATAAATATGTTGAAATTGACCCCATTTTATGGGGAAAAAAAGAGCAAATTTTTTAAAAAAAAGCAACTTTCCTGGGGCTCAATTCACCATAACTACCATCCTGTTTCTCTCTTTTCTTTTGTAACTATTTCTTTTCTATTTTAACTAGGTACTAATTAACCATTCCCTGAAGAAATTAACCTTACATTCTTGCCCCTACAGAATAAATAGCAATTTACCAAGATAATCTTATATAGATATGTCTAGGCTTATGTCTGTTTCACAGTTAATTTTTTTTTTTAATTTTGTAAGCAGTACATATTTACTGAAGTAAATTTGGAAAATGCAGAAAGCCACAAAAGTAAAAATTAGCTACCTCTTCCCTTCATTTCCTGAACAATTCAGTCCAATGCCACTAGATGGAGCCAGGCAAGCTGGCTGCCACACTGAATGAGAGGTAAGATAGGAGTGGAGTGTACAATGCTGATAAGGGTGAGAATGTTGACCAAGGAAGGTGGTCTGATTCAAGTTGTCAGAGCCAGAATAAGAAGAGGAAGATGGTCTTATGGATGGGATAGTCTATCTGTGGACCAGGAGTATCGGGGCATCAGGGTATGAAGCCAATCAGATTATGTATGTGTATATATGTATGTATGTATGTCTAAACATACATACATTCCCTAGCTCTGTTTGCTGAGAGAGCCTGGTGTACCTACAGCCCAGTTTTGATTTTTAATATTTTCCTCTAAAAACAGCAAGAAAACATAAGTCTTTATAGAAATGATGATCCCAGATTTGGAGAAGGGAAATCATAAAATGAGCCTGAAATATTCTAGACCTGAAAATAAAGAATCGTTCAAAGAATGATAAGGACAAGTCAAAAGGACTCAGAAACCAGCTTAAAAGATGGCCAAATGGGGGCCAATTTAGCATCCAAATAATGACAGTAAGAGATTATAACCCATTAAATAAAACAGGAAGCCGTTACTCCATATTGGAATAAACAAATAAATGAATGCATTGAAATTTTGATGAGAAGCAAGACATTTACATATTCGGATAGTACATAAAATATTTGTTAATTATAAAGGGAAAAAATAACTTTATAGGCCAGAAGCCTGGCACGTATCATCTTAATCAAGTGATCAAATTTAATATTGCCAAAAATGGGAGAAATTGAAACTTATGCCGCCTACAGTAGGAACACAGTGTGGGATATTCCTACTAGAGATGTAAATGTCTTCTACACATTTCTATTTGAATGTCTTACAAACACATCAACTGTTGCCCCTCCTTCTCACTTTTCCTCTCCTCCTATGTGAACTGCCTTGATAATGACAGGATCATGACTTAATCAGCTAAATTTACTCTTTCTCCCTCCATTCTGGATCCTAACCTGAAACACCATTATCTCTCACTTTGTAAGAACCTCCTTTCTGATCTCTTTGCTCATCTTCTTACTCTCTTAAACTCATTTCCTACATAGCAATCATGGTTTTTTAAATGTCTGTAAGAGTACACCACTCTTTTGCTTAAATGCTTTTACTGGCTACTCATTACTATTGGAGTAATATCCAACGCCCTTGCATGAT
The DNA here is from genome assembly GCA_028646535.1 of Procyon lotor. Taxonomy (NCBI): domain Eukaryota; kingdom Metazoa; phylum Chordata; class Mammalia; order Carnivora; family Procyonidae; genus Procyon; species Procyon lotor. Next base: position 36,278,775 of record CM053611.1, read on the forward strand.
CCAGATCTTTCTCTTCAAACTCTTGACACTATCCTCCCTATGCACTGTGCTCCATTCACACTGGCTTTCTTCCAGTGTCTTAAATGTTCCAAGGCCTTTTGTCATTCAGTAGTACTAACCCATTTGCCTGGAAACCTCCTTTTCTCTAATCTTTCCTGGCTAATTCTTACTCAGGGATCAGCCCCAAATCCTTTCTTTTTCTGGATACCCACCAATCTGTCTTCCACACTGCTACCAGGATGTTAATTCTGAAGCACAAAATTGATCGTGTCACTTCTCTGTTTTAGAATCTTTTGGTGAACCCTTAGCTTAGCCCCAGATCCCTACATTCTGGGCCCTGCCTCCTTCTCTGCTCCCAGCCCCCCCAACCTGTTCTCCTCACAGGTGGCCCTGACTGTGTGAAGGGCATCAGGGAGACCATGCCCTTCGCATCCCCATGTGTTGTCTCCTCTTCCTACTCTATCATCAGAAGAACGTCTGTTCTTCCTTCTAAATTCAGATCCAGGAGAATTATCCCCAGGAACTTTTTCTCTGTCAGATTCACGTGTCCCCCTACCATTTCCTCAACACACTAGATTTAAGTCTTCCAGGACACTTGGTGCACAACGGTGTCATCATTTATTTATTCATTTGTCACTCTCAGGGCTTTTCAGCTTCAGGAATCGGAGAGTTCCCCATATGGAGTAAGTGGGCAAACAAATGATGGCGAAATGAATGACTTGTTTACACAAAGTGCCGTCATCAATCTGCACAAATTAGTTTGTTTTTGTTGTGGGTCTATAAATTGTGCAACTAAAGGTGTTTTTCAGATAATCCAAATGAAAATTTTCAAGGTTCAGCCAGCCAGCTTTTCAAAAGTCCCTCAGTTTGTTTTCCTTAAAACGTTTACTCTATGGGTTTGTTTGGTTTTTTTTAAATGGGTATCAGTCCCATAGCTCAAACACTAGAACGGATGAAAAGCTATACAGTGGGGGTGCCTGGGTGGCTCTCTTGCTTGAGCTTCCGACTTGATTTCAGCTCAAGTCATGATCTCAGGGTTGTGGGATCCCATGATATGGGATGGAGCCCTGCATCAGGCTCTGTGCTTAGCAGGGAACCTGCTTGAGATTCTCTCTCTCCCTCCCCTCTCCCATCCCCCCACTTGCACATACTCTCTCTCTCTTTCTCTCAAATAAATAAATGAATCTTTAAAAAAAAAAAGCTTTTATACAGTGAAAAGCTGGCTTCTCACCCTTGCTCCAGATTTACCTGCTTCTCACTCACTCCTCCCTATAGGCAATGCCTTTTCTTACTGTTTTGTGTAACTTTCCAAACTGTCAATACCCAAACAAATGTGATATTCACTCTTCTTTCCACCTTGTTGACATAAAAGGTAACATAAACTCACTTTTTATTTTCACATAATGTATCTTAAATGTGTTTCTGTACCAGTGGAGATTTTTTTCACAGGTTCACGGCATTACATTGTGTGCATATCCCATGTCTCATAACCTGCGCCCTTGATGTAAGTTCGAGCTGTTTCCAATCTTTTACTACTACAAACAATACAGCAATCAATAATCTTGAACATACACCATTTTGCAAGAGTGCTAATAAAGCAACAGACTGAATTCCTAGAAATGTAACTGCTGAGTCAAATGATTTGTGCCCTTATAGGGCTTTTTTGTGATTTATTTTCGATAGATAGATGTTTTCTATATTGACAAATATAGTTCTGTATTAATTTTATGTCCAACTAACTCACTGACTCTCTACTCTTTGATGTAATTTCTTAGTTGGTTCTCTCTTTTTTTTTTAAGATTTTATTTATTTATTTGATAGAGAGAGACACAGTGAGAGAGGGAACACAAGCGGGAGGAATGGGAGAGGGAGAAGCAGGTTTCCCGCTGACCAGGGAGCCTGATGTGGGGCTCGATCCCAGGCCCCTGGGATCATGACCTGAGCCAAAAGCAGATGCTTAATGACTGAGACACCCAGGCACCCCTTTAGTTGGTTCTCTTATATTTTCCAGGTATAAATTATCTCATATTCAGATAATCATCATTTCATCTTTTCTTTTTATACTTAATACCTCTATTTTACTTTATTTGTATTTGCTGAAATGTGTAGAACAAATTTAGAATAGTAGAGAGAGCCTCTTTGTCTTCTGTTTTCCCCTACTGTACATACTTTAATGTTTTCATATTAAGCATGGTTCTGGCTTTCAAGAAAAGATAACATACATGTACAATTATGGAATTAACCATTCATTACTCTTTTACTGAAGTTTTATAAAGAGTGACTTTAAATCTCTTCCTGCATCTACGGAAATAAAATCAACTTGGTCATGATGTAAAATCAGTTCTTCGTTGATGTGCTGTTGGATCATGTTTAACTTTTCATTTAAGACATGTTATCAATATTCCTGAGTGAGATTAGCTTCTATATTATCTTTGCCAGGTCTGGTTATCAATGTTATACTTAGTTCATAAAAAGAAGTTGTGGAGTTTCTTGTTTTTCTATAATCAGAAACAATTCACAAAATTTTTGAGCATATTAAGTGAAATAATTGAAGCAAGATGCTCAGCACAATGCCTGGCACAAAGCACTTACAAATATTAGCTATTACCAACTTTCAGTGATTCTAAGATACACATCTTTTCACATCTTTGAAACCAGAATGGTTTTACAATCAGTAGTATATCATAATTCAATTAGATGAGATTTTTTCTTTAAATAGTACCTTAGATAATGGTGTTCTTTAGATCAATGATATCTTAGAGGCGATAAAATGCAGTAATATAACTTTCTCCACTATGCCTGTCTAGGCTATTAGACTCTGAAACTAGTAATTAAGTCATGTTCAGTCTACTTCAAAGCCATATTGTTCCCCCTCTCCCCACTGTTTCAACCTTACTTTAGGTCTTTATTTTCTCTCACTGCAACACTGAAATAGTCTCCTGATTGATCTTCTTGTCTCCTACATTGCTCTGCTCCAACGTATGTACCACCTTCCTACCAGAGTGATGATCACGCTTCTCCCATGTCTAACTCATTTCTACACAGTTGTCTACAGAATGAAATCCAAATTCTCCGCTATGGCACAAAAGCTCTAACTCTCTCTCTCTCTGGTCTCATCCCTAAGCCTTAGCCAAGCTGAACTTCTTTCTGTACTTGCAGATTACCCAACATCCGTGTTGTTTCAAAACCCATGTTTTTCATCACACTGACCTTTCTATTTAGAATACACTTTGCACCTGTCTCTGTATGACCTAGGAATCCCTCTGACAATAAGTAACAGAAAAGCAACCAGTAGTTGTTTAAACAAATAAGAAAGAAGTCCGTAGGTTGACATTTCAAGATTGACACAATTGCCCAATAATGCCGGCAGACACCAAGGCCCTTTCTATCTTATTTAACATCCGGACCTTCATCCTCCTCCTGTTGCTTCACCTCATGATGGTACTGAATTTTCAAGTATCACACCCATTTTCCATACAGGAAGAATGAGGAAAGATATTCATTGTGTGACTACTGAAACTTTTTCTTTTTTTTAAGAGAGCGAAAGTTTTCCATAAGCCCACGCTGCAGCACTTTTCCACTTATATGTCATTGGTCAGAATATCAAGCTAGACCCATAGCTTGAAGATGGCTAGGGAGAAAGATGTTGCATGAATAGTATTTCTATTAAGACCCATATACTTCCTAATTCTATTTTTTCTCAATTCCAAAATAATCCTCCCTTATTCTTAATGGCATGAGTTTTCCTGCATTTTGTTCCTTGCTTTCTTTTTCAGGAACTGCCTTTTTTCTATCTCCTACTTTCCCTCCTATCTTATCCTTTTACCTCAGTAAATACAGTAAGTATTTGCAAAATAACTTAAAAATTACATAGAACCTGTTCTCTTTTCTGTCAAGAACTTGTTACTCAGGTACCCTACTCTCCTTATTTCGATGCCGTTCTAGACCAAAGCCCAGAGCTCTTCTTCAGTCGTTAAGATTCAAAAAATAAATATTTATTTTCATGGGTTCACTAAGGTTAACAGTTTTTTAAAACTCTGTTCCGCATAACATCATGTGTAAAACTATCCCAAGAAGCTGACAGCCCAGACATTACCATCCCCATATTTTTTGATGAGGAAATTAAGGCTCAGGGCAGTCAACTGAGTTATCTAGGACCTTATAGCTGGGTCAGAACTAGGATTCAGTGTCCTGACAATTGATCCAATAACTTTTTCCTCTAAGCTCATTTTTCCTCTTCCCAAGAAGTGGAAGCTCCATTTTGGGTGAAGGGAGCATTTTCGATAAAACTTACCTCTTTATCTATGATTATACTGCAGTGATGCCATTTCTCCTGAGGATAATCTCTCTGTCCACTCACTTAACATCCACCTCACACATTCTCAGCCTTTTCTTGGGATTATCACTTCTCACTCCACAATATGGAACCTCTCCCCTTTCACTTGACCTTCCCACTCAGCATTTATAGAAGCAACATTTCATTTAAACTTGTTCAAGTTTCTTTCCTCTTAAAGAAACTCCCTGTCACCCAACGTCTCTCCAAGGACTGCCCTATCACTCCCCATTCCTTCAGACAAACTCAGCAAAATTGGCTCCAGTTCTCTGTTTTCTTCTCACTCCACAAGCTGCCATTAGGCTTCTGCCCAACATAGACCAAAACTACTGAGTCTCAATGTTCTTCTTGTGCCTAAATCTAGGGGGAAAGAAAAAAGATCATGTAATCTATTGTTTGATTTCACTGTGGCATTTGACATGGATAGCCAGGGATTTAGCAATAACAATCTTTACAGATCATCTTTGTAATTTATAAGGCAACAAATTAATCCTTGTAATGTTATTAACCCCTCCTCCTTTAAGTAAATAATCTGGCAAGTAAGTATTTCTTTATTTCTAGTTCTTAGAAATAACTTAATTTCTGTTGTATTTTGAATCAACACATAAAATCATGTAAATTGCTGAAATGATTTTTTTCCTAATTCTGTATGCCATTAATAGATGCCTTAGCATCAAGCCCTATAACTGCAACTAGTGAAAAATCTTCTCTTGATTCTTCCCTTCTTAAAAATGTCCTTTTGTGGGGAAGGGCTTCGAGATCCCACACACTCCCATGTTTCTCTCTGTTGAGCCATTCTTATTCCACTGGGCTTCCCCTGCCCATCATGTGGACCCTGGGGTTCCCTGGGGCTCTGTCCTGGACTCTTTTCTCTTTTCACCACCATATCCTATCTGGGTATTCTCATCCATTTCCGTGGCATCAGCTTTCCCAACAAGCTGAGAAATCTCTAATCTGTATAAGTAGACCAGATCTCAGTAAACGGGCAGTGTTCCGATCATTTCAACTTTAATCTGCAGTAACAGATTTTGTATATCCTCATTGGACAGCTCAAAATGGAACACTATAATCACATTTTCACATGTATGAGGACACTCATACTAAGAATAGAGATGATGAGAGACGGAGATAGTGATAAAGAAATGATTTAGTTAGGATACAAGCTTTGCTGCTCCAGTGAGGAGATGTCAAAATGCAATGACTTAAATGGGAGAAAGTATTTTTCGATTACATGAAAGTCTAGGCTACAGCGTTCTGTGGATGATTCAGGAACTCAGACTGTGTCTTGCTTGTTGCTCTGCCTTCTTCAACACATGGTTTCCAACTTAAGGTCTACAACAGAAGCTCTGAGAGTAATCATCACACTCATGGTTTAGCCAGTGCTGAGGAAGGAAGGGGGAGCACAAAACCCAACTCTTTCTTTTGAAGTCATGAAAAGCTACAACCATCACTTCCACTCATACCCCAATCACTGGAACATAGTCCTATGCCACACTCAGCTTCAGGGGAGAAGGCTAGAAAATGAAAGTTTTCAGCAAGGCAGCTTGTGCCCAGCTAAAACTCAGGAGTTCTGTTGCTTTTTAAAAGCTTTTATTTACTTATTTGAGAGAGAGAGAGAGCATGAGCCGGGGGGGTGGGGCAAAAGGAGAGGGAGAAGCAGGCTCCCCACTGAGCAGGGAGCATGATGTGAGGTTTGATCCCAGGACGTTGGGATCGTGACCTAAGCTGAAATCAGACGCTTAATTGACAGAGCCACCCAGGTGCCCCCTCAGGAGTTCTATTTTTTAAGATTATAAAGACAAAATTGGAGGGTGCCTGGGTGGCTCAGTGGGTTAAAGCCTCTGCCTTTGGCTCAGGTCATGATCTCAGGGTCCTGGGATTGAGCCCCACATTGGGCTCTCTACTCAGCAGGGAGCCTGCTTCCCCCTCTCTCTGCCTACTTGTGATCTCTCTCTCTCTCTCTGTGTCAAATAAATAAATAAAATCTTTTAAAAAAATAAAATAAAGATAAAATTGGAGAAGGGGTCATAGGATACCACCAACAGTTTCTGCTGCATGGATGTGAAATGAATGTTTCTGAAATCAGTACCTTTACTTACTCTGTTCACTACGATATTTTCTATTTTACTATATTCTAGCTCATGTTTTTTAAATCTTGGTCATAACTCACTGATCATATCATAGCTCATTGTAGATGATGCTCCACAATATGAAAAACATTGCTCTAAGCCTACTGTGTCAAACATGGTAACCAGTAGCCACATGGGCTATTGAGCACTCAACATGTAGCTCATCTAAACTGATAGGTGTTGTAAGTATAGGATCCTACACCAGATTTCAGAGTTAGTACAAAAAGAGAATGTGAAGTATCTTAGCAATTTTTATATTGATTAAATGTTGAAATTATAATATTTTGGCAATATTAAGTAAAACAGATAATCAAAATTAATTTAATCTGCTTATTTTTGTTTTTTATTGTGGCTACTAGAAAATATAAAATTACATAGGAGGCTCACATTATATTTCTGTTAAGCCATACTACTCTAAACTCTAGATGCAGATGTTAAACTCCCTTTGAATATTAATACTTGAATATTCCATGAGCACTCTCTTTTTTTTTTTTTCCTTTTTTCTTTTTTTCTTTTGAGAGAGAGAGTGTGTGTGTGCACAGGCAGGGGGAGGGACTAGGAGGAGAGAGAGAGAGAATCCCAAGCAGACTCCACGCCCATTGCAGAGTCTGACCTGGGGCTCCATCTCATGACCTGAGATCATGACCTGAGCTAAAATCAAGAGTGGGACACTTAACCGGCTGAGCTACCCAGGTGCCCCTACAAGCACTTTCTAAAACCAGACTCTATCTTCCTAGCACTCAACCCTTCTTCTGTCCTTCATTCCCACTCAGTATTCCCTCTGTTTCATTCAATCAGTTAAAGGCAACACAATTCATTCCATGACCAGCCAGGAAAATTGAAGGTACATTTCATCACATTCACATATTCCCTGTGTTCTATAATTTTACCTCTTAAATATATAAATTTATCAGTCTTGGGGCGCCTGGGTGGCTCAGTCGTTAAGCGTCTGCCTTCGGCTCAGGTCATGATCCCAGGGTCCTGGGATCGAGCCTCGCATCAGGCTCCCTGCTCGGCAGGAAGCCTGCTTCTCCCGCTACCATTCCCTCTACTTGTGTTCCCTCTCTCGCTGTGTTTCTCGCTGTCAAATAAATAAAATCTTTAAAAAAAAAAAAAATTTATCAGTCTTTTTCTAATGTGATTATGAATGTCCTAGTTCAAAACTACCATCATCTCTCACCTATATAATTCTATCAGCTCCCAAATTGGCCCCTCTGCCTCCTGGATGGTTTCCTTCCAGTCAGTCTTCCAAATTTCAGCAAAAGCAATCTTTCTGAGAAACAAAGCCAGAGAAGTGACTCCACTGATCACTCCCCAAGCACCTTAATAATGCCAACAAGTTCCTTTGTGATTTGAGGCCAGCTTGCATCACCACTTTCGTGAACACTTGGGCATTTTTTTCTATACCAAGTACTTTTCATTTCACTGAATGTGTCTTGATTATGTTCATCTCCTGAGCCTTTGTATAAGTTATTCCTCATGTGCTTAGAATGCATTTTTCATCCCCTTCTTTCCTCTGGCTAAACACTACTCACACTTCAGAGCTTAATTAAAATTTTGTTTTGCCATAGATTTCCTTTCCAAAGCCCAAAAGTGGCTTATGTGCTCCCTCTTCTGTGCTCCCACAGCATCCTGAACTTCAGTAATAGGGTCTGGCTACTGAAAGGATACGATCATGCCATTTGAGACAGCATGAATGCACCCTGAGGGTATTATGCTAAGTGAAAGAAGTCTGACTGAGAAAGACAAGTACCGTATGATTTCACTCATAAGTGGAATCTTTAAAAAATGTATAAAAAACAGAAACAGGAATGGGACCTATAAATACAGAGAATAAACGGTATTCCCCCCCTCCAGTGGGAGCTGGGGAGGGCGCAGTGGGCAAAATGGGTGAAGGGGAGTGAGAGGTTCAGGCTTCCAGTTATGGAATGAGTAAGTCACAGGAATAAAAGCCACAGCATAAAGAGTATCATCGATGATACCGTACAGCAATGTATAGGGACAGATGGGGACACTTGTAGTGGGTGGACATAGCATAATGTATAATGTATAAATTTGTCACTATGTTGTACACCTGAAACCAATGTAACAGTGTGTCGACTATACCAAAAAGTAAATAGATAAGTAACATTCCATAAAAGCTCATGTATAAAAGATATTTGTAGGAGCATTAGATGGGTGAAAGGATTAGTAGAGTGCTATCTCAGTGGACACATTGCCCAGCAGTATGGGCGGTATATGACACACTCCTAAAAGAAACATGCACAACAATTGTTGGTAACAGTGGTGTCTGAGTGAATTAAACAATACCATCAATTTTAGTAAAACACCGTATTTAGCGCTTTGTGCTGCGTGTCATACACTCCATATAGGAGCATGTCCAAAAGGTGATCCTGGCAATGCTGGCTTCACAAATGACTCAGTGCACTGCTATTTCCAAATAAAAAGACACAAAATATAAAAAGGAAACAATCACAGTCGAAGAATACAATAACCAATAAAATTACACTAGAAGAAATCAAGAGTACATTAGGAGATACAGAAAAATATATCAGAGATCTGGAAAACAAGGTAATAACAGAAAGCATCCAAGTTGAAGAGCAAAAAAAGAAAAAAAAATGTTTTAAATGAGGAAAAGTTAATGAGTCTTTTGTACAGGATCAAATAAATATTCATATTTCAGGGTCCAATTAAATAATAATGTTTGCCTCCTGTATTAATATAATATCTAAGTAATACATAAGCTGGGTACCATTATAATAATAAAAATTCCTTGTTTCTTTATCTGGTTTCATACCCATAGAACATAACTTTTAGTGCGTTTCTGTTTCTACATATTTGACCACTCCATCTCCATAATTTTGCATGATGCCTCGCCCTGCTAGGCTCAATAAATTCTTATAAAACAACCAGTTGGATGGATGGACTAATGGGTGGACAAAATAGTTTATTTGATTAGAGATTGTTGAGGAGTAGCATATTTAGAAATCTGTAACAAAATTTGTTTGTATAGTAAATATAAATTGGGTTCTTTGTTATGCACAGTAGGTCAAAGAGCTTTTTTTTTTTTTTTTTTTTTGAGGTCCTGCTATTTCTCTTTTTATCTTTTCACTTTCTTAATACAGGAAAAATACTTTCTATCATCATTCTTCCATGGTCTTGCTCTTCATCCACAATCAGGTAATATCCCTAACTAAGGTCCCAAACGTATTGCTGTAATCTAATATTTCCATAGGGAATTACTGAATTCTGAAAGTGCTTCAACATTTGAGTAGGCATATCTAATGGAGGACTTGCAGGCCCGCTGACTTGAATTGAAATAGCTATTTTGAGCCTGTCCGGTGTTGCTTAAATTGTAGCTTCCCTTGCCAACTATTCAGGCAAGAGACGTGAGGAAAGCCTTAAAAGGGGCAGTGGAGAAGTGGACCGAGGGAGTAAGAGAGAGAAGGGATTGAAAAGCCGATTAGCTGCTTTACAGTAAAACCCAGAGAAAGTGAGCACTAACGGGAATGTGGATTTTATCCCTCGAGGAATTCTATTCAGCCCACCCGGAAATAACCTTGACTGTAATTAGGCCCCTGAGACCGATGACCCTTTGGCAGAATGTTCAGAAACCTCTACTTTGTTTAGAGACCATGTGTGGGTGGAACTTCCTGTTTGCACCCGGAGCAGCATAAAGCCTAGTTGCCCTGAGGAATGTGTGGGACCAGACCAGCTGCAGGGAGCAGAGTACGATACAGTCTGGTCTCCTCAGGGCCCTTCTCCCTGCAGCATGGGGAAGAACAAACTCGTTCTTCCAAATCTTCTTCTCCTTCTTCTGGCCTTCCTGCCTGCAGATGCCTCAGTCTCTGGAAAACCGTGAGTTTCACTGAGCTCGTGAAGAATCTTTTCCTTTGAAGAGAATCCATTGATTCTCATTTAGACTATTCATTTGTCTTTCCCACAAAACTGTCACCTTATCTCTAAGGTCTCCTCCAATGATGAGCTTTCATAAATCTGGTTTATTCATTCTTTACTTGCTCCTAATTATTTTTCTCCAACTCTGAATCTCTGATTTTCTAAATTTTCTAGGGATATACAAAGACTTTCTGAGGGGCACTGGCAATTGATACTTTTAAAGGAATCAATTTTCAAATCCTCACATTGAGACTGAATTGCTCGAGCCCACGCTGTTTATCCTTTCTTACTTCTCCTTTCTTAATTGCCCAACTTCCACTTTATAAAAGAAAGACAAATCTTTCCCTCAGTCAGATGTTATCATGGAGCATTGTCCTGGAGTGTGAAAATCTGTAGGGTGGAATAATTTCAAATACTAACAAAGGAATAATTTGAAATACTGATGCTGATTTTGAGAAAGCAAAGGATTCTAATGAGGGAGAAAATTCTTTTGCAGATTATGGCGGTGATAAAATTCTTTGTTTCCACAAAGTTGAAGGGGGACTCTAAAGGAAACACCAGCTGATAGATGATTAGAAGCAATTCTTGATAATAGGTACTGGGTGAGTTTTGGTACCAAACGCAGAAGGAGTTGCAAGAACCGATAACAATGATATAATTGTTTTATCTATATTTTATTTATTTTATGTAAACAATTTTTCATGGCCCTCATGATGATACAAACTAAAAATAGCAACAGAATTCTTAAGCCTCCTTCAATTCTTGCAATTAAGGAATATCCGTCCATTGATATACCAAAAAAGCTCATTGTTCTTATTATAATAAGATGTGTTCCAAAAATATTTTGATTTTATATCTAATATGTGTGAATAAATAATACATATGTATTGACAAATAACACATTTGTCAATACATAGTCTCCCCGTTTGTTTTGATCAGTTATATACCAGTAAGACTTGAAAATAATTCAGTCCAGAAAAAAATGTTTAACAGCTTTATGGTCGCATAAAGAGTTAAAGTTAAATTAAGTACTCATATATAATATTACATATATATGAGTGTATGTCTATATATATACACATATATAGTTAATTAAGAAGCTACTTTTTTTTTAAAGATTTTATTTATTTATTTATTTGACAGAGAGAGAGAGAAAGAGATCACAAATAGGCAGAGAGGCAGGCAGAGAGAGGGGGGGGAAACAGGCTCCCTGCTGAGCAGAGAGCCGGAGGCGGGGCTCATCCCAGGACCCTGAGATCATGACCTGAGCCGAAGGCAGAAGCTTTAACCCACTGAGCCACCCAGGCACCCCTAATTAAGAAGCTACTTAATGAAAAAGCAAGAGTTATCCATAAATATTTTTCGAAGCATAAAAATCTTAGGATAAACTTCTATGTAGTAAGTGGCATGGTAATTCAAGTTTAAGGAAGAAAAAAAAGGAAACATGTTAAATTTCTGATCATTACTAAAAGAACCTTTTGATGTACTTTTTAAGTAGGTCATACCGGGTATCTTATCAATGATATTTAAGAATCCATTGAAAATTTATAGAAGACTAATTTTTAATTTAAAGAGTCATCAGAAATAATATCTTTTGTTATTATTTATGATAAAAATGTGGATGTTTACTTGAAAATATGTAAGGAATATGTACTGTCTAAAAATCATTTTAGGAATTCTGTGAGCAAAAATGTTTGAAAACTACATAGTCAATAAAATTATATATGATGGTATTGGCAAAGTTTCTGTTCTGCTCATGAGTGACCAAGACCCAAAATTCCATCTCTAGAAGGCCATTTTTGGCTGGAACCATTGTCTAGCCATGATTTGAAAGGCGAATATTTAAAATGCAAACAGCCAGGGTTAGGTAACATGAAGATTTCATTAGTTACTACAACTGGGACTTTACTAATGACTCATTTCCTTTGAGACTCAGGTTCCATATCTGTAAAGTGGAAGCCAGTACTTGCCATACCATTTTCACAGGGTTGTTGAATATATATATATATCCAATGAAAATACTGTTTGTTGATTGATTTTTGTAGTGTCTCTCCTGGGACTTTGCTTGTTTTTTACAGCAATCGTAGTGTAAAATAGATTTACAACATGAATAATAAACATAATTAGCATATTTTTTATTTGAATTCAGATGCTGGCATATTGTGTTCCTTAAAGTGAGGTATCCTAGCAAATTTTAATCTATTTAAAGCTCTCTTCCAGGGGTGCCTGGGTGGCTCAGTCGTTAAGCATCTGCCTTCAGCCCGGGTCAGATCCCAGAGTCCTGGAATCGAGCCCCGCATGGGCTCTCTGCTCCGCGGGAAGCCTGCTTCTCCCGCTGCCATTCCCTCTGCTTGTGTTCCCTTTCTCGCTGTGTTTCTCTCTGTCAGATAAATAAAATCTTAAAAAAAAAAAATTTAAAGCTCTCTTCCAGCAAAACGTTCACTGCCATGGCACTGATGATGGAACAGGGAATAATTCTCATGCATGCCATTCAACAGCAGAAATCAATGTCATGTTCATCAATATATCCTCTCTTGGTATCAAGCTGATGATAGTAACAATCATTGTTACTATCACTATCACTAGTATTGTTACTAGTACTATTGGAAAATAGTATTGGTGATAATAATACCTCTCCTCCTACACTCTCTGCTAACTGGACTCCCCCATTTCCAGGCAGTACATGGTTCTGGTCCCCTCCCTGCTCCACTCTGAAACCCCTGAGAAGGGCTGCCTCCTTCTGAACTACCTGAATGAGACAGTGACTGTAAGTGCTTCCTTGGAGTCTCTCAGGGAGAACAAGAGCCTCTTCACTGACCTGGTGGTGGAGAAGGACTTATTCCACTGTATCTCCTTCACTGTGAGTATGCCTCTTTGACTTCATATACTTGATTCTACCGGTGAGGATCATAGACATCTAGAATTCAGTCATTATAAAGCTTGGAGAGCCTGGCAAAGAATTCAGAAAAAAATCTAAGTGTAGAAACTGTGCGTAGAAACTGTATCAATGTATGAATTTCCAGTGGGAGACAAATATTTATAGGCATATTAAAAATCAACTTAATGATCAAAGAAACTTTCTATTAGGCAGGGGGGAAAAAAGCAGTGTGCACTAGAAAAAAGGAAAATGTGACTTCTTAAAATTAAAATGGAAAAAATATTAATAGGGCAAGCTGGACCAATGCATGACATAAGCCTCCAGTGGTGGTCTGACAGGAACACATCAGCCCATATTAAACAGAGAAAATTGTAGAAACTACCATAAGCAAATATCCACTATCTCTTCAGAGTTGCCCATATGTAAAATGATTACAGCCTATGGCCGATAAAATATGATAGCTTCATTTCCCATAGCCTTCAATATGTTTCTACCATGCCCTTTTAAGCACAGAACATCAAGTTAGTAAAGTTCATCATATAATTGAATCAAGACTGTATTGGCTGATTAAGGAGATGTGAGTCTCAACTATGACCTCTTTTACTGGTGTATTTTCCTCCATCTTCTGTTCTGTCTCCCCATTTGTAAAATAATAGAACTAATTCCTGTCCGTGACAGCTTCCTCTAATGAAAATGAGAGGGTGCAGTGAAGTAAAGGGGCCAGATTTCCAGGGAGGAGAGGAGGAAACTTGCAAGACTGAATGGGTTCTCCAGTTCTGTCCTATATTTCAGGTCCCAAGATCTTCATCCAGGGAGGAGGTCATGTTCCTCACTATCCAAGTGAAAGGACCAACCCAAGAATTCAAGAGACGGACCACAGTGGTGGTTAAAAACCAAGAGAGTCTGGTGTTTGTCCAGACAGACAAGCCCATCTACAAACCAGGGCAGACAGGTACGAAGAGGCCCTACAGTCAGAACAACTCCAAAGAGGAAAGACCTTCCTCCCCTGCATCTTCCTCAGTCAAAGGCTGTATAGCCCTGGTTCTTTAACAGTTTTTTTTTACCAGCTGCTCAGCCTGATTTAAGGTTTCTGGGACTCATGGAAAATATTTCTGTTTCAGTGAAGTTTCGTGTTGTCACATTGGATGAAAACTTTCACCCCGTGAATAAGTTGGTGAGTCTCCGGATACCTATCTAGAATCATTACTGTCTGTGTAAACAATCTGGTCACCTGTTTTTAGAGCTGGAGGAGAACAGAGAGGAAGAATCTGGTATCACTAGCAGTGATTTCTGGCATTACAGTAGTGCATGATCCTCATTTAAACCAGAATCTCAGGTCAAGGAAGTAGCTAGTTCTTTGCAGCTTGGTACTGGTACATAGTTGTCACACAATTAAACTTACTCTTTATAAAGTTCTCCATTAGGCAAATTAGAAAGCTATGTTAAATCATAGACATGCCTACACCATAAAATAAGTTAAATTCAAATAACTTCTCAGAGACTTAGAATTTTTCTAAACACACCTACCAGAACCTCTTCTATCAAGGAAGAGTATAATCAGTGTTTGTTCTTTGAGACTAACACCTGATATTTATAAGAAACAACTCTTTCAATTTTAATGCAGACATCAAAGCAGAAAGTCTTAATTTTTCTCTCCCAGATGTACTGAACTGCTTCACCACATCTTCCCTCAGATGCGATTCTTTTCTTCTAACTCCTAAAACAAAAGCTTATCATGGGACACCTGGGTGGCACTCAGTCAGTTAAGCAGCTGACTCCTGATTTTGACTCAGGTCATGATCTCAGGGTCCTGGAATCAAGCCCAGTGTCGGGCTCTGTGCTCAGTGCAGAGACTTGAGGATTCTCCATCTATCTCTCCCTCTGCCCATCCTCCCACTCCCACTCTCTCTCCCTCTCTCAAAAATAAATAAATCTTTAAAAAAAAAAAAAGATTATGGGGCCCCTGGGTGGCTCGGTGGGTTAAAGCCTCTGCCTTTGGCTCAGGTCATGATCTCAGGGTCCTGGGATCGAGCCCCGCATCGGGCTCTCTGCTCAGTGAGGAGCCTGCTTCCCCCTCTCTCTGTCTGCCTCTCTGCCTACTTCTGATCTCTCTCTGTCAAATAAATAAAATCTTTTTAAAAAATAAATGAATAAAAAATAAAAAAAAAGATTATTACATAATTCCTGTTTCCTCTCTTTCTCTCATACCTACATCAACTTTATCAGAAAATCATGCTAACTTGAAATCTATCCAGACTATTTCTATTTCTAACAACCTGAATTGCCACTGTCTCATCCTGGCCAGTAACCCTGAAGCTGATCTAGTTCCTGCTTTCATTCCTCTATCTAAAATAAACACCTCATCCTTCACTCCGGCAGCCTTATCCTGCTTCATTTTTTCTTCTCAACATTTCACTACCTAATATAAATCAAGTGTGTCTGTGTCTGTCTGTGTGTGTGTATACACAAATATATATGTTTATCATACGTTTTTTATCTTTGAGATATATTATTAATATTGTATCATTGATATATATATCAAATAAATACTGAGTATCAAATAAATATCAATATCAGATTATAAATATAAAATATTAAGTATATATAAAATATATATCTCTCAAATATATGTACGTGTGTATATATATGTGTGTATGTGTGTGTGTTTCTTATATATCCATCCTTATTAGAATGTAAGCTTCATGAGACCAAATATATCATTCTTCTGTGCATTGCTATACTCCCAGCACCTAGAATGATGTACAGCATATGGTAAGCACTTAATAAATACTCATTTTTTTTAAATGACTAACCATTGATAATAGAAGAGCTGTTCTTCCTCTTTATTCTTGGAACTAAGAATTCTGTGGCCATCTCAATATTTGGGACTGACTGTGGTTCTTATAGTTCTGTTAGTCTTTATTTCTTTTTTTTTTTTAATATTTTATTTCTTTATTTGACAGAGAGAGAGAGATCACAAGTAGGCAGGGAGGCAGGCAGGGGGTTGGGGAGCAGGCTCCCTTCCAAGCAGAGAGCCCAGTGTGGGGCTCGATACCAGGACCCTGAGACCATGACCTGAGCTGAAAGCAGAGGCTTTAACCCATTGAGCCACATAGGCACCCCTAGTGTTTATTTCTTAATCCATAAAATTTCATAACAAAGGAGTGTTCCTCACTAAGATGCTAAAAGTATTTAAGTAATGTTAGTAAATCCCATTCTTAATGAATGGCTGTGCACATGGATATTTGTTGCTCGTGGCCTAGTAAGTTCTTACTATTATTTATTAATTGCTTAAAATAGATTAATCAAAAGTTTTGTAAAAACTTTTTTTAATTTTATTTTTTCAGTGTTCTAAGATTCATTATTCATGCACCACACCCAGTGCTCCATGAATATGTGCCCTCTTTAATAACTACCACCAGGCTCACCCAATACTACACACTCTTCCCCTCCAAAACCCTCAGTTTGTTTCTCAGAGTCCACAGTTTCTCATGGTTCATCTCCCGCTAAGTTTTGTAAAATTTAACCTGGATTTTTTTTCTGTTTTACTACATAAAATTTACTACGAAATTTACTATAAAATTTACTACATTTTCTGTTACTCTACATAAAGCTGTCTTGCTTATAAATCAGGATTTTGAATATTTGAGAATAATTCTACATTCCTTTATTTATCTTTTGTCTTTCAGATTTCACTAGTATACATTCAGGTAAGCAACATGGAACATTCCATAAACAGAATTAAATAAATTTGGAGAAAATGTTCGTATTTAAGAAGTGGGGTTTTTTTTCTTTTTTTATTGACATATAATGTATTATTTGCCCCAGGGTACATGTCTGTGAATCGTCAGGCTTACACAATTCACAGCACTTACCATGGCACGTACCCTCCCCAATGTCTATAACCCAGCCACCCCATCCCTACCCGCCCCACCTCCCAGCCACTCTTAGTTCGTTTAAGAGTCTCTTATGGTTTGTCTCCTTCCCCTTCTCCTTCCCTTTCTCTCTCCCACTCCCCCACAACCCCCTGCCCTACCTCTCAAATTCTTCATATCAGAGAGATCTTGTGATAATTGTCTTTCTCTGACTGACTTTTTTCGCTTAGCATAATACCCTCCAGTACCATCCACGTTGTTACAAATGGCAAGATTTCATTTCTCTTGAGGGCTGCATAGTATTCCATTGTATATATGTACCACCTCTTCTTTATCCATTCATCTGTTGATGGACATCTAGGTTCTTTCCATAGTTTGGCTATTGAGGACATTGCTGCTATAAACATTCAGGTGCATGTGCCCCTTTGGATCACGACGTTTGTATCTTTAGGGTAAATACCCAGTAGTGCGATTGCTGGGTCGTAGGGTAGCTCTATTTTCA
>CM053611.1:36296888-36338561 GCA_028646535.1 Procyon lotor
TTTCTTCTTCTTCTGGGATCCCAATTATTCTAATATTGTTGCATCTTATGGTATCACTTATCTCTCAAATTCTCCCTTTGTGGTCCAGTAGTTGTTTGTCTCTTTTTCTCAGCTTCTTTATTCTCCATCATTTGGTCTTCTATATTGCTAATTCTTTCTTCAGCCTCATTTATCCTAGCAGTGAGAGCCTCCATTTTTTATTGTACCTCATTAATAGCTTTTTTTATTTCAACTTGGTTAGATTTTAGTTCTTTTATTTCTCCAGAAGGGGATTTTATTTCTCCAGAAAGGGATTCTCTAATATCTTCCATGCTTTTTTTGAGCCCAGCTAGCATCTTGATAACTGTCATTTTGAACTCTATTTCTGATTATTTCTGATATTACTAATGTCCACATTGACTGGGTCTCTAGCCATCAGTACTGTCTCTTCTTTTTTTTATGGTGAGTTTTTCTGCCTTGTCATTTTATCAGGTTAAGAATAGATGAGTGAGAGAGAAAAATACTCTGGAGTTCCGCAGTTTTCACTGATTGATTAACTAGGTCTTGGCTGGATATTCTCCCTGATCTTCTGGGGGAGGGGCCGTTGTCGTGATTCTCAAATGTCTTTGCCCGAGGCGGAATTGTACCGCCCTTGCCAGGGGATGGGCCAAGCACTTTGCTCAGGTTAGCTCTTGGGAGTCTTAGTTCCCGGAGTGCTTTCCATATCATCCTGGAGGCCAGGAATGAAAATGGCAGCCTCCCAGTCTCTGACCCAGAGGAGCCAAGGGCTAGGGCCCTGCTCCTCAGCACGCCCTCAGAGGAAAGCAGTCAATCACTTCCGTCTCCCTGGTGTGCGGCCCGGGCCCTGTGCTCAGCTAGCCCGTGGTGGACCGCCTCTATCTGTGACACACGCGGCCTTGTCTGGAGTCTCCAAACCCAGCAGATTCCTGCTGCTCACTCCCACGCTGCTCCTCCCAGGGGAGGAAGGAGGGGGTCTCTCCGGAGCTGCCTCTTGTGGGGTCCCTGCTTAAAGAGCAGTGGCCCATTTGTGCCTCTGGCCACAGTCTAAGGTAAACCTGAGCTGATAGTGCACTGCGCGGCTCCTTCTTTGCCGCCAGCTTCTCCGCCCCAATACCTGGGAACTCTGCCATACTCGGGCAACCCTGGTCCCTCTGTGACCCCACGGGTCCTGAAACCACACTATTCCCGTGAGGGCTAAACCCCCCCACTTAGCCTCTGGAGGGATATCCCTCAGCAGAGCAGACTAAAAGTTCCAATTTTGTGCTCTGCGGCTCTGTGGCTCTGCAGCTGCTGAGAGCCAGCCCCTCCCCCCCAGGATCTCTCTTCCCATTGCTTTGAATTCACTTTTTCTGTGCATCCTACCTTTCAGAAACTGGTTGATTTTCTGCTCCTAGTATTGCTGTTCTTCTTCTCTTCTCTCTCCTGTTGAGTTTGCAGGCTTTTAGAATGGTTTGATACCTATCTAGCTGAACTGGTATCCGATGCTTTCTCATCCTCCTACACCTCCGCCATCTTGCCAAGAGTTCCATATTTAAGAGGTTCTTAACAATATACCAGAAACTTGTCATTAAGGGAGAAACCTTTGAGGTCATATAGCACTAGATGGTTCTTTCGAACAGTTCTTGAAAGGACAGTTCTTTCATCTATCCTCCCCACCCCTCACTACCACAGCCAACATTGGCTGTCTTTGTGGATAACATAGGAGTTTCCATAGATTTATTTTATTGTCTCTAATGCTCTAAGCTTTGTAAATTACAATTACTATATCCATAGGACCCGAAAGGAAATCGCATCGCGCAGTGGCAGAAACTCCTACTAGAGAATGGTCTCAAGCAATTGAGCTTTGCCCTCTCGTCCGAGCCCTTTCAGGGCTCCTATGAGGTGGTGGTATGGAAGGAATCAGGTGGAGTGATAAAGCACGCCTTCACTGTGGAGGAATTTGGTATGGATTATAAAAAGTTATGGAGCATTTTTCTTCATATCTAAACTTCTAGGGCCAAGAATTTGAACTTATTTAGAGTCCTTCTGTTTTCCATGTGAGAGGTTGAGTTTTGAGTTGAATCAATTATATCTAACTCCAATGAGACCATCAGTGATCTGTACATAGAACTTCATATAGTTTGGTTATTTTTTATAGTAATTTTTAATCTCAAAAAATATGTAAAATATCCTTGTTTTAGACAAGTCTTCCATAATTCATTAAGGTTACAGTCCTTCAATCAGAATATCCATTTGAGGGGTGCCTGGGTGGCTCAGTCAGTTAAGCAGCTGCATTGGGCACAGGTCATGATCATGGAGGGTGGGGGTCCCTGGCCGGCAGGGAGTCTGCTTATCCCCATCCCTCTGCTCTTCCCCCTGCTTGTGCTCTCTCTCTTTCAAATAATTAAATAAAATCTTTTTTAAAAAATCCATTGATAGTCAGGTGGTTGTATTGGAAATTATAGCTACCTTTTCAGAGGCCTAAAATATTATTAGGGAATTTTTACTGAAAATACTAATTCCCCAAAAGTTGGAAAACAATCACTAACCTCCTTTATCTCCAATTAACAGTACTTCCCAAGTTTGAAGTGCAAATAACAATTCCAAGGATAATCACTATCTTAGAAGAAGACGTGAATGTGTCAGTATGTGGCCTGTGAGTTTATATATTTTTTAATCTTTTGAGGGAATTATATAAAGGAGATTCACCATTTGTGATATTTTGACTTATTTCTTTAGGAGCAGTGAGAGTACAAATACTTTAAGTACATGGGCTCATCCCATCTCTGGAACCTTCCTCACCTGTTGCTTCTCTATTTTTCCTTCTTATTTTCTTCCATGGCCTCACCGGTATTATTATAACTATCATAAGGTGAGCAACTGTTCTTAGAGAAGCTATCTACAGTGATTGATTCTGAAAGTGACAAAGCTACACACATACACACACACACACACAAATGGAATAGTGTTGAAGGGTATAGTGACTTTCCCTTCCCCAAGTGGTAGAGGAAATTCTATCATCAACACATCATTTACCTGACCTTGCATGCGTAGTGGAAAAATAGATTCAGAATTTGTAGAGATAGGCATATTACCGAAATCTCAGCTGAGTTGAGTCATTGGTCTACTGAAAGCATGTCACATACCTCTCAGCACTGCCATTTTGACTGATGAGACTGGACATAATCTCTCAGCTTGGTCCTTTCTGACCTTGAAAATTCATGTTTCTAAAATCTTATCCCATCTCCAGTAGTCCAGGTGTAGTACTAGCAGAAAGCAGCACTAGCACTAAAGAAACCAGCCCTGCCTAAAGACCGCACATGTAACACACCCATGGTTCAGCTGGGTCCCTGCACTGTCTCAGAGTTATCACCACCAAGTTCCTAATCTCACATGATGGGTGAGCCAATACTCTTGTAAAGATACAGAGGATATTTTGGTAGGGAAGGAAACAAATACCCTTGAAAACACGTCAACCATCAATGATCCATATGTATATATGGCACAACCCCATTTTTATAAAAAGTAGACAAGTTAAACTCCATATAAATAGAGAGAGCTACACATTGGAAGAGGATAATGGAAGGAAACACCATCTTATTAATAGTTTGTATTCCTAGGTAGAATTGAGGGTATTTTTCTCACATTTTCATTTTGTTGGTATTTTTTTTTCTTTTAAGAACAGGTATAGCTTTGGTAACAAATGTATCTTTTTAAAGACGAAATTAAAAATAAAAAATTAAGGGAAAAAAGATATTATCAAAGAAGACTATAGTCAATTTCAGCACGTGGTACTGGAGATTTTTTAAAAAGGGTCATAGCTTAATTGTTCTCAACACTATGAGAGCCCTGCAAAGATTAGAGAGAGGTACAGAGGGTAAACATACTATTGCTAAAGGGGGAATGGAAATAGGTAGAAAGTGGAGATGTTCAATGTCTGCTTTGTTTCATTTGGCAATGTTCTTATGATAGATACACATATGGGAAGCCCGTCCCAGGACATATGACTATGAGTGTCTGCAGAAAGTACAGTAACCCTTCTAACTGCTACAGTGGAGAGTCACAGGCTGTCTGTGAGAAATTCAGTCACCAGGTAGGTGGAAAACTGTTCTTTCCAGGGACTAACAATGGAAACATTGTTAATAAGCAGTGAATTACAACATGGTGCTAACTCAGGAAGAGAGCAGTCTATAAGAGGATTCTATGTTAGCTACAATGAGTTTTAAATATCTGTGATTTAACACAATAGGAATTATTTATTTCTTGTAATTTTCCACTGTGGGTGTTCTTGGTTCACCAAGCTCTCAGAATAATGAAAGTTGAGTAATCTCCAGTACTTGGCATTCAAAGCTGCCTTGGGCATCTACTTGAATGGAGGAAGAAGAAAAAGCATTACATCTGTTAATCACTTTGGGTGGGAAGAGTTTAGGTTTTGCCTTCATTCCATGAGCAAGAACTTGTCACATGGCCCCTCCTAGGGGTCAAGGAGGTAGGAAACACAGCCTCCAGGTGATTGGTCCCTTCCCTGCAACAGTTGTGTACTATGGAAAGGGAGCTTGACTTGTGAAAACTTAACTCTCTGATACAGTAGGATTACCCACAAATTTTTAAGGCATTTCTATTGCATTAACTCTAGGGAATATCAGATACTAAAAAATATACCTATTCCAAACCAGATACTATTATGAAATGCAATCATATTTGATCCCTAGAGAATATTTATTATGTTCTTACCATAGAAAATCCCTAAGTTATATTGTCCTAAAAAAATCCCACTGGATTAATCGACCACTGATCTCTCTGGTATCATGTTTTTGTATTTTATTTTATCCCCTTTAGCTAAACAGCCAGGGTTGCGTCTCTCAGCAAGTAAAAACCAGGATCTTCCAGATGAAGAGACAAGGATATGAAATGAAACTTGTAGTTGAGGCCAAGATCCAAGAAGAAGGAACAGGTTTGCGTACTACATGGGTATGGGAGGAAAAAAATGAAAAGGGATTTATTTCCTTTGCTGAACTATGAACTGAAAGGGAAGTAGTGTAAGAAGTTCAGGGAGATCATCCCTCCAAAAAAACTTTTTTTTTCTTTTTCTTTTTTCCAGAGGTAGAATTAACTGGAAAAAAATCCATTGAAATAACAAGAACCATAACCAAACTCTTATTCAAGAAAGTGGACCCATACTTTAGACAAGGGATCCCCTTCTTTGGGCAGGTGAAGTATTTTCTAAGTCACAAATCAAATCGTGTACTAACACTTAATAAGCATATCATATTCTGCTAAAACCAGATCTCGTTTATTATCTATTAATATAACCAAAAGTGTAAAACTACATAAAAGTAAATCTGTCCCTCTGTAAATTGGTATATGAAATCTACAAAATTATTCTAAAGCACTATCAGAATTAGAAGTAGTTTTTTTTTTTTCACCTTTGGAACAGCATTGTATGATATCACTCAATCTTTTCTTGGTTTACCAGTAGTCTCGGATTTTTATATTTTCTCACAATCTCAAAAGTCATGGTGGCCTTTTAAATTATCATGCTATCACTAATTTTGTATGGAAATGACTGAGTAGGTGGCTTTTTTATTTTGAAGTATAAAAGATTCCACTGTACCTGATGTTTCTTTCATGGATATTATATTTACATTATTTTCTCTATAATAACAAGAATATATTTTTTAAAAGTACACAAAAGGGTAAAATACTGCTATTGAAGTCTTCCAGATTTTAAAAATATAAATTTTCTCCTGTATCTACAAAATATTTTGTATTTTTTTTTGTATTTAAGCAGATGTGCAGATGGATCTTTCTGACTCTAGAAGTCTGAGATGGTAGTTGTATGTCCATCAATGTGTAATTATTGTATGTCATATTCATAATGGAAATGTTATGAGGTCATAGGTGTGGAGACTAAAGCAGAGAGGGACTAGACCCCACTAAAGAGGGGGGAGTACGTTTTAGAATGTTTCGATTATGTTATGACAGCAAAAGATTTGAGAAACTTAAGTCACTTCCTAAAATGAATAGTCCATTTATTTTTAATTTTTGAGAGGTATAGTGTACTAGTGCTTCATTCCTACTAAATAACCATCCCATTAGTCATAACACTCTTTCATCAAAAGAGAATCAGAATTTTATACCTATCCTTGTCTCTGTACATGCAGCCAATATTATTTCATTGGCAAACTGAGATTTTATTAATCAATTACAAATATAGATCCAAGTCTTCCAGTTGTGCTTCTTTCTACCAAAAGTAGCTTCTACTAAAAAGAAATCATCATCTTTGAAATCTGAATCAGACTACTCATCTACTGTGTTCAATATTAGCAGTCATTTGACCTTAGGCCCTTATGCAATACTGTATGATTCTCCTCAACTTTGCATTTTTCACATGGGAAGTCCCTCATAATATCTGCCTACCTTCCAAAACTTTGAAAATTTAGATTGAGAAGCAGATGTATAAAAAAACAACAAGAAAAGTACACAGAGTAATGCATTCATAATTGCTGACTTATGCACTTATTATACTTTAGAACACTAATCCATAGAAAGTTAAAGGTTGGTCATAAAATAAGTGTTTGGGGCTCAATTAAATTTGGCTAAGGAGTTAAAAATTTTCATTACTATCTGCCATTTGTGTTCTATGACTCTCCAAGAGTTCTATATAGTACATGGCATTTCCAAAATATCCACAGAATATTTTTTTCAGGTCACCCCTACCATCAGCTCTGTGATTCTCTATTTTTTCACACTGCTTTATTTTATTTGTGGGGAAGAGGAGCAGGGGAGATGGAAAGAGAGAATCCTAAGTAGGCTCCACACCCAGTGCAGAGCCTGATGCGGAGCTTAGTCCCACAATCCTGAGATCAACCTGAGCCAAAATCAAGAAGCAGATGCTTGTGGCGCCTGGACCTTCGGCTCAGGTCATGATCTCAGGGACCTGCGATTGAGACCTGCATCGGGCTCTCTGCTCAGCAGGGAGCCTGTTTCTCCTTCTTTCTCTTTGCCTGCCTCTCTGCCTGCTTATGATCTCTCTCTGTGTCAAATAAATAAAATATTTTTTTAAATTTTAAAGGTTTTTTTTTTTTTTTTTAAAGAAGCCGTTGTTTGACTGAGCCACCCAGGGGTCCCCACAGTGCTTTATTTTTGTCTTAGGGCTGATTAGTACTAAATAAATATATATCATCTATGCATTTATTTAACATCTCTTTTCTATGATGGCAGGAACTTTGCTCTGTTCACCACTGTCACCTCAATGCCTGCAACCATGTCCAATATATAGGACAAAATAAATATTTGCAATAAAATGAATGTTTGGTGACTACTGGTATTGACCATATAACTGATCCACAGATTTTAATTTTCAGGTGCAACTAGTGGATGGGAAAGGTGTCCCCATGCCAAATGAACTTGTCTTCATCACAGCAAATAAAGCGAACTATAGCTCCAATGCTACCACTGATGAGCATGGCCTGGTTCAGTTCTCTATCAACACCACCAGCGTTATAGGTACCTCTCTTACTGTCAGGGTAAGTTTGAAGAGAAGTTACTAATGACATGAAGTAGTCTTGGAAGGAAGGTTGCAACCTAAAAATGATGATATTTCCAAGTTGTATTTAGTCCTATGGAAATGGAAAATAAATGAATAAACAAACGAACAAACAAACGTAGCACCCTTCAGTTTTCAGGGTGATGAGATTAAATGTGATATTTAATTTCTTTTTTAACAGTTGATGTGTTATTTTGAAATAAAAATAAAAATTTACCTATAAAAATGACAATGCATATTAAACCACTTAGTAAGCTCCCTTTAGCTTGAATATTATGATAAAAGTCCAATTTAACATCACTAGCATTTACTTTCAAGTATATATACTCTAAATTGTTGTTCCTACTTTATTTTTGTCCTGCTATTCTAATTTTCTCCAGGTTTTTGTTATACCCATATAACTTACTTGGTATAGCATAGAATTTTCTGTTCATCAATAGAGATGTAGATATACAGTGAGAGATGTATGGATACACAATAGATATTACATAATAATGATGATAAAAAGACAGGATAAGTGATATATTTTATTGACTCTACTTTAAATAGATGGCGTGAAAGCCCATACCTTCTAATAACTAAAAACTGAGCATTCATTCACTTATTCAATCAAGAAGTGTCTTGAAGGTTTTCTTTGTGCTACGTAATGTTCCCATCCTGAAAATAAAAATATTATTTTTAAATGCTCCCTCTTTTTGATAATCATTTACCTGTTATCCCTAGGACATACGTTAAAATATAAATAAAGGGTGTTGCTGACACAAGGACTCATTCACACCGCTTGGGAGGTGAGGATGAGGGTAGAAGAAGCCTGAAAAGAATAAGGAGAATCTTCTACATGGAAAAAAATTAAACTGCAAACTCAAATGGGGCCTAAAAACCTCGAGAGTCCAGAACCACGAAAAGCCTTAAAAATAACCAGCCTAGACAGCCCAGGAAAGATCAGCTTCACCTAACTCACCAACTCAACTCGTGAACCAAAGCCATTGACAGAAAGTGTTCTCAGACCCCTATGACGGCAATATCACACTTATTCATAATAACTATTTGAAACCCATCATAAATAGGTTTCTGAAATGTGGTTCTTCAGTTTCTGGAGAGTATTTAATCTCCTCAGTGACGTTTTATGGCTCCAATGTCTCTGTCTGCGTAGGTAAAGTGGCCCAAAAAATGTCAAACAAATTAAACAGAGCAAAAGATGCCTCCGTGTACGCTCTTTAGAAATTTAAATACCAACCCAAGGAGCCTCTGCAGGGTAAAGAAAGGTCTGCGATACAGATAAACACTCTCTCACTTTTTACTGTGGAGCAAAAGCTTTCTAGGTACTAGTAAAGGTGGGACAGTGAACTAATGCAGTTTTGTGAGAACACTGATTCTCTATGACATACGATCCAGTAAATAATATCATTTTTTAAATTCATTAGGTCAGACGCAAGGAATCTCATCCCTGTTATGGCTACGAGTGGCTGTCGGCAGAGCACAAAGAAGCTGATCACACCGCTAATCTTGTATTCTCCTTAAGCAAGAGTTTTGTCCACCTAGAGCCCTTGCCTGGTGAACTGCCCTGCGGCCAAAGTCAGACAGTCAAAGCGCATTATATTCTGAATGGACGGGTACTGCAGGAGCTGAAGGAGCTTGTGTTCTATTATCTGGTGAGGAGGAAGGCCACTTCATTGACTCATCCATAGGCAAAAGCCCTCTGTTGGGCAAGGAATTAGGAAAGTCTTTTAGCCATCACTACTTTGACTTATTATCCAGGTCCCTGTTGAAAGTTCAACTTCTCAGGGGTGCCTGGGTGGTTCAGTGGGTTAAAGCCTCTGCCTTCAGCTCAGGTCATGATCTCAGGGTCCTAGGATCCAGCCCTATATTGGGCCCTCTGCTTAGAGGGGAGCCTACTTCCCCTCCTCTCTCTCTGCCTGCCTCTCTGCCTACTTGTGATCTCGATCCCTCTGACAAATAAATAAATAAAATTCTTTAAAAAAAAAAAAAAGTTCAACTTCTCAGGGTTAATGAGAAGGACCACAGCTGGACCACAATAAAACAAACATAACACATGAAGGGCAGGACGTGGGGTACAAGATTTCTGTCAGGCAAATCAAATTCCTTTTCCTTTCTTTTTTTGCAGATAATGGCAAAGGGAGGCATTGTCCGAACTGGGACTCATGTGCTGCCTGTGGAACAGGGAGATAGTGAGTATTTCCACAACTCTACATTTCTGCCCCACTCCAACATTCTCAGCCTTAAGTTGCAGAAATACCAGAAAAAGTTTCAAATAAACAGTGGTGATTTCCATCGAACTCCAATAAATGAGTTGAGAGGGGAAAGAATGGGTGTTTGTTCGTTTGTCTCTTTTGCCCTTTTGAGATATTTCTTTTCTTTTCCTTCAGCATCTTCTGTTCAGATTACTTAAAATGTTGAGGTTGTTGTTTTAGAATCTATGCTTATTTCAAATTTTCAAACTATAAATATTCACAGAGCTTCTTCTCAAAAACGGCATTTTAGAATTATTTCAGGAAACGGAGAGAAGGTAAAATCTTGGAATGCTCTTATATACTGGTTTTTTTGCTGAGTCATTTGTATCTTTGTATCATATTTCCTTTTTGAAGATAGTCCTGATTTATGGAAAGTTAAATTGGGTATTTCCACCATTGAATTGGACTCTCGCCATGAACAAATATGGAAAAATATAAACCTCTTAAGTCTTCTGCTCTTCTAAGGAAGTTTGAAAGACCGCTTATAAGAACACTATCAGGGGCACCTGGGTGGTTCAGGGGGTTGAAGCCTCTGCCTTCAGCTCAGGTCATGGTCTCAGGGTCCTGGGATTGAGCCCCGCATTGGGCTCTCTGCTCAGCAGGGAGCCTGCTTCCCCCTCTCTCTCTGCCTGCCTCTCTGCTTACTTGTGATCTCTCTCTCTCTCTGTCAAATAAATAAAATCTTAAAAAAAAAAAAACTACCAGTGAGCTACTCTTTTGATGCATCTTCATAGCAACAGAGAAGCACCAGTGTAGACTTATTTACAGTAGCTTAATGCGACTATGTAGGCATCAGATAACAACTCTCAAAGGAGCACAGTATTCCCCTTAAGAAAAAAAATAGAATATTTTGTTCATAGAAAGTTAAAGAAGATAGAAGGATAAATACAATGTGCTAAACTCTATTACATCACACAACCTCAGGTTCTATTTCCCTCGTCTAGTGTGAAGTCTAGATCAAATAGTAGCCAAGTGGATGTCTCCACGCCCTCAGGTAGCATCAGAACTTCACAGAGATGAGCTAAAGCTGAAAATTGGTGTGAAATCATTATATGATTTGTAAGAGAAGAGGACACTTCAATAAACTTTTTGTAAAACTAGAGTTCTTAGAGGTAGAGAATTCTTAGAGGTAAACATTCGTTTATTACATCTACTTTTTCTTGTATCTGTTACACCAACTAATAGAAACAGTCATTCAGCAGCCCAGGCTCCTAAAAACAGACAAATTTCATTTCAGCGCTGAGGAGTTTTCTAAGCCATAATCACCTTCTCATTCTCTCTGTGCTCCAGTGAAAGGCCATTTTTCTGTGTCATTCCCTGTGGAGTCAGACATTGCTCCTGTTGCTCGATTGCTTATCTACGCCATTTTACCTGATGGAGAAGTGATTGGGGATTCTGCAAAATACACAGTTGAAAAATGTCTAGTCAACAAGGTGGGTTTTTTTAAACATAAAATTTTCAACATTTAAGGGCGCCTGGGTGGCTCAGTGGGTTAAGCCTCTGCCTTCGGCTCAGGTCAGGTCATGGGATGGAGGCCGGCATTGGGCTCTCTACTCAGCGGGGAGCCTACTTCCCCCTCTTTCTCTGCCTGCCTCTCTGCCTGCTTGTGATCTCTCTCTTTCTGTGTCAAATAAATAAATAAAATTTTAAAAAAAAATTTTTTTACATTTAAAACCAAGAGTTGCTATTACTATCAGTTATGTTCTGCATGTGAACATTGGGGCCAAAGGAGTTAAATGAATTTTCCAGAGATTCTCAGCAAGGTAATGACAGAGTCACACTAAGAAGCCATGTCATTTGACTCTTGGTTCAAAATTTTCATGCATTGTCTCTTACTATATGATACAGTTCGGAATACCTTGCTCCTTTCTATGATGAAGTGTTGGAAAATATGTAAGCAAGTTTTTAAGGCTACTAAGCCAAAAGAAAAATACAAGAGCATCTAGAACTATTTGCATTCCACCTGCACTTGATAAACACCTTACTGGTAATGTGCCAAAAGTAGAAAATGGTATCTCAAATTTAACAATTTAATAAGAATAATTAGATATCATTATAATGGCTCAACTGACTCTTGAGCATCAGAGTGACATATAAGGGACAAAAAGCCCCAAGATTCACATGGTGCCAACCACCACCAAGTCAAACAAAGTGCGCAGGCATTGAATGTGAGAAACACTCAGGAAATGCTTGTGAGTGCACAGTTAAATCAGGGCATTTGTTTTTTCCACCATTCTCTCGAATTCCATAGGTGGACTTGAGCTTCCGCCCAACACAAAGTCTTCCGGCTTCACACGCCCTCCTGCGAGTTTCAGCTTCTCCTCAATCCCTGTGTGCCCTCCGCGCGGTGGACCAAAGTGTGCTGCTCATGAAGCCCGAAGCAGAGCTATCCGCAGCCTCGGTGAGTTCCTGGCAGCCACACGAGGGGCTCAGAGCAGGGAGAAATGCCTACCTGAGTAAGATCGGATCTATTAAAATTTTATTTATCTAGAAGTTCATAGTTTTGATCTCCTTCATGGGCACTTTTTTGATAAGAAATATATTACATTTGGATACATAGATATATATATTTGTTTACATAATTTTATATACATACACAAACGTGTGTGTATGTGTATCAATAAAATCATGCACCATCTGAAGTCCCTGAAATCCTAGAGCTCTATGAAACTAGTAACAGGTGTTTTCAAGCTAGTTGTAATGTTTGAAAAAGCCTAACAAAAGTGGTGTACTGACCTACGCTAAAACTGATATGAAATATCAAATTTCTGTTTTTATAAGAATTATATCAAATACTGTATGTCCCAAGAGGAACACAATTTCTGAAGGAAGAAACATTGTCTCTGATGAATAAAAATTTGAGGAAAATGAATTCCTATATGATAAATGATATTGATAAGTGAAATCCTTTAAAATGTTGGGAGAATAGAAGAGTGCAAGGGTATGGCTGGAGTAGAACAATGAGAAACAAGAACACATGCTAATAGTAGCCTGCTTACATCTTCAGATTTTCAATATGAGGCCTGTTGAAATAACTTCTTACTGAAGTTTTTTTTTCCTTATTACCAAAATTTTACAAAGAAAAATTTGTATTTTACTCCCTGAAAAAGGAAATTGTAAGAAAAGACCTTTAACATTTTGGTCCTTCCAAATGGAATTTAATTGAAAATATTAGAATTCTTCTAAAGGAAGTGTTAAGTACATTTCATTGGGAAGAAGGAGATACATGGAAAAATAATGGTGTTTTATGTTTATATAACAATTTTATAGTTCTCATGGTTTTTTCTAAATTATAACAATGTTGGCAGATGGATAAGGCAGAATGTCCTTCCTATTGGTTAATAAAAAAGCAGAAACTTTTAGGTAGTTAGTAGTAGAGTTGGGTTAGAACACTAGCCCAATCCTCCCCAGCCTTGATAGTATTTTACTAATGAAACACTTCGCTCCCAATAACATATGCCATCCATTCAACACGTATTTATTTAGTGTCTGCTGTGTTCTAGGTGTGCCCACTCTTTGCTGAAGTGCTGGGGATCTAGTAGTGAACCACTCAAAGGACAAAAAACCATGTTCTCGTGGAACTTACGTTTCCATAGATGAGATAGACAATAACACATAATATGCTTTGGGAAAAAAGCAGAGAGGGGAGAATGGAGAGCAGAGATGGAGACTAGTAAGAGGGAGCTACCTTTGGAAGAACATTCAGTTTCATTACCCTACTTACGTGGCCAAGCAGTTGTAAACTCCTTTGAACATAATACAGTGCACTATCAGCATTTTTACATCTGTCTTCCCTTTCCCTTTCAAGTGAATTTGAAAACATCATTTCCAGTATTTTATGTGCTGTGTGAAGATCTCTAGCATTTTGTTCCCATAAATAATACCTAAGAAAATACTATCCTGTCCTATACAGAGGG
Source organism: Procyon lotor (assembly GCA_028646535.1). NCBI lineage: Eukaryota > Metazoa > Chordata > Mammalia > Carnivora > Procyonidae > Procyon > Procyon lotor. The sequence continues at coordinate 36,310,586 of CM053611.1, forward strand.
CATACACTTATTCATGTGCCAGTTTAGAACATAAGTTCATTAACTTTGTTACACACTAGGTCAGCTGCGAACCATGAGGAGAGACAAAGCTATCATTTCCTCCTATCATCCTGAAGTTTTATACTATGTCTCAAATACAGCAGACATCAATTTATCTCAATTAAGTTTTATTCCATTCTGGTATGGAGTCTGGTGTTTGCCTCTGAACTCTGTAACAAATTGTTGTGGTCTTTGAGTACTCAAAATGGGAATGTTTTAATTGTCTTTTTTCCCCTAAAACTGTTAAAAAAAAAAAAAAAAACAGCTTCGAAATTATTTCTATAAATTGCTAACGCAACAGTGGTGCTCAAAGACTGATGGTGGTTATTTTTTCTCTTTGCATTTAAGAATAAATAAGTTTGTCCTTTTGTCCTTTGCATTTGTACAGGTTTATAACCTGCTACCAGTGAAAGACCTCACTGGTTTCCCTGGGAGCTTGAATCAACAGGAGGAAGAGGATAAAGACTGTGTCAGTGGCCATAATGTCTATATCAATGGGGTCATGTATTCCCCTGTATCAAATACAAATGAAAAAGATATGTATAGCTTCCTAAAGGTAAATTCCTTATACAATAGATGATCCATTCTAAAGATTTATAAAATATTATATATGAAAAAATTATTTATTGTAATGTCTTCATATCAGAATTGAAGGTAATGGGAAAGATCACTAATAGTTGCAGATCTGCTAATAACAACACAGCCAGGTCTAGAATTTTTTGGACTAGTAATCAAGTGTTTTTTTTTATTTTTCTTAAATTCGTTGCCTTGTGTTATTTATAAAAATCACATGTATAAAATATTACTGTTATAAGAGTTTTAACAACAGAATAAAAAAATTACCTCCATATGTACACCAATATTCCTTATACAGATGTGAACATTATAAGTTTAGTATTGAGTTAATTGATTTATTTGTAAAATGCAATGAAATATGTGCCTATATATATTTTAGAATACTTAGGTACTGATTAGGTGATAATCTCCTTCACAGGATATGGGGTTAAAGGTATTCACCAACACAAAGATTCATAAACCCAAAGTATGTTCACAGCCTGAACAGGATGCAGTGTACTCATCTCGAAGACTACTCAGTTCTCCAGGTAAAAAACTAATAAAAGTTAGTATATTGAGTCAAATAAAAGAATGTTTTAAAAGATTAAATGTGATAGGGGCGCCTGGGTGGCTAAGTGGCTTAAAGCCTCTGCCTTCGGCTCGGGTCATGATCTCAGGGTCCTGGGATCAAGCCCTGCATCGGGCTTTCTGCTCATCAGGGAGCCTGCTTCCCCCTCTCTCTGCCTGCCTCTCTGCCTACTTGTGATCTCTCTCTCTCTCTCTCTTTCTGTCAAATAAATAAATAAATTTTTTTTAAAAGATAAAATATGATAAAGTTAACAAAAAGTCCTTGTGATTCAGATATATTAAAGTTCTCGCTCAAGATCACATAGCAATACAAACCCCAAATTTCTGATTGTGTCAAGCCCCCACATGCTGAACAGAATATGAGACAGACTGAGAAGTTTTCTTTTTTTCTTTTAAGATTTTATTTATTTGACACACAGAGGGAGATCACAAGTAGGCAGAGGCAGGCAGAGAGAGAAGGGGAAGCAGGTTCCCTGCCAAGCAGAGAACCCGACGTGGGGCTTGATCCCAGGACACTGAGATCCTGACATGAGCCCAAGGCAGAGGTCTTAACCCACTGAGCTACCCAGGTGCCCTTGTGAGAAGTTTTCTGAAAGGTTCAGTAACGTTGTGTGTTGACTATACTTCCATTTAAAAAAGAGAGAGAGAGAGAGAGAGGTGCAGATAAGCAAAATAAAAGAAAAGGTAATTTCCTGATTGAGCAATCAGGAAAGTCATTCATAAAAGAATCTGCCTCTAGTAAATGGAGGTATGGGAACGGGTGAGGTTGAGAAGGAAAGATAATTTCCAAAGGATCAGTGTAAACTGAAATAGAGGGGCGCCTGGGTGGCTCAATGAGTTAAAGCCTCTGCCTTTGGCTCAGGTCATGATCTCAGGGTCCTGGGATGGAGCCCCGCATCAGGCTCTCTGCTCAGCGGGGAGCCTGCTTCCCCTTCTTCCTCTGCCTGCCTCTCCGCCCACTTGTGATCTCTCTCTCTCTCTCTGTCAAATAAATAAATAAAATCTTTTAAAAAAACTGAAACAGAAATGTTCACAAGTTCACTACATTCTCACCAGTTAGATAAGGAAGCTCTTTAACTTACCCAAATTATCAGCCAATATTCATGGCGAAGTCACATTCATTTGTCCATGAAATGGGCTACTTTACTAGTGAATCAGATAGTAACCAAGCATTTATTTCTAGTCTGATATTGTCAAATCGTGGTGGAATATAGGTTGAGTACATCTATAGAATTTGTCAAATATCAGGGAAAACATTTGGTGAAAATTAACTGGTTATGTGGAATTTAAATAAATGTTATTATATATTTTTATTATTTATAAATAAAAGTCTACCATCCTCTACAGTAGAATTTATAGTAAGCTTACGTATGTACAAGTATATATATGCACAAATTTTTTTCAGAGAGCTGGTTGTTACGTATTTACCAGCACACCACTAACAGAAGGTAAATAGGTGAGAGAGCCTGACTGACTTTCTGGCGCATGTGGAAATAAAGAATTTTGTAATCCTTGATCCCTCACTCCTGTAAACTTTCTCAGAGCCATTGTCATCATGTCTGGGTATGATGTTTCTTTGATCCCACAGAGGAGCACACCAAATGGAAACAGTCTTGTCCGCCCAGCCCACGTCCTATCACTGTCCTCTTGAGACAAAGTGCAATGACCACAGAGGACTCCTTTTCTGCTCCATTGGCCATCTTAAGCTCCTTCTGCCTCTAGGTCTCTGCCTTCTGCTTGGGATGCTTTTCCTCCAGCTCCCTTAGAACTATCTATTCCATCACCCTATTTATTTATTTTGTAGCTTGTATTACAGTCTCTTTATCTGTACATTTATGATTTCTGTCTCCTCCCCTCACCCACCATAGTCATGTCTGAATTGCAAAGAGGCAGTGAACGTTCAGGGATGGTCCACGTTTCCGAGCCTCCCACAGAGACTGTGCGAAAGTACTTCCCTGAGACGTGGATCTGGGACTTGGTGGTGTTAGAGTAAGTAACTTTCTTTATATGTAAAAGGCAACGATATAGATTTCTCACAATTTTCCCTTTTTAGCCGATTTCTCAATATCCAAGTATCTCTTTCAGACACATCGCTATTTTTCAGAAAAGGTTTAACATAAACACTCTGCTATAAAAATCCTTACTATTCTAATTATATCAGAGCTAAGAAATTTGGCACACGTTTAATTCTAAGACTTCCAGAAAATGGGAATAAGGACTAAATATGACCGGGCCCTGCACAGACTAATACCTATAAGAGATCCTTCATTGGCCAACAATCTTGAGTTAAACACAGAATCAGTCAGGCCAACTACATACCGTAGTAGTGGAATTAAAACTTAAAAAAAAGTCCTGCCCTCATTGGAACAGTATTTTAAAGAGCAAAATTTAAGAGCAATCTCAAATTACATATTTATTTCATAACAATAATGTCTATAACAGAAAGTGCTATAATTCTGTGTCCAACATAGACTAGAATTGAAAACAGAATTGGAAGTAAAGGACTTCTTATATTTTCCCACTTTGAGTCTTGATTATACTCTCCTTTACTGACATTTCTACTGAGTGCTTTCAGGTCATACAATAGAATTATTCGTAGGGATTCTCTTCCTGGAAGGGATTTATTTAACTACTCACCTTCTGTTCTTCACATCTCTCTCCTCCCCAGCCCATCAGGGGTGGCCGACGTGGAAGTAACAGTCCCTGACACCATCACAGAGTGGAAAGCGGGGGCCCTCTGCCTGTCCAATGACACCGGACTTGGTCTCTCTCTTCCCGCCTCCCTCCGAGCCTTCCAGCCCTTCTTTGTGGAGCTCACAATGCCCTACTCTGTGATCCGCGGAGAGGCCTTCACACTCAAGGCCACTGTCCTCAACTACCTTCGCAAATGCATCCGGGTAAAGACCTCTCTTTCCTAAACTGAACCCAAGGTATAACAGTCAAGTAAATTAAAAATTGTGTTCTTTGAAATACTGACAAACTCCGGTGTATAAATGGCTCTTACCCGAAGAGGAACACTCTCAGAGATATCATATGTTATAGAAGCTATGGTTGCTGATATTTCCATGTACTTGCAACTTCAAACAAGCTTCTGACCCTTACCCCAACCCCATAAGGTTAGGAAGCTCGCACACAGTATGACATGGTGAACAAAAACCAGTAGGCTTCATTCTCATATCCTAGATCCAAGTTTTCGACTACTACATTCCATATATTTAACTTTTATATATCACCATAAAGCATTAATTAGATTAAACCCTACCTTGAAAGTTATTTGTGAGCATCTTACCTCCGCTGAACCCATAACCATTTATAAATCTTGAATACTCTGCTGCGAGAGCTGAGGGAATGGTCAAGATCCCAGGCCAAAGATGTGGAGCCCCTGCAGGCAACATACCATCGTGATTCTTCCTGACCTCTTGTGTCACCCCACGAAAGAGCAGATTATACAAAAATACAAAGATTTCAACATCAGATCCCCTGTAAGGTAGTCAGGTAGTCGATATTTAGATCATCTTCAGTATTAGGCAACTTAAAATCTAACGAGTCCCCGAATATTGTTTTATTTCAAGCCGTTCTGCCTGGTTCCCTTCTCCCTCTGATCTGGCTTTTTCTCACCTGTGGTTTCAGGTTAGTGTGCAGCTAGACCCGAATCCTGCATTCCTAGTCCAGGAAAAGGAACAAGAGTCTTACTGCATCTGCGAGAATAGCCGGCAAACCGTGTCCTGGGCAGTAAGGCCAAAGGCATTAGGTGAAGAACAATCTCCTAGAGACAATTCTCTACTCAAGGATTGTATATATCAATAGGATCCCTATATCTAGTGCTACTTCCCTCAGGCAAAGACCACACCCCACCCCCCATATACTCCTGCACCCCTGCTGCTGCCATGGTAGATACTTTTTCCTTTGTCTTTTATTCTAGGATGTCTGGAAGACTATCCCCACTTCGCTTACCTCCATCTATCTCTGCCTGGGATTCTCAGGGTCACTAGCCTCTAGTTGATGCTGCTTCCATTCCTGCTCCTGTGTTTTCATAAAACAGAAAGAGGTTACAAAGCACTGAACACTAGTAAATCTTGAGGTTTGGAGGCATGGAGAAAGAAGGACATGGTGCTCATCTATATTGCCCCTTTTTTAGGAAATGTGAATTTCACCGTGAGTGCAGAGGCACTGGAGTCTCAAGAGCTATGTGGGACTGAGGTGGCTGTGGTCCCTGAATATGGCAAGAAGGACACCATTATCAAGTCCCTGCTGGTGGAAGTAAGTAAGCCTACACATTTGATAGGTCATGGTGAGCCAATAAAAACAATGGTGAGTTGAAGGTTTCAAGTTTTAGGTAAGAAGGGCTAAATAATATATAATTACAGAATATTTCACAATAGTCTTTCCTCTCTCTATCTCTTAATCTTTATCTTTCTTTCTCTCTTGATATTTACATAATTTTTCCTCATTTTCTCATCTATCAACCTGTCTCCTTCATATTGCTTATACTTATAGATTCGTTTATGCAATACATTTGGAAGTCAGCTCTAATTCTTCTCTTCACTATCAAGAAATTTGTGGTTCCACCATCAACATAATTGTCCATTCTCACCTCTGCCTTTTCTTTCTTTCTACCTACAGCCTGAAGGACTACAGAAGGAAGCAACATTTAATTCCCTGCTCTGTTCATCAGGTAAGAGTCATTCATCATAATTAGAATAGCATCGATTAAAGTGACTATAACATTTAAAGTTCAAAGAATCTTACGTCTTATTCCTACACCTCCCTACGGGCTAAGACCCAAAGAACCATCGACCCATTTGATAAATGGGGCAACTAGTTCTTAGAGAAGCCTTGTAACTTGATCAGAAGACTATCCCTAGCCCATGCTTTCCAACTTTTTATCTATTATAGCACCTGTACAAACACCCAAATGTCTTTCCACATATGACATGGTTACATAGAAAGTGAGTAGAATCAAATGAATATTGCCAAAAGGAATGTTTCCATGAATATTTAATAGCATACTATGTGGGTAGCCGAATTCAAGCCACCTCAACATTGAATTTTGTATAGGCAAGAGCATTTGATAATGGGACCATGCCATGTCCCAAAGAAAGAATTGTCTTAGCCTATACCATTATTGTCATATCAATATTTGATGCCAATCTTGTACCTAATGTTCTATCAGTCATTTGAGAAGATATTAAACTCACAGAAGATATAACTTTATCTTGGTGGTGAGTGTTCTAGTCTAAAACAAAACAAAAACACAGAATGTTAGTACACTAAGAAAGTTATTAGCACAATGTGTTCTCACCTCAAACAATGTCAAATCAATATCATACTTGTCTTTTTTGCCTTTCTCTGACTACTTCCAAATTCTGTTTATTATGTTTATTATACAGCCCAAGATTTCAAATATACAAAATGTGTTCTAAAAACATAATTGCCTGGTTGTTTAGCCTTATTTCTACATTTAAGTGAATCTGCCACCAAATCCTTTTTTCATGGCACGTTCTCCATTACTGAGTGCTTCATTTTTATTTATTTCTTATGTATCTAGGGCTAATCATCAAGTAGTTCTATTAAAATTAATTTAATTGCCCAGGTAATACAAAAATACATTCTCCTTTACAAAATAAAACAAACCTTCATATTAAAGGCAATATTTTTCAGTACTTTAATGATCATCCATATATGTTTAGAAATACTATGCACAGATGAATTTGTTTATATATATTTGATTTATGGAAATGGCATAAGTTTCATTTTGTAACTAACATTTTATAACTTTTTACTGAGCAACCTGTTTTAGAAATCTAACCATGTTAAATTATAGAACTAAGTAATCTTTTTTAGTCCCTTTTAATTCCATACTATCAATATATCACAGTTATGATTTTTTTTAGCTATTGCTCAATTTTTTTAAACTATTTGCCAGAATGAATGAATGAATGAACGAATGCCTCCTCGTGTACAGATGCAAGCATATTTAAGGCAGATACCAAAATGTGACAATCCTAACTAAGAGGGAACATGTTTCTAAAATTTTAATAGAACTTTAAAAACCTTTTCTTTATTTCCTAAATATGTTAATATTCCCACCAGTTTATATTTTCCTGCACAATCACCATCATCTTTAACCATCAAAGTTTTCCATTTTCCTGAAAAATTTGCATGAAAAATACATTGTCGCTTCGACCTAAATTTCTATACACACAAGTGAAGATGAACTTATTTTTACATATTTATGAATGACTTCGTATCCTTTGGCCATTCAGGTTCTTTTTTTTGTCTTTTTTTCTGCTTGCTCTGTATGACACTGATTCTTTATTGAATAAGTTGCTATTTTTTTCACTTGGTAATTTGTCTTTTACCTTTGTTTATGGCATCTGTTTTCTTACAAAAGTTTTTTTGAAGGAAGGTAAGAGGTTTTTTAACATATAAATAATACATACATAAGTATATTATGTGTTTAATTACCTAATTAAATTTAAATAAATACAGAACTGTATATATTAACATAATCAATGTATACAACTTGATGACTTTGGAAATAAGTACACACCTGTAAGACTGTCACCACAATCCATACCGTGCACCTACTTCCAAAACTTTCCTTCCACTCCCTTATTATCATATTTTTTGTGTGATAAGAACACTTCCTATGAGATCTATCTTATTAACAAGTTTTTAAGTGTACAGTACGATATTGTTAATAGTAGGTACTGTTCTAGAATGCAGGCCAGTACAACCACTCTGGAAAACAAGATGAAAGTCCCTCAAAAAATTAAAAATAGATCTACTCAATGACCCAGCAATTGCACTACTAGGTATTTATTCCAAAGATACAAACGAAGTGATCCAAAGAGGCACGTGCACCCCAATGTTTATAGCAGCAATGTCCACAGTAGCCAAACTATGGAAAGAGCCCAGATTGACAGATGAATGGATAAAAAAGATGTGGTATGTATATATAATGGAATATTACTCAGCCATCAAAAAAAATAAATCTTACCATTTGCAACAATGTGGATGGAACTAGAAGTCAGTCAGAGAAAGGCAATTATCACGTGATCTCACTGATATGTAGAATTTAAGAAAAAAAAGAGGATCATATGGGAAAGGAGGGAAAAATAAAATAAGACGAAATGAGAGAGGGAGAAAAAAACCATAAGAGACTCTTAACTATAGGAAACAGGGGCGCCTGGGTGGCTCAGTGTGTTAAACATCTGCCTTCAGCTCAGATCATGGTCCCAGGGTCCTGAGATCAAACCCCACATCACAGTCCCTCCTCAGCCAGAGAATTTGCTTCTCCCTCTCCCTATGCCCCTTTCCCCTGCTTGTGCGGTCTTAAAATCTTAAAAAAAAAAAAAAAATGCAGGAAACAAACTGAGGGTTCCTGGAAGGGAGGGAGATGGGGCGATGGGGTAACTTGGTGATGGGCACTCAGCACGTGATAGAGTGAGCACTGGGTATTATATACAACTGATGAAACTGAGCTCTATCTCTGAAACTAATAATATACTCTATATTAATTAAATGAATTTAAATTAAATAGTAGACGCTGTTCTGTACCACCTAATCCTCTTGCATAACTGAAATTTTGTACCCTTTGACAAAAGTTTCAATATTAATTTCATGAGGAAGGAAGTGCAGCATGAAAATAAATACTGCATTTCTCTTTCATCATCCTGAAATTTACCAATAGTAAAACAGCGGTAACTGTATGCCTGTCACCAGCCATTATTTTATTTGCAGAGAGTCAAACATTGTTCATCTTCATGTCCACTCCCACATCTTCCATAAAAATACTATCTTCATATCTGGTGAAATTTGATGGCAGAAAGGACAGAGCATTATTGTAGAATTCAGGAACTTGCAAAGATTTTTCCTTGGCGTATATATACATTAGGGTTTATTTTCATTAAACTGTTGAGTGAGGAGGTTAGAGATGAACACTAAACAGATCGCCCTGTGATAACCATCTCATGCGAGCCACAGGAGGACTACAAGAGAGTCACAACATCACAGGCACTTCTCAATCTGTAGCCTTCTTTTGGAACGCACTGTACAGATGGAGGGAAAAGAGGGATGAGGAAGAAGTCCTGGAAATCTCAGATTCCCATTCACACACATTTAAGATAGATAGATAGATAGATAGATAGATAGATAGATAGATAGATAGATAGATAGAGAAAGCAGAAATATTAAAAGAATTATAACTTTTCAGAAGTTTAAATGTAAGGCACAGTTCTGGCTTCTGGGTTTGGAGCTCTTCAAAAAGATATGGGGCAGGAGTGCCTGGGTGGCCCAGTAGGTTAAGCTTCTGCCTTCGGCTCAGGTCATGATCTCAGGGTCCTGGGATTGAGCCCTGCATCGGGCTCTCTGCTCAGCAAGGAGCTTGCTTCCTCCTCTCTCTGCCTGCCTCTCTGCCCACTTGTGATCTCTCTCTGTCAAATAAATAAAATCTGGAAGATATATGGCAGAAATAATTTCCATTATTTCTCTAGGTGATGAGGTGTCTGAACAATTATCTTTGAAGTTGCCAGAGAATATAGTAGAAGACTCTGCCCAAGCTTCCACCTCAGTATTGGGTAAGCTCCAGCCCCAGTGAATTGTTCTACTATATTGATAGTTTTTCCTATATTCTTTTCCAGAAGTAATCGAAATTACAACTACAGTGTTAACTTGGTTCTTCCCTCCTTGTCGGGCTTCTGTATTGCTCCCAATCATACTTCTGCCCCCGGACAGCTCACCCTTCCTAAAAATATTCATTTTTCAGTCTTCCTAAAATTGCTCCTTTCTTCTTAATGATTCAGATATAATCTATAAGCTTTCTGACGTCCCGTCTCTCTCATTCTCTAGGAGACATACTGGGCTCCGCCATGCAAAACTTACAAAATCTCCTCCGAATGCCCTATGGCTGCGGAGAACAGAATATGGTCCTCTTTGCTCCCAACATCTATGTCCTGAATTATCTAAATAAAACACACCAGCTGACACCAGAAGTCAGGTCCAAGGCCATTGGCTACCTCAGTACTGGTGAGTGATTAAATGAGTGAAGACTTCATTTTAACAATAGATTGGATTTCCTAATAGACTTGAGTTACTTAGCAAGTCTGTGATACGTTAGCACATCCTAGTATCATAGTTACTGTGATAAGAATGACAGTTAATTTTATGGTTATTATCCAGTGTCCAACATCTAATAAATGTTTAAAATGCAGAAACCTTGTAACATAGGACAGCAAAATTTAGGAAATATCACAAGAGAAACCAAGACGTTTTAGTAATTTCCCTGGCCACGGCATATACTGTCTGTCATATTGTTTCCTTAACCTTCCATTTCAGGTTACCAGAGACAGCTGAATTACAAGCACCATTATGGCTCCTATAGCACCTTTGGGGAGAAATATGGCAAGAGTGAGGGTAATACCTGGTAAGGGATAGACAGTTTTTGGAGGTTCTGGGTTTTTTACCAGCTCTTTTATATATATTATCACAATTATATTCACAGTAACCTTATCAGATATGTATTATTAAACCTCTAGTTGGTTAAACTCGACAAATATAACAAGGGTAGCAAGCTAACAAGCAGAAAAGCTGACATTCAAATATATGTATGTTAGATTTGTCCCCCAAATTCATCCCATTAATAATAACCAGGGTATTCTTCCTAAAATAGCTAGTTTTTTGAGAGAGAGCACATGAACAGGGGGAGGGGCAGGGGGAAAGAATCTTAAGCAGGCTTCATGCTCAGTGCAGAGTCTGACGTGGGGCTCGATCTCATGACCCTGAGATCATGACCTCAGCCAAAAATCAAGAGTCAGACAATTTCAGGTGCTTAACTGACTGAGCCGCCCAGACACCCAGAAACAGCAATTTTTTTTAAATGGTTATTTTTTTCTCTAGAATAGCTCCCATAGCCATGAGTTTTTTAATATATGGCCAGGGGACATAGCATCGAACTTCTAGATAAACTATGTTCACTGCAACTTTCAGTATGTTTTTAGATCATGTTCATCTTGACGGTGAATAAATTCACTAACAGAATGAAAGAAATGAGGCGAACCCAGTGATGTGCAACATTGTTTTAAGATCCCTACGGCATGGGGCACGGGAGTGGCTCGGTCATGTAAGCACCTGACTCTTGATTTCAGCTCAGGTCTCAATCTCAGAGTCACCAGTTCAAGCTCTGTGTCGGGCAACACAGTGGGGGTGGAGCCTACTTAAAAATAAATGAATAAATAAAATCCTGAAGGCAAAACAAAGCAATTCGAAGTTATTCGGTCTTCTAAGTGAGAAGATTCTGCCATCTACAGAAGGAAATCTCTAAAGAGAAGGAAGATTTTCTCAAATCAGTAAAAACAAGTAACATCGGAAATACTTGGACTCTCCATAGCAATGAGAAAATGAGTCGGCAAGGAAATACTAGATGTAGCAGGTTAATCAAGCAGGTTAATCATCCCTAAAAGGGATGGGATGGGAGTTCTAAATACACTGGAAACCTCTCAGGGGACTCATGTCAACATAAGCAGTGTCATAGGAACCCTTTACTGTGCCAGTTGTAAAACTGTTGTAACAACATAAACATCATTATCCCCTCTGCCCTGCTCAGGCTCACCGCCTTTGTACTGAAGACTTTTTCCCAGGCTCAAACCTACATCTTTATCGAAAAAGGACACATCAACCAAGCCCTCCTCTGGCTCTCCCAAATGCAGAAAGACAACGGCTGTTTCAGGAGCTCTGGGTCTCTGCTCAACAACGCCATTAAGGTGAGATGTTCTCAGAGTTGGTTGTTTTTTTGTTGTTTTTTTTTTATTAAGATTTTATTTATTTGAGAGAGCGAGAGGGCACAAGTAGGGGGAGCAGCCGAGGGAGAGAAAAAAGCAGGCTCCCAGCCGAGCAGGGAGCCCGAGGCGAGAGTTGGTCCCAGGACCCTTAGATCATGACCTGAGCCAAAGGCAGATGCTTAACCGATTGAGCCACCCGGGCACCCTTGGAATTAGTTTTTATTTGTCCATTTATGATCTCTACAAGGATGAGAGCAGATAATAATGTAGGAATTCCTTAGCAAAGGTAACTAACTAAAAAATAAATAAATAAAACCTGGATAATACCCAGAAAGAGGGGATGGGACTTAGCTTGATTGTGATAATTGGCCCCGTGGGGATGAATATGAGTGAGGATAAACTCCAGGACACAGCAGAAGGCAAAGAGCTGATGAAGAGCATGCTCGGAAGTTCAATTCTTCGGCTCTCTCCCTCTGACTCACACTAACAGGGTGGAGTGGAAGACGAAGTGACCCTCTCTGCCTATGTCACCATCGCCCTTCTGGAGATTCCTCTCCTCCCCACGGTAGGTACCGCCTCCTCCCCCTGCATAGTTCTGGAGGCAGTGAAATCACTGCCCTGCTGTCAGAACCATCCTCCTGCTAAAAGTCGACTGTCAGCTCTCCTTTTATGCTAGCACAGCGCCTCCCAAGTCAGCAGAGTATTTGGTCAATCGGCTAAGAAAGATTCACACCATCCCAGTGCTGCCCCTAAGCTCTCTCTCCCCTATAGACCTCCCACTGCTGCCATACACACACCCAAAATGAAATCTAAAAATATGGCCTGTGTTCCTGACTTATGAAATGTCATAATAACAGGAAGATATTCTTCTCTCCGTCCACAAGAATGAGAATAGATGGACACATGCATTTGAAAAATGACCTGTGCCTACCCGGGAATGCTCGCACCCCTGTTCACATAGCTTGGGTCCCTCCTTGTTCGCCCCACCGCAGCACCCCGTGGTCCGCAATGCCATCTTCTGCCTGGAGTCAGCCTGGAAGTTAGCAAAGGAAAGCCGCCACGGACAGCACGTCTACACCAAGGCACTGCTGGCCTACGCTTTCGCCCTGGCAGGTCACCAGGACAAGAGGAGAGAGATACTCAACTTACTTCATGAGGAAGCTGTGAGGGAAGGTGAGTGCACATCTGAGACCCTCTCCCAGCCCCCAAGAACTGTGCCGCAACCCCCACCCCTACACCCTGTGGCCCCTTTCCCCTCTCTTCTTTCGTCTCTATCACTTTACAACCTGGGATCTCTTAAGCGAGTCCCACGTCGGAGGATAAGAGGCAGTGTGGGGTCATAGGGTGAAGCGCAGCCTCTGGAGACCAGCTCCAAAGCGTCTTACCTGTGAGGCCTCGGGCAACTCACTCACCATGTCTGGGTTCCAGTTCCTTCATGGATAAAACGGGGATAACACTAGTATTTACCTCATAGGGTTGTGTCAGTATTAAATGAATTAATATAAGCAAAGCACTTAGTAGACTATGCGATACACAGTGAGTGCTATGAAAGGATTACCTATTGTGAATATGATGGCCATTCTTAAGATACACCCAATCCTTTCCTGGTGGATCATATCTTCTTAAACATAAGAAAAGACTGAAGGGGGGGGCGCCTGGGTGGCTCAGTGGGTTAAAGCCTCTGCCTTCGGCTCAGGTCATGATCTCAGGGTCCTGGGATCGAGCCCCACATCAGGCTCTCTGCTCAGCAGGGGGCCTGCTTCCCCCTCTCTCTCTGCCTGCCTCTCTGCCTACTTCTGATCTCTCCCCTCTCTGTCAAATAAATAAACAAAATCTTTAAAAAAAAAAAAAAGAAAGAAAAGAAAAGACTGAAGGAAGTAACCCCACAAATAAATTCTGGTATTTTATGCTCATATCACAAGTCTGATAAGGTTGACAAATCTCTTCATATTCACACAATATTTCTATGTGTACAGTGTTCTGTATGAGGGGTCAAAGAAATAGAAAATAAAAAGCAAATACTGTTTTATCCAGTAAAATATATTCTACCTTTCTCCCTTGACAGTGCCATTAATTGCTTATTCTTAAAATGTACTGGGAATATTTCAGATATACAAAAAGGCAAAAAGAATAATTAGCAAACCACTTTATACTTTCCTCGCAGCTTAAGAAATACAAAATTACCAGTGCAGGAAAAATTCCCTGTGTACCACTCACACCCCCTAAGGTAACCATTGTCCTGAATTTGTCATTACAATTTCCCTGGGTTTCTTTATTTTTCTTGCATACTTATTTCTAAAAAATATTCGGAATTTTTACGTGTTCATCATTAGATGAACAGTATCACACTTACGAGTATTTCTGCATCTTGTTTTCTTGCCTGTTTATCTGCCTTTTGTTTTTGACATTGAATCTTGTGCGAATAGGAGTCCCCCATATGAGTGCCTGTGGCTCTAGCTTATTATTTTCGCTGCCGTATAATATATTGCAATATATACATAGCTCATAATTTATATTAAGGAGTCTCTCCCTTATGGATGTTTTCTTGTTTCTTACTTGTGGCTATTGCAAACCATGCAGAAGTGAACACTCACATACATCCCTCCTTGTACCTGTATGAGCTTCTCTGAGTTTTACTTCCAAGAAATGAATTGCTGATAAGTAGGCTAAGCACATCTTTCCCTTTGCTGGATAGTCCCAAATATTTCCAAAGAGCAGTTTCCTTCCCACAGCAGTGTGAATTAGTTGCCGTTATTTCCTATCCTTGTCAGCCTTTGGCATTTTAAAGATTATGTATTTTTTCTGGCCTAATGTGTATGAACTCCACTACCTCATGTCATCTGCGATCCTCACAAGAAACTTCTATAGAAAAATTTATAGAAAATTTAACAAAGCCCAGATAAGGTCCGGATAACATCAGAAAGAGGAAATCCCCACAATCTGTGAGGGATTTTGCTCTGCTCTTTCTCCCCAACAACCCGACCGTGGCAACTTTTTGAAAATTTGGATGGCTATGGGCTTCCAACTCCAGCAACATCATTTGCCTTCAGCTGACCGAGACAAACCAAGTTCAGATTTACCCAGAAGGAAAAGCGTCTGGATAAAGTTCAAGAGAATATCATGGGAATGTACTTCAGCTCTGGCTTAGGTACTTTCACCTTAAATTAAATAATAATAGGTAGTCACTCATAAATCTCTTTTTCTCATCTCCAGATGGTTCTGTCCACTGGGAGCGACCTCAGAAACCCAGGGAACCAATGGGGCATTTTTACGAATCTCCCGCTCCCTCAGCTGAGGTGGAGATGACGTCCTACGTGCTCCTGGCTTACCTCACCACCCAGCCCGCCCCCACCCCAGAGGAGCTGACTTCCGCCTCGCGCATCGTGAAGTGGATCACAAAGCAGCAGAATTCCCAGGGCGGCTTCTCCTCCACCCAGGTCTGTGTTCCCCAGAACCTTTTACTTCACCTTTAGATAACAAAAGTTCTGAACAAACTATAGACACTCAAGAAGAAACACTGAAGTTGAGAATAACTTGAATGAAGTACATATTACTAATATTCAGGGATAGTGAGAAATAAGGAAAAATGAAAATCAAAGAGGGCTAAAAAGAAAATGACTGCAGTCCTGGGACCCCATCCTTGTTGTCATCACTGACCCCTCCTCCCGATAAACACTTTACCTCCCTAAAGAAATGGGACCTGGTATGCAATGGCCACAGCAGAATGAATTAAAAAAAAAAAAAACTACCTTCTGGAATCTTCTGGAAGCACTTCTAAGAGTGCTTTCAAACTGTTCCCAGGAATGCTACTCAAAACCCAATAATCTCTCCTTGCAAATCTGTCCATTCATAAATCCCCTTTAACTGGTTTATTTTAAAGCGGACATATTTTATGCTTCCACTATTCACCTCTTAGTATACAAACATCTGTTCACCAGGAGCATGAAGAATTTTCTTTACTGGACCAACATTCTGAGCCTAACTATATAATCTTATACCTTAAAAACTCATCAATATGTACATAGCAGCACATTTCATCTTCAGAGAATTTAGAAGTTAACCTACAGGCTAAACCTAAAGGAGAAAGAGAATGTGACAAAATGGCATCCCATCTTTTTTCCAATGTAGTCAATCTCTTACTTTTCCATATGAATGGAAAAAACTGAATGGTTTTGTTACAAGTCATTCTTTCTTAGAAATCTATTATTTAAAGACTCATTCAGAATGAAACAAGATGGGATCAGGAAGGAGACAAACCATAAGAGACTCCTAAACTCACGAAACAAACTGAGGGTGGCTGGAAAGTAGGGGAGTAGGGATAGGGTGGCTGGGTTATGGACATTGGCGATGGTATGTGCTATGTAAGTGCTGTGAAATGTGTAGGCCTGATGATTCACAGACATGTACCCTGGGGCAAATAATACATTATATGTTAAAAAAATTAATTAATAAAAAAATAAAAGACTCATTCAGGTTCAATGCTGATGAGAATGGAGTCTATGACATGTGGGGGTGGGAGGAATCCAGATTTCCAATAAAAAAGGGAGAGCCAAAAAATGTCAATAAATCTAGAAGATAATTTTACTTAAGCATGACCCTGATCGTGGCTGCAAAGGGCCTAGGGCTTCCTCAGGGCACTGACCTCACGGCGGAGTTTCATCTGGGGTGAAACCTGATGACTGAACCTTGGTTGAGTGGTGGCAGATGTGACCAGTTACCAAGTAGGACCTCTTAGGCAAACAACTAATGCCAATAAATGATTCCCATTCGTATATATTTTCCACATTCCATAGCCCACAAGTGTTTATAGATAGAAAAAAATCGATTTTCTGAGAAATAAAATCAGCTTCTGAAGCAGATATGTGACTGTTACAGTTCTATCTAAGGATTAGAATCAATCTTGGAATTCGAGCGCCAGTATTTAAGTAGTTGAGGGAAGCAGGCGAGAGGGAATCAAGTCCCCTGTTGTGGCGGCTGACGTGGGCCTTTGGGCTTCGGAAGGTTACCAGGCCCACGGAGGTTCTCTCACTCGTCTCTTCCAGGACACCGTGGTGGCTCTCCAGGCCCTATCCATGTACGGAGCAGCCACCTTCACCAGGACTGGGAAGCCCGTACAGGTGACCATCCAGCATTCGGGAACGCTCGTCACAAAGTTGCAAGTGGACGACAACAACCGCTTGTTACTGCAGCAGACCCCACTGCCCAAGGTGCCTGAGGACTACACGGTGACAGTGACAGGAAAAGGCTGCGTCTACCTCCAGGTGAGCCTCTCAGGCCACAGCGGGCACACGGCCCGCATTAGTCCGCCTTAGCCCTTAATCCCTGACTGGGCAAAGGTTAGGGCCAGTCTGAGAAAGAGTTGAGGAAGTTAAGGGGAAAGAAACACAGATTTTCGTCTTTGATGTTCCACAGACATCCCTGAAATACAATATTCTGCCAGAAAAGGCAGAGTTCCCGTTTGCTTTGGAAGTACAGACTCTGCCCCGGACTTGTGACAGACCCAAAGCCCACACCAGCTTCCAGATCTCACTGAATGTCAGGTAAGACCTCTGCCTGAATCGTCTAATTCTGGATATAATAACCAGTCCTCTTCCTGGAATTCCTCATTGAGCTGATCAGGGTGTCCATTAATGTCTGCACTACATTTATTGAAAAAGCAATGTGTCCTCAGGTTCATACAGAATTTCTCCATGGTGGGGTACATACATATCCATTGTACGTCCCCTGCCTCCAGGATCTATACTTGTCGAACCTCAGTATTTGAAGGTTAATTCTCTCCCATAATAGCTAAAAACAAAGAACATTCGCCCTTGCCTCCGACCTGAATTCCTGATTTAATTCTAATGTCATTGATTCATTCTCGGATTTCATTCTATTGTAATGAAATATTCGATATCACCCTTGTTCTATCCAGGGCAGAGATGGAGAGTTCCTGAAAAGCATGATTAGAAGGAGGTAGTGACTCTCTGTTAGAATTCCTACTGGCAATAAATCTCAGATTATATACAAAATAATGAATTTGGAGGGAAAAAACACATATATATGCAGCAGTATTCAAATGGCTCCCAGGCTAACAAAAAATGTATCTGTCCACAAGAATATTCTAACCTGGGTGCGGATACTACTCAGGAAAAAAAGTTAAAGTATATGTGACAAATAACTGGTAGAGATTAGAGGTCTCAGACCCAGCTGTGTGTCACGTGCTTTCTCAAACTGCGTCGCCTCGAGTCCACACACACGCAGGCCTGCTCGTCAGGTCTAGGGTACAGCCTGGTGTTTATGGCTTGAACAACTTTCCCTGGAGATTCTAATCCGTAAGCATCTGCCACTTGGGTAGGATATTTAGGAAGACTCCCATGTACCTTTGAAGGCTGTGAGGGCTTGCTCTGGGCATAGAAAAGAAGAATCTTTAATAACATAGAAAACCCTAACTCCTTTCTTTCCTGAATCTTCAGTTACACTGGAAGTCGTCCTGCCTCCAACATGGTGATTATTGACGTGAAGATGGTATCCGGCTTCATTCCCCTGAAACCAACAGTGAAAATGGTAGGTCTGGCATACGTCCAGGAGTCTGTATTTTATTTAATGTTTAAGGTATCTCCGGACTAAGAAAATACTAAAATATTTTCAGTCACTTCTATCAAAGACTAATACTTTCTCCAAAGTCAGAAATGCAATTTAACATGTTTGTATACAGGTTTTTCATGTGTTTTTTTTTTTTCCTTGTTACACTTTGTTTTAATGGGTCTCAAAATTCTGTGATAGATTTTTGGTCAAGTTGCTCCCATTCGAAAGTACTTATTTTTAAAACTAATAAGTTAAAACTCTCTCTCTCTCTCACACACACATACACACATATACACAAATGAATGGTCCACAAAACTCTCTCTCTTCCCTCTGAAGGTTTTCCGAGGCATTTTTATCATTAACCAGTCTTCTTTTTAAACTTAAATGGCCAGTTGAGACACACAGTACTGTGAGCATTCTTCCACAACTCGTTAGGACTGGGGTGGTGGGCATTGGGGATAATATTCATTCAGCCTCCTGAATTTCCTGAGCAGACATGGCAACCTCGCCAGCTCCAGGAGCCTCTGGTCCACTGCTTTGATACACCCACAGAGACTGTTTCATGTTACAAACAGCTCTCTTCTGGGAGCCACATCTACTAGAAGAAGAATGTCAGCAAGTTCTCACTTTCATGGAGCTTAGACTCTTAAGAAGATAAAGCTTAGAGTGCCTGGCTGGCTCAGTGGGAAGAGCGTGAGACGCTTGATCCTCAGGGTCATGAGCTTGAGTCCCATCTTGGGTGCAGAGATTACTTAAATAAATAAAACTTAAAAAAAAAAAAAGAAGAAGAAGACAAAGATAAAGCTTATGCACCAATGGAAAAAATATGAAAATGACCAATAGACATAAACTATAATTATTACAGAAGTTCAGAGAAAAATGAAATTGCTGTTAGAGCAAGCAAAAAAAAGTTTAAAAAAAAACCCTCCTTCATGAAGGAATAGAATATATATTGAACATTGAAATATGGAAAATTCCCAAGTTTAGGATACTTATTTCACTTTTCTTCAGATATATCAACTTTACACTTAGGTCATGTGTCATACTAATATCAAAACCTACATCCCAATTATCTCTTATTTTTAATTTAAAAACATTATCATCTTCACTTACAAAAATCACTTGAAGAAACTTTACCCTCAGGCTTAATTTGGTGATAAAAATTCTTCGTTTCTCTGGTTTTCCTAGAGGCTTCATCTCTTTATTAACATTTGTGATGTATTAATTTTCTTCAGCTTGAAAGATTGAGCAATGTGAGCCGAACAGAAGTCAGCAACAACCATGTTTTGATTTATCTGGATAAGGTGAGAGCCTTGCCAATCTAGTTGCAAAAAAATACAGATAATAATCTCTCTAAGGGAGCTATACTAATCCTATTCTAAAGGAAGTGAATGAAGGCATCTTGGAGACATTGCCTCCATGGCAAAAGTTTGAGCATTCTAATATTAATTCCAGTAAATATTCCCCTCTCCTTTATTTGCAATTCATGTGAGACTAGGGGAAAAAATTACTTATTATAATACGGGGATATGAATACTTCTTGGATCTCATAAACAAAAAATTCTCTGCACAATGTGTTTGTGTCCATAAGCTATTTCGAAGATACCAAATAATATAAGGAAGAAACTCAATGGTAAACCCAGTGTTTTCTTGCTTACATTATTATATCAATATCAACATAATAATTGATGTTACATATTATATATCTCATATATCAAATATATCAATTATATAATTCACATCTCAATTATTATATCAACAGTATAAAAGGGGAAAATACTGTCCATTTCAGTAAGGATGCACCATAAAATGATAAGATCAGTCAACCAATAAACCAATCTCGCTTTAGTCCTATGTTCTAACAATTTATTCATTCTTATATTTATGGACATTATATTTTACAAGTTTGGTGAAATTTTAATAAGGCTATAATGATAGACCTTTCATATGACTTTTTAAGTCAACACAGTATTTCTACAAGATAGAGAAGTAAAACTATACCAAATCTCTGGATCTGTAAAAATGAACATTGCCGTTCAACCAACAAAATCATGTATCATTCACCCCATATACACAGAGCCCATGGGCCAGGACTGATAGGAGTATATGAATTGTTTGGGTTATTTAAGAAAAATTTAGGGATGTTTTCATTCACCCTGGGAGTTCTCTGTACCGCTTAAGGACACTGTTGGTTGAAAAAAGGTTTTTTCCCAAAAGTAGATGAATAATTAAACTCATTCAAAGAAGAGAGAAGAAAGCTTGTAATTCCCTTTTGCTTTCTAGGTGACAAATCAGACACTTAGCTTGTACTTCATGGTTCTCCAAGATGTCCCAGTGAGAGAGCTGAAGCCAGCCATAGTGAAAGTCTATGATTACTATGAGACCGGTGAGTGCGAACAACTTTGACTTGGAAATTAAATTTCTGATCACAAAAATCTAGATTTGAGAACTGTGTGGGGGCAACTTATTAGACTGTTCTTTCATTTTGTCTCCATCAAGTCTGATTCCTCTCTGTCTTCTATACATACATTGTAGAAACTACCTATCATATAAATACATCGACTACTAACACACCACCTGTGGGATATTTAATTCCCTCTTCTTCAGATAAATCAACTGTAAGAGAACGTGAGACTTAAATACATATAACATTTGAACTATCTTTCAGAAGTTTAGGGGGAAAAATATACTGTATTTGAAGAGTTAACATCATAAAACAGCAAGCAATGTATCAAATGGATGAAGCTGATGTTTCTGATACAATTCTCCCCATAATAAAAGTTTTTTAACTGACCTGTATCCCACAAATGTTTGCTTTCCCTCTCACTTCACCTAATGCTTTTGTTTTTATTCAGATGAGTTTGCAGTTGCTGAGTATGAAGCTCCTTGCAGCAAAGGTAGGTAAAGAACTCTCCTTCCAAATGCAGTCAGAAAACCCCTTGGCTTGTCTCTTACATCCCCTCCATAAAATTCTGGCTATTTTTCATAGACATCATCTTGCTCACAGTACAACTTATTATAGAAAAATGCATTTATTGGGAAAGGGCCACTGATGGTCAAACTTCAGATAGTTCATAGGATTATTTATTGGATACATAAAAGTAATAAATCTCACTTCCCACTATACTAATCAGGCTTCCTTAGTCAGTATGCTACCCAGATCTGATGGATAGAATAGTCACTGCTCGGGAAGCCCGAGTCCATCTTGATTCTCTCTTCTTTCCACTATCACAGATCATGGAAATGCCTGAAGACCATGACAATGAAAACCGCTTTGCTGGGGTCCCTGTTCCAGACCGAGGTCTCTGTGGAAGAAAATAATTTTTGTATCTGTAAAGATTTGAAATAAGCCTTTTTTTCTGGTCAGTCTTTATCACTGTTTTTCCTAATTCATTCAATAAACATTTATTACACCTCCATATAATTCCCAGTCGATTCCTGAGATTAAAAATTCATAGCAGTCTGGGGCACCTGGGTGGCTCAGTGGCTTAAGGCCTCTGCCTTCAGCTCGGGTCATGATCTCAGGGTCCTGGGATCGAGCCCCACATCGGGCTCTCTGCTCAGCAGGGAGCCTGCTTCTCTCTTTCTCTCTCTCTCACATTCTCTCTGCCTGCCTCTCTGCCTACTTGTGATCTCTCTCCTCTCGGTCAAATAAATAAATAAAATCTTTAAAAAAAAAATTCATAGCAGCCAAGGGTTGAGGGACTTTAGAAAATGAGAAATATCACAGCGATGTTGGTCTGAGCAGGCTTCATTAGGGGTTGCAGGGAAAGTATTGTATTATGTACTAGGAGAGTGTGAAGGGTGTGTGGTTACAGGAATACCCTAAGAAAAAGTCAGCGTGCATTTTAGGACTAGAAAAGAATTTCCACATTAAAGAGAAACAATGAAATACAATGTTGGATAAGTTACATTGGGAGGCATCATCATTACTTGGAACCTCACCTGAACTGGGGTTACATATCCTCAAAACCAAACCTGCCATTGGCTGATACCAATGATTAGTCAATTAACTGTGGGTCTCAGGTTCAATAAAGGATGACAAATGGAAAATGCTAAAGAGGTGAACATTCGAGCGCCCCCGCCCACCCTGACCTGAATCCCAGATCACTTGCTAAGCTCAATAGCATTGCGGAGGCCCCACACGGAAAAACTCACAGCAATGATGAAGCACCAGGTTTATTTAGCACAAACTCGATAACCAGGGCCAAGCTAAAATACTTCCAAAAACACAGGAAAAAAAGACTATCCTAGTGGTGAAGTGGCCAGGGACTGGGTTTCCCTCTTCTGAGAATCCTCTTCCTTCCACATTTTACAATATTTTCAGTGTCATATGGTAGGAAAAGCACATGTTTTCAGAGATGTGGAAAATGGAATATACTCAAAATTCAACTCTGTTACTTAGCACCTATGGAATCTTACCCAGCACTTAACTCCTCTTAAAACTCAATTTTCTCAGGGCGCCTGGGGGGCTCAGTGGGTTAAAGCCTCTGCCTTCGGCTCAGGTCATGATCTCAGGGTCCTGGGATGGAGCCCCGCATCGGGCGGGCTGCTCAGCAGGGAGCCTGCTTCCCCCTCTCTCCCTGCCTGCCTCTCTGCCTACTTGTGATCTCTCTCCTCTCTGTCAAATAAATAAATAAAATTAAATAAAAACTCGATTTTCTCATATGTAAAGAAGGAGAACATTATCATCCTCCACAAGTGTGTGTGAGGATGAAAAGATATCGAGGGCCTTACTGGGCCCGGCAGTGTTGACTGGGTCCGTCTGTGAAACGGGAATAGAAACAGCAACTACCACAGCCGGAGTCAGCTGTGGAGAGTGTGCGGAATCTAGCACTTGACGTGTAGAAACACTCAACACCTAAATGGTAGCTATTTATTAAATGATTTTTTTAAAAGACTCTATTTATTTATTTGACAGAGAGACAGAGTGAGAGAGGGAACACAAGCAGGGGGAGTTGGAGAGGGAAAAGCAGGCTTCCCACAGAGCAGGGAGCCTGATGTGGGGCTCGATCCCAGTACCTTGAGATCATGACCTGAGCTGAAGGCAGACACTAAACAATTGAGCCACCCAGGTGCCCCAAATAATCTTTTTTTTTAAAGATTTTATTTATTTGAGAGAGAGAGTGCACAAGCGAGAGCATGAGCAGCAAGCAGCGGGAGAAGCAAGCTCCTTGTGAGCAAGGAGCTCCATGCAGGGCTTGATCCCAGGACGCCAGGGTCATGACCTGAGCCAAAGGCAGATGAGCAACCAACTCAGTCACCCAGGCGTCCCTATTAAATGATCTTTTAAAGCCTGCCAGTAATAACATGATCTGTTCAAGGGAAATCTGTTCAGAAATGGGGAAGCTCAAGGTTATTTCTGAACATAACAGCAATGCACTGGAGAGCAATTAACCACAAAAAAGCAAATTTGAAATGACCATTTTAAAAATTACATTTTAAAGTCAAACCATTTTCTCCAACTTCCTGAACACAGACTTGATAGAAATCTGAGGCTTTAAAAATATATTGGAAAAGGCAAGTAATTGGGTTAATGCCCTTCTACTCATTCTGCTGGCAAAGAAGGGAGTGGGGAGGTGACAAGGCAGGAAAAGGGGGGCATCAGGCCTGAGCCTGAGAGGCTCCTGCAATGGTTTCTGAAATACGGCACCAAAGACACAGACAGTAAGAGAAAAAATAAGTAAACTGAACTTCGTTAAAATTAGAAACTTCATGCATCAAAGGAGACACTTTCAAAAAGAGTGAAAAACAACCCACACAATGGGGACAATATTTGCAAATCACATATCTGATAGGAGTATGACATCCAGAATATATAGAGAACTATAAATCAACAACAAAAACAGAACCCAGTTTAAAAATGTCAAAGCATTTGAGTAGAGATTTCTCCAAAGAAGATATAAAAATGGCAAATACATACGCAAAAAGTTAGTCTTCAGGGAAATGCAAATCAAAACTGCAATGAGATACCTCTTCATGCCTACTAGGATGAGTAATTTTAAAAAAGGAAAATAACAGTCGTTGCCCAGGATGTAAAGAAATTGTAACCCTTACCTATTGCTACTGAGAATGTAAAATCCACAGCCACTATGAAAACGCTTCATGGTTCCTCAAAAGATTAAACACCGAATCACCGTATGATTCAACAACTCCACTTCCGAGGACATACTCCAGAGACCTGAAAACAGGAGCTCAAACAGATACTTGTACACCACTGTTCACAGCAGCATTATGCACAATAAGGTAGAAATCAAGTGTCCATCAACAGATGAATGGATAAACAAAATGTGGTATATACTTGGGCTGGAACATTACCCAGCCATAAAAAGAACGAAGTTCTGATATATCCTACAACTGCAGGAAACTTTAAAACATTATGCCAAGTGAAGTGAGCCAGACGCACAAGGACAAAAACACTGTCTGATTCCACTTGTATGAAGTTATCTAAAATAGGCAAATTCATAGAGGCAAAAGGTAGAGGGGAGCGCTGCGGCTATTGCTTAGTGAGTAGAGTTTGTCTTAGGAATGATGAAAAGGCTTCTTCAGACCTAGTGCTGATGATTGCATAACATTGCATACATAATTAATGCTACTGAATTATACATTTAAACAATGGTTAAAATGGCAAATTTTATATTAATATTTTTTTACTACCAATTTTTGAAAAACAAAAGAATAAGAACTGTAGTTTGGATACTGAAATGGCTAAATAAAATGTAGAAGGGGCACCTGGGTGGCTCAGTGGGTAAAAACCTCTGCCTTCGGCCCACGTCATGATCTCAGGGTCCTGAGATCGAGCCCTACATCAGGCTCTCTGCTTGAGAGCCCCTCTCTCTCTGCCTGCCTCTCTGCCTACCTGTGATCTCTGTCAAATAAATAAAATCTTTTAAAAAATTTAATTTAATTTAATTTAAAAATAAAATAAAATGTAGTATTGCACGATATAACACTACAGGGCAGCTAAAATGAATTAACTATCTCTTTATACATATCAACCTAGCACATGAAACCCTACATCTGGGACAACAAAGCAAATTTCAGACTGATCATATGCATAATGCTATATTTATAGAGAAAAAACACACAGCAGTTAATCTTTTCTCTTGGGATACATAGATGTATGTAAAATAGTGATTTTTTTTTTTAAATTCTAAATATCTCTCTGGGGAGTGTGGAAGACTGAGGGTAGCCACAGAGGACTTTCCCTTCACCTGTAATCATCTTTTCTTTTTTAAAGTACGCTTTCTATGCTTTTAGAAGAATGGAAAGAAAACTTCCCGGAGAGAAACAAAATAAATTAACAGTGGATATTTCTAAAAAGGGTAGGAGAAGAGTATTACTGATGAATGGAAGCCTTTTATTTTTCTCTTTAATCTTCTGCGTTTTTACCCAGTGTGTATTCATATGTTACTTTTGTCATTTTTTAAATACTGAGTTGCTTCACCAAATATCCAAAGAGTCAGTTTGTTTAATTTGCCCTACAACTCAGAAGAACATTGAAAACACTAAGAAAGCCTGGGTTTGGATTCCAGGCGTTGTCTGTTTTTGTTTTTAGCCCTCGATAACTGTTTGTGGGCTATCTCAAAAGGTATCCCTCATGCATCCTTTCAAAAAAATGCAAGATGGAGAGCTATTAAAACTCCCATAGTCAGGGCCGCCTGGGTGGCTCAGTCGTTAAGTGTCTGCCTTCGGCTCAGGTCATGATCCCAGGGTCCTGGGATCAAGCCCCGCATTGGGCTCCCTGCTCAGCGGGAAGCCTGCTTCTCCCGCTACCATTCCTTCTGCTTGTATTCCCTCTCTTGCTGTGTTTCTCTCTGTCAAATAAATAAAATCTTTTAAAAATAAATAAATAAATAAATAAAACTCCCATAGTCAGAAATTTTGCAGGGGACTAAATGAGCCATTATTTTCACTGGACAATGGACATGGGTCATTTTGGGAATAGCATTAAAGAAACAAGATCTTAATGTTCAGAGGTTGACACGATTACCAAAGTATTTTTTTTTATCACTTTTAGAAATGAATGAAATTGCCTAAATTATCAAATTCATTTTAAAAATAAAAGAATTATAACCGTATTAATAACAAGGGTCTTAAAAGTGTTTTTTAGGTTTTTCACGTTGTGTATTCTGATCAGCTTCCCATAAAAACAAGTACAAAGAGTTGATGTCATACATAGTTGGGCTGGCATTCCGAGAAGAAATTGGTCATCTTCAGTTATTGGGCTTTTTGTATTTGAAAGCGGTTAATATTTAACCAGACGAAATGTCCGTCAGCCACTGTAGGACTCAGGCAAAGTGCAGCTAATGTACTCTTGTATAATTTATTCCGATAAAGTTCAAATACAAGACAGAGACTCATAGGATGCAAGAAGACAAGAGAGTTAATCCAGCCACACTGTAATTGTTATGGGAAACAAACATACCGTGCAGCTTTCTTGGGCATCTAACCTCATGATCCCCATTTGTGTCCAATCTCAAATATTCCTGCTTTCTGTTTCATGTAAATCAATCACGCGTTCATTCAACAGATTTTCACTGAGCGGCCACACTGTGGTCCAACAGGAAACAAAAGAGAAGGCAAAAATCTTCACCTTCGGAGAGCTTATATTCCAGAGGTTGAAGAAAGATTTTTTAAAAAATAAAAATATAGGGGCGCCTGGGTGGCTCAGTCGTTAAGCGTCTGCCTTCGGCCCAGGTCAGATCCCAGGGTCCTGGGATCGAGCCCCGCATCGGGCTCTCTGCGCGGCAGGGAGCCTGCTTCTCCCGCTACCATTCCCTCTGCTTGTGTTCCCTCTCTCGCTGTGTTTCTCGCTGTCAAATAAATAAAAAAAATCTTAAAAAAAAAAAAAATAAAAAATAAAAAAATAAAAATAAAAATATAAACAAGAAATTTAAATTGCAGATAAGAAATGTTTCCTGCTAGGGAGGGGGCTAGCGGGGTGGGGGCAGTGAGACAGAAGTAGGGGTGGGGCGTGGCCACAGCTCTGCATTGGGGCCCAGGAAAGACCTCTGTAAGAAACGGTGTTGGGGGCGCCTGTGAGGCTCAGTGGGTTAAGCCTCTGCCATCGGCCCAAGTCATGATCCCAGGGTACTGGGATCGAGCCCCACATTGGGCTCTCTGCTCAGCAGGAAGCCTGCTTCCTCCTCTCTCTCTCTGCCTACCTCTCTGCCTACTTGTGATCTCTCTCTCTCTGTCAAATAAATAAAAAATAAAAATCTACCCCTTCCTGATCAAAACTCTTCACAGCGTAAGCATAGAGGGCACATTCCTCAACATCATCAAGGCCATCTATGAAAAACCCAAAGCGAATATTATTCTCAATGGGGAAAGGCTCTCAGCATTTCCCCTGAGATCAGGAACACAGCAGGGATGCCCACTATCTCCACTGCTATTCAACATAGTGCTAGAAGTCCTAGTCTCAGCAATCAGACAACAAAAAG
>CM053611.1:36339061-36358284 GCA_028646535.1 Procyon lotor
CATTATATGTTAATAAAAATTAATAAATAAATAAATAAATAAATATAAAAATCTTAAAAAAAAAAAAAAGAAACGGTGTTGGAAGAGGAGACTTGTAAAGGGTGAAAAGGTATTGCTCAGGAAAATGCTAATGCCTTCTCAACTACATTAATGTGCTGCAAAAAGAACCAAGGTGTGTCCCAAGTATTGAACCCCTCGGTCCTCAAAGCAGTCACCTTTAGCTGCAACGAAACTTTTGACTGACTACGATCCTGAGCAAATATTCTCATTTTCCATGTGTATTGTGATGCGGGAAAGTTCAGGGACCACTACGTTAATGAAGAAACTGCAGGCGATGACAGGTCATTGGTAATAGGTTCTGAATGTCACAGTGTCCGCAAACGGAGAGCTGAAAATCTCTTATCCGGACTTTGTAAGCCAGTCGTTCTCGATAGAGGAGACGGGAGACATCTCTGGTTGTCACAGCTGGGCAGATGCTACTGCATCTAATGGGTAAAGAGGGGCGGCTGCAAAGCACACTACAATCCCAGCACAGCCCCCCAGAATAAACACCTTGTCTGACCCCAAATGTCAATAGTGCTGAGGTCGAGAGCCTCTGTTCTTAAGATGAGGAGGTGGGCTCTGACTGTAGGGTAGGTTTCCCTTCCCTGCGCCCTTTACCACCACCATCACTCGAACCACTGCCGGCCACGGCTCAGAGCCACCACCCCTTCCCGGGAGTTCTTGCCAAATGCCGCACACTCTGCTTGGAAGCCTTGGGTCGGGGCGTTCTGTTTGCACAGAGCACTCTCATAAATAAACTCCTGTGAATTGGGGGAGTTTCTGAGACCAGGCCGAGTGCAAGGAGGGGGACACCATGTTTCTGATCTCCTGCTCCACGGGCTCAGACAGACAAGCTCTGTCGTGTCTTGTTCTAATTCTTCTTGCCCTCGGTGCGTGGAAGACCATGAGTACCACCCATGGTCCTATTTTATATTGTCCCCTTTTCTTCCAGGCTCTCTTCTCTGACATCATTCCATTGCCATTTTCCCCTCAAAATCTCCAACTGTATTCTTGAATGCGGCCTCCCACTTTAGTATTATATAATTCTATATCATTTTTTTCTTCTAAAGAAATTAACATGACTAAACTTATATGTGATTTTATTTAGGAGAATTCCCTTCCTAGGAGTCTGTCGCTGTTGGTTCAAAACCTCCTCAGGAGCTTCCCAGGCGAAATCTGAAACCAGCCCCTGTACGTGGAGGACAGAGAGAGAGCAAATAAGCCAAGAGAACTTACACAGGGGGCTGTGATCAGCAGCTGCAAAATGAGTAGATCTCCACACCCACGTGCCAAATCTTAACCTGGGTTCAGTCACGTATACCGAGCAGGTGTCCCCAGGGCAGCTTCTGGGAATAGGAAAAGCAAGCAGAATATATTCCAAAGACAAGAATGGGTAAGGAGCCTCTGAGTGCCAAGGTCAAGCCCACGGGTCAACCTGCAGTCACGTCCTCTTAACAACGTCCTCCAACATTCCACTGGCTCTCATAATTTCTTCCCCAGTATGCTCTGAGAAGTCAGCAAGGGGTTTCATGAGCATGGAGGTGGCTCGTTTTCAGGATCTCTCGCTGCACTGGCAGAATGCAGGTACGAGGAAGCGAAAAACACAGACTGAGACAATGATTCCCAAAATCAGTGACAGCGTTTTCCAGCCAAAGCCCTATGATCCAAAGCACTGATTTTTTCAAACCTCTAGGCTGGAGATCAGATCATTCCGGGTGTTTACTTGTGTCCTCATGTGACCTAATAAAGATGACATATTAGCAGACTGACTCATCAGATGTGAACACACAACATTCTGTTTGGAAAACAGCACAAGTACCTCCTTGTGAGACATGATGATGTCTAAAGCCAGCCTGTTTGGAGGACAGCTTTTCTCTTCAGAGGCTTTGCGGTACTCAGTAAGGACAAGTTTGTTGCTATCATTCGAGGCTTGCTGCGTGAATTTAGGAAGGATTCCTCTTCGTGCTGTAATGCACAATGGAGGGGACGAAGGATCATACCAGTGGAAAATAGAACGTGTCCACTTATCCTTGAGGAGAAGGAGGCTGGCGGTTTTAAGAACGTGACCTGGTTGTAAGTACCACATACGCTGGCCAGGGAGCCAGCACTGTCAGGCACAAGGAGACGGACTGAGGGAGACAGATGCCAGACCAGGACTCCCATCTTTTCTTCAACACCAGAGGCACAGATGGCCCATCTCCAAGTCCCTAAGAATTTGTTGCACCTCCTCTCTAGATGTCCAGGGTCTCAGCTGCCCAGCGAGATCCCCCTTATTGGGCTGACCCTCCCTGCAGGCTAGAGTAATCCAATCTATACAGGAGAGCCTGGAGCCCCCAGGAGTCCCCCAGGACCATGCAGTAGCTGAGGACCACGCAGGACCCGGTGGGCGTGATGTGGCTCATTTTCTCTGCCTCCTGCCCAGTCAGAGCAACACCATGGCTTCTGTTGGCTGGAGCTCAGGTGGCAGCTACTCAGTAAGCTCAGCGAGCCTATATTCTCTCACCATGAGCATCTCCTGATTGTGTTAGGAGTAGCGTGTTAGGAGCCAGGAAAGTGAGAAGGGACAGGAGGCGTCATGGGGATTGACAGGGAAACAGATAAAAAGTCCCCTGGCTTCCAGCTCCTAACACAAAGGAAAACAAAAACACAGCAACACACCCCCAGCTAGCGGGGAGCCCCCAAGTCAGAACATGTATCTGGGGGGATCCCACATTGGCCATTGGCCTCTATGTGGACAGAGGTGGCCTGGATACCAGGTGCTCGCGGACCTCTGTGTGAGTATGGCGGCACCCTGAATATGCTTGCTGCTTCGATGTGCTTCCTTGAGACTGGCGCACCGTGCACCGTGGCCAAGGAAGTGTTAACAGAGATTAAAACATAAACACATTATCAGGAGTCATGCTGTCACTTTGCTTTTCTCCTTTTTTATAATCACAAAAACAAAGATATTTAGGGACACCTGGGTGGCTCAGTCGGTTAAGCGTCTGCCTTCAGCCCAAGTCATGATCCCAGGGTCCTGAGATCGAGCCCCTCCCTGAGCCCTGCCTTGAGCCCCACGTGCAGCTCAAGAGATTTCTTGAGATTCCTGCTCAGGGAAGGATCTGCTTCTTCCTCTCCTCTACCCCTACCCCACTTGTATGCTCTCTCTCTCTCTCTCTCTCTCAAATAAGTAAATTAAATCTTTTTTAAAAAATTTAAGTACGAAGTGTGACATTGTGCTGACCCATCGAGGTGTGAAAAAAGCACACAACTAAGAGTTCGCAGTCCTTGCTGTAAGTTCAACACCTGCCACTAAGTCACTTTGACTTTAAGTATATTTCTTTCATGCCCTGAACTTGCATTTCTTTATCAAAAGAAAAAAATATTTATTTATTTGACAGAGAGGGAAAGTGAGAGAGCATAAGCAGGAGGAGAGGCAGAGGAAGAAGCAGATTCCCACTGGGCAGCGAGCCCAACATAGGGCTTAATCCCAGGATTCTGGATCATGACCTGAACCTAAGGTAGACACTTAACCAACTGAGCCACCCGGGCACCCCTAAATAAATTTTTAAAAAGTTTGAAATTGCTATTAAAGTCTGCAGTCATGGAAATTCAAAACAGCAATAGCAGAAGTAACTTGCAGAGTGAGAAATTGTATCTGCTTAAAGACCAAATACAAAGGACACTGCTTTACCAGGGCCCCTTCAAACTCTTTCAAAGTAATAGTGATGAGATTCTTCTGAGATTTATTTATTCCAATGACTCTTTTCTGAGATTTATTTATTCCAATTCCTATCTTTCTTAGAAGAGAACATTCAGAGGGCAGGAGAGATGGGGTGGCTCCATGATGGACATTGGGGAGGGTATGTGCTATGGTGAGTGCTGTGAATTATGTAAGACTGATGATTCACAGACATATACCCCTGAAACAAGTAATATGTTATATGTTAATAAAAAATAAAAAATTAAAATCAGAACAAAAAAATCAATTCTTTTATCGCATATTGAAAAGTGTATAAATGAGGAAGTTAATTCTTCTAAAGCAGAATAATAATAAATTATATATGATGTGATGTAATTTTTTAAAGATTTTATTTATTAAAGAGCGAGAAAGAGAGAGAGTGAGAGAGAAGGAGAGAGCAAGCACAAGCGGGGGAAAGACAGAGGGAGAGAGAAAGGGAGAAGCAGACTCAGTTGAGCAGGGGGCCGGATGCAGGGCTCAGATCATAACCTGAGCTGAAGACAGACACTTAACCAACCGAGTCACACAGATGCCCCTATTTATTTATTTTAGACAGAGAGAGAGAAAGAGAGAGAACGAGAACAGGAGTGGGGTGAGGAGCAGAGGGAGAGAGACAAGCAAACTCTGAGCTGAGCACAGAGCCTGACTCAGGGCTCGAACTCACAATCCTGAGATCACGACCTGAGTCAAAGGCTAACCGACTGCAGCACGCAAGTGCCCCAAGGTGTTTTCATTACTGGATATTAACAGTAATTTCCAGCTGATGACATTTAGGCTTGCTAAGGTTTAGAACACAAATTCACTATATGATTAGCCAGAAGAGATAAATAACATGGATAAACTTTCAACCAAGATTCTTGGTGGAAGAGATCCTGCACTGCTATTCATACCCTGACCAGACCAGTAACCAGTAACACCCAAAACGTTAACCACAGGTAGATGTGAGAATGTCTTCAACACAATGCAGTTCCCCAAATCTCCCTGAGTTCAGCCACTTGGGACTTCCTGTCAGTACCTGGCCCATGACCGTCCACTCATTCTCTCCCTGTTCCAGTGAAGGGCCATTTCTCCGTGTCAGTTGCTCATCTATGTCGTTTTACCAGTTGGGGAGGTGGTTGGGGGTTCTGCAAAATATGGGGTTTAAAATTGTCTGCCCAATAAGGTAGGCGATTTTTTTTTCCTAAAACTAAAACTAAAAAAAAAAAAAAAAAAAAAGACATGAGGCTAAGAAGGACATAGATTATTTTATAGATGAAGATTACATACTGTGTGTGTGATAACACAACCAAAGATCTATCCTAGCAAAATTTTAAGTATAAAATACCCTGTTGTCAATTACGGTTTCTATGCTGCACAGTATAGGTCTGGTCTCTCTATAACAGAAACATTGTAGCCTTTCATTAATCCCAGTTTGGGGCAACTACCATTCTACCCCCTGCTGCTTCTTTCAGCACATTTTCTGAGCCCTTCAAATACGACCCAGTCCAGAGCCATTCCCTTCATTGGCCTGAAATGAAATGAGCACAGGTAGGGCGAAAGATAGATGACTAAATGGATAGGTGGGTAGATAAATCAGCTTATAATTAGAATGACTGACATTTCACCTGGAGCAAGAGATCAAATATCTAATTGGTCCTTAAGAATAAGTCATAAGAATATAAATCACTCCCAACTGCTCATTTATTGTTTCCAAAAATAGCTGGCCTATAAACTAATCACTCAATAAACATTGGGGAGGATTAAGACAGGTCAAAAGCCTCGGGAATAACCGTCTGACAATCACAGTTTAGCAAAATAGAGTGACGAGTGTCGAATATCCAGATGACTCAAACAGTGTGAGGAGCATCAGGGCTGTGATACCACCAGAGAGCGGGCTAACCTGGTGATTCCCCGTCTCACAGGTAACTGGAGTCTCTGCCCAGCACGAAGTCTCCCGGCCTCCAGGGCCACTTGCGAGTTTCAGCTTCTCCTCAGTCCCTCTGTCCCCTCCGGGTCATGGACCAAAGTGTGCTGCTCATGAGGCCCAAGGCAGAGCTGTCCCAACCTCAGTGAGTTCCCGTCACCCTCAGGGCTCAGGAAGGGCCTCGAGAAAAGCTCAGAGCAAAAGTAAAAAGAAATAGTAGTTCAAAATACTTTACATTTGTTTGGGAGTTAATAATTGTCCAAGTTCTTTACCTTATTCAAAGCTCATGGTATCTCAGAGATATATATTGATTTTAAAACGTAGGGGCGCGTGGGTGGCTCAGTGGGTCAAAGCCTCTCCCTTCGGCTCAGGTCATGATCTCAGGGTCCTGGGATCGAGCTCCACATCAGGCTCTCTGCTCAGTGGGGAGCCTGCTTCCCCCTCTGTCTGCCTGCCTCTCTGCCTACTTGTGGTGTCTCTCGCTCTCTCTCTCTCCCTCTTTTAAATAAATAAATAAATAAATAAATAAATAAATGTAAAAATGTAGGGGCGCCTGGGCGGCTCAGTGGGTTAAGCGACTGCCTTTGGCTCAGGTCATGATCCCAGGGTCCTAGGATTGCACCCTCCCCTCGAACTAGGCTCCATGCTCAGCGGGGAGCCTGCTTCTCCCTCTGCCCCTCACCCCTGCTTGTGCTCTATCTCACTAATCTTTCTCTCTCCCAAATAAATAAATGAAATCTTTTTTTTTTAAATGTAAAAATATAGTTCAGGAAAATGTAGCTATTTATTCAAGATGAGACAAAGTAAGAAGGTCAATAAGCCACAGAGCTTGAACGTGATTTCAGATACTCTATCCAGATACCTGTGGCCTGTTTTACCACTGCTATCTCAGTGAGTCAAATATGTATTTTAAGGACTTTTGCCCTTACAATACTCAGGACAGAGCCTATCAGAGTAACTTTAGTCTTTGACCACCAAGGTAAACTTTTTATAAAAACGATTCTTACAAATTTCAAGAGTTCCTAAATAAGAATAAAATAAAATAATTTTATTTTTAAAATTAAAAATAAAAATAAAGAGGGAGGTTCTTAAACTTCAAAATTCTTAAAAGTATAACTGAAATCATACACCATATTAGGGGTGTCTGGGTGGCTCCGTCCATTAAGCTAAGCATCTCTTGATTTCGCCTCAGGTCATGATCTCAAGATCATAAGATAGAGCTGGCCTTGGCCCTGTGCTCAGCAGGTTATCTGCTTGAGATTCTTTCCTCTGCTCTCCCCCGACCCCCGGCTTTTGGAGGCTCCCTATCTCTCTCTCTCTCTCTCTCAAATACATAAATATATTAGGGGCACCTGGGTGGCTCAGTTGTTAAGCTTCTGCCTTTGGCTCAGGTCATCTCAGGGTCCTGGGATCCAGCCTCGCTCGGGTTCTCTGCTCAGCGGGGAACCTGCTTCCCCCCCTCTCTCTGCCTGCTTGTGATCTCTCTCTCTCTCTCTCTCTCTCTGTCAAATAAATAAATAAAATTTTAAAAATAAAATAAAAAGCCAGTACTGTCTGCTATCTGCTAGGCACTGTTCTCAGCATTTTGTTTGATACGTAATTCCAACCTCACAATCACTTGTGTACCTGAATGAGGAGACAGAGGTATAGAGAAGTTCCGAAGCTTCCCGAGGTCCAGCTGATCAGGAGGCAAAACTCCAAGCCAGGAATTCTAGCATCAGAGTCTATACCTTTACCCACTCCCCCCCACCCCCCCACCCCCGTTCCTTGGCTGTGGGAAAGAAAGGTGGTGTCTTCTTTTGAGATTTTAGATAACGGTTGGATGCAGAAAGAGAGATGTGTTTAGGAAGAACAATGTATGTGAGAACAGATGAGAAAAATGGGACAGAGGAAGCAGGAAAGGCCCAAGTTAGGGGTTCCAGGGAGACCACCAGGCAAACTCACCTCTGTGACCTGGGGGCGTCGCCAGGTAGCAATTCTTTCTTGCAGGAAGCACCGGGGATTGACAGACTCTGGCCAGTGCTGCTGACGTGGGAATAAGCCTTCCCCAAAATTCAAACTACACTGGGGAAAAAGGAAAGGTAACATCTACCAAACCTCTTGCTTAAAGCGTCTTTGCAGATGACGTTTGCTTATTTCCTTTCTAGAGCACAGAAAGGAAAGAGCCCTTTGGTATTCCAAAAGAGCTAACAGGCTTAAGATTGGATAATATCCTAAGAGCCAAGATTCCTTCTCTACATGATCACAATGAAAGGGTCCGAGAACCTCTACCCTCAGACTGGAGCTGGCCCACAGGCTCTCATACGAGGCACGTGCTCTCACTCTGCTAGACGCCCCACTCACAAAAGAGCTATAGGAGCTTAGAGCCCAGGTTTGGGGAGCTCCTCCCAGAAGTGGTCAGAAGGGGGAATCCCAACTTCATGTTAGAAGTTAGTTAGAAGCATTGCAAGCCAATAACCAAATACTGTTAGCATTGTACTTAGTGAGGAACAAACAGGGCAATCCTTGCTGATGAGCTTGGTGCTCTGATATTTTTGTCTGATTGCAATGAAAGAAATATAAGACCAAGGACAGAAAGTGGAAGCAGCTTTCAGTTTTAGTCTGTGCTAGGAGAGTCATCAGGTTGAATACTGAAAAGGCGCGACAGTGTTTATGAGAGTGATAAAAGCTAAAGCCACTGGGTAGCCTGGGTGGTTCAGTCAGTTAAGCATCTGCCTTTGGCTCGGGTCATGATCCGGGGGTCCTGCGATCGAGCTGAGCCCCACATTGGGCTCCCTGCTCCGTGGGAAGCCTACCTCTCCCTCTCCCTCTGCCTTTCCCCCACTACCACTCTTGTTCTCTCTCTCAAATAAATAGAGTCTTTTTTAAAAAAACAAAAAACTGAAGCTACAGAGATCAGGTGGGACTGATTTATCAAGCATCTTCAAAGAAGTCTACATTTTATCCTACAGTAGGGAGTGAATGAAATCTTTTAAAAACAGGTTAGTGCATGATGGATTTTGGTTTAGGATGATAACAAGTGACAGAAAGGGGCTGGGTGGTGAGGAGATTATTACAAGGGTACTTATTTCTCATGAAAAATGTGCCTGGAAAATATGCTGTGAGTATACTCTACTTCTTAAAATTGTATTCCTTAATTTTTACAATTTAGGGAAAGCCAGAATGCTGCGCACCAATATGGTCAGTTCTGGACCAAAATAAAAGTCTACCAAAAAAATTTAAGACACGGGCCGATTGTAGATAGTCAGCTTCCTATGCAATTTTTTTCCTGGACTCATTAGAAGCCATAATTGATACTACATGGCAAATTAAGATCAACAGCTAATGTGCTCCTAGAGTAATTATACTTCTGGGCTAGAGAGTGAAGAATAGGGAACTACTAAAATAAGGTTAGACTCAAGCTAATAAGATTTTAAAAGACAAATACTATAAAACACATAGATAGCATCTATGATATTCATGGCTAAGATCCTAAATATTCTGCTGAAAGAAAATCTTGGATGTTCTGCAATTTTTTTTCTCTTTAACGTGCTTCCTGTACTTTTGTCCCTCTTCTGATGGCTTAGCAGAAGTGTTGAGATGCCCCCTTTTCACGTACAGTAATGACAATTAGCCACAAGGTGGCAGCAAAGCTTAAAAAGTGACTACTGCTTCTTTATTATTTTTAAAAAAGGCCTAAGGAAGAGAGAAAAAGAGTAATTAATAATTATGGAAACTTAAAACAAGAAGATACCAAACTGAGGCACCTAGAACAAACCGTCCTTATCTGTGGGCAGAATTCCTTTCACAACGCAGCACAGAGCTGGCAGGTGGGGAGAGAGCGGTTCTTAGAATCAGTGTATTCTACAAGATTACAATTCTTTGTTTTCTATCACTGAAATGTGACTTTAAGCCTAAGCCCCATTGGACTACAGGAAATCTATCCCAGATATCCTGGGAAATGAATGCAGGACGAAAGTGTTGCTTTCTCCCAGACTGCCCTGCCGTCATCTGTGGGTAGCCTCCTCTACGGCTCCTTGTCCTTCGTAGGGATCAGATTCTTTGACAAAGATTTGTAATGTCTTTCTCTGGTTTTGTTGTTAGGGTGATGCTGGCCTCATAGAATGGGTTAGGACGTGTTCCTCTTGTTTCTGTGTCCTGGAAAAGAGTGTAGAGAATTGTACAAATGTTGGGTAGGATTCACCCATGAAACCATTTTGTCCTCATGCTTTGTGTTTTGGATGGTTATTAATTGCTGGTTCTAATTCCTTAATAGATAGAGACCTAGTCAGATCATCAATTCCTTCATATGAGAGTTTTGGTAGATTGTGTCTTTCAAAGAATTGGTCCATTTTACGTAAGTTATTAAATTTATGGGCATGAAGTTGTTTATAGAATTCCTTTAATTATCCTTCTAGTTCCCATAGAATTGGTTGTAATGTTGCCTCTTTCATTTCTGATATTAGTAATTTGTGTCTACCTTTTTTTCCATGATTAACCTGATTAGAATTTTATCAATTTTATTGATCTTTTGATTTTTTTTCTATTGACTGCTAGCTTTTAATTTCATTTCTTTCTGCTCTAATTTCTATCATTTCCTTTCTTCTACTTACTTTGGATTTAATTTGCTTTTCCTTTTCAAGTTTCCTAAGGTGGAAGCACACATTATCGATTTTAGATGTTCCTTTTTTTTCTAACACACACATTCAATGCTATAAAATTCTGTCTAAACACTGCAAGGACTGAAAAGGCCTGGGGAGTTAGCACTGTGTCTGTGACTCTGTGAGAGTTTTGTGCCATATGTTGAAATTATGTATATGGTTGGGGCACCAGAGTGGCTCAGTGGGTTAAAGCCTCTGCCCTCAGCTCGGGTCATGATCCCAGGGTCCTGGGATCGAGCCCCGCATAGAGCTCTCTGCTCAGCAGGAGCCTGCTTTCCCCCCCTCTCTCTGCCTGCCTCTCTGCCTACTTGTGATCTCTCTCTCTCTGTCAAACAAATAAGTAAGATCTTTAAAAAAAAAAGAAAAGAAATTGTGTATATAGGATTATGAACCATTCTAAAAGATAACAAGATTTAGCACTTTATTCTACCACACTTCTTATTCTCCTGCCTTACTGAAAGTTTTATTTCCTAAAATCCAATGTCACCTTTTATTAGTAAGCATATGATGTGTCTCTGTTTTATCCTCCTTTGTTCTTTTTTCATTATGGAACCTTCTACTCCTGAAATTTCCAGTTTCCTTGCTACTGAATGTTATCGTTCTTTTCTTTCATACTCACTATCCTTATCAGGCTAGTGTTTAGTACTAGCAGTAACCTGAATACAGTGTATATGTAGTCTTGCTAATCAAATGATCATAGATCTCGATCTTGAAAATGTACGGTGACAATGGGAATGCCGGGCCACAAATAAACTATTCTTATCTGTCCTAGAATCAAGGTAATAAGAAAATATTCTTTCCTCGAGTGTTTGAAAATATTCTCCCCATGATTGGCCACCAAAAACAGATAAACAAGCCCTGAAGGGATATCTCTAATTCAGTATCCTCTGAAATGACCTCGGGCTAAGTGCTTTAGCAACTGCCGTTATCACTGCCTTCCTTGGCTTTGACAGCAAGAGGGTCTAATGGCCCATTGTGTAATGAGATGATTACACATCAGTTTTTTAAAGTGAAGAAACAGAGGAAAAGGTAGTGGGATAGGAAAAAAATTGTTCTAAATGTTTAAAAGCAAAAACATGATATTATACATGTGTGGAGATCAAGACCACTTTGTCAGTCCTCTAGTTCTGTGTCCACAAACTGATGCCTGATAAGCTTAATCAAATCTAAAGCAAAATGTCAATCTTATAACCAACTCAAAAATTTCCCCTTGCCTTTCTCTCGGTTCTGATTGTTGTTTCCACAGACCAGCAGTGCGGAGGTGAGGCAGCCCTCCAGCCTCGGGACACGGGGGATTGGAAGAAAGGGGCACCATCCCTCTCATCGGTATTGAGGTTAGTGGGTGGCCATTCCATGTAGAAGGTATCTGTCATCGTTATCTCAGGTGTCAGCCTGACTAGGCAACAGTCCCCAGTCATTTAATCCAAACACTAATCTTAGCTGTTGCTATCAGGGTAATTAAAGTCTATAACCAAATGACTTTAAGTAAGAGAGATTATCATAGATGATCTTGGTGGGCTTGATTCAATCAGCACAAAGGCCTTAAGAGCGAAGTGGATGCCTCTCGGATGAAGAAACCGCCCCAGCGGACCCCAGCTTCAGCCCTGCCAGGGAGTTCTCGCCGGCCTTTCCCAGCAGCCTGCCCTGTGGCTTTTGGACTCGCCAAGTCAGCTGCACGGTTGCACAAACCAGTTCCTTGCAATAATCTCTTCGTGTAAACCTCCTACTGGTTCCGCTTCTCTTTTCAGACCAGATACAATACCGAGATACTAGTTCTCTTTCATGGGCCCCGTCCGTGGGTTTTAGCAGATCTTACACGCAGAGAGTACACTCTTGAGGAATTTCTGCCCTGCATCGGTCCCTGATACAGGTGATACGCTCTCGAGAAGGCCTCTTAGAGCCTCTATGGCTTTATCTTAGCTCTCAACTTCTGGTGAAATGTTCCACAGGACTTCTTCCTTCTGGGGCCCCTTTGGCTGGCAGGATGCCCTCTTGGATAAAGCCCTTTGTAGGTAACTCAAATCCCATTACCTTCCTCCACTTCCTCTGGGCTCAGAGGAGCTCATATAGGCACTCAACAAACTGCGAGTGCAGCTAGCTTCCCGACCAGCTCTTCCTCCTTAACCGCATCTTTAGGGGCAATTCCTACAGGTTTTTCTACAACCAGCAGACCTCTCAAAGCAGCATTCAGAGAGAAGTTTCCATGCCCTCCGTACGAGGGAACTGGGGTCAAGTTCTTCCAAGCACTCTTTTGTTCTCCAAGCAGCCCCAAATCTACAAGTTTCCAGGGCTGAGCAACACAGAACCGGGGAGGGGGGGTCCCACTGTGTTTCCACCTCCAGGAAGCAGCACTCCCTCCGTCCCAGCTGCCCTCTAGTTTTTCCTCTCACTTGGCTTGGGGGTGGGGGGTCAAACATCCCAGCCATCTCTTCATCTACAAATTCCTGCAAAGGATTTGCCTGTAATCAGTCTTTAATTTCCCCTAATGAGCTGTTGTTAATTGTCCCTAAGCCAGTTTGGAAAGTCCTATGGGGTGTGTCTAAGGAGTCCCTTTAGAATATAGGACTTCTTATCAACTACGACTCGCAGCATTAGCTTTCAGCCAAAATTTCAAGACCACAAGATGAGGTCTTTCTCTAAGATTCTACGGCTCTCGTCGCTAAGCTTTTACACTCTCAGGAAAAGCTGTTACTCATAGCTAAGCTTCTGTGTAGAATTTTGTATCTTTCAAGAGCATCCCAGGCTGTTCTAGACTCTCAACAATGTTTTCCACTTGTGGCTGTTTCTGAGTGTAGGGATAGTTGATGAGTTCATGAGTAGGTGAGTATCTGTCCCACCGAACGGTGGTCCTTAAAGCCTCCTGCATGAGCCTTCAAACGTGCCATCATTGCCCTCGGCCATGTCTCACAGGCAGAGGCACCAATTTTCCACGCTTCCTGTCACAACCGGGCCGATTGCAGTTCGTTCCTGAAGCTTCCGGAATTATTCTGCATTTCACTATAAGTCAATTGTCTTGTCTTTTTTTTTTTTTAGGTTTTTTATTTATTTGACAGAGAGAAACACAGCGAGAGAGGGAACACAAGCAGAGGGGATGGTAGTGGGAGAAGCAGGCTTCCCGCTGAACAGGGAGCCCGATGTGGGGCTCGATCCCAGGACCCTGGGATCATCACCTGAGCTGAAGGCAGACGCTTAACGACTGAGCCACCCAGGTGCCCCTCAATTGTCTTGTCTTAACTAATTTGATCTTAGAATGGAGAACGAAAGATTTCAAATGATATAAAATCCAGAACTTATTAAAAAACTAAATTTAAGATATAAAATCCCAAATTTTTAACTAGGGAAAAAAATCCCATCATATACAAGAGAAAAAATGACAAACTAGAACAAAATATTTTCAACTTTTATCACACTCAAAAGGCCTGGGGTTTTTGGTTTATGGGGTGCCTGGGTGGCTCAGTGGGTTAAAGCCTCTGCCTTCGGCTCAGGTCATGATCTCAGGGTCCTGGGATTGAGCCCCACATCGGGCTCTCTGCTCAGCAGGGAGCCTGCTTCCCCTTCTC
This sequence comes from Procyon lotor, assembly GCA_028646535.1. Taxonomy (NCBI): domain Eukaryota; kingdom Metazoa; phylum Chordata; class Mammalia; order Carnivora; family Procyonidae; genus Procyon; species Procyon lotor. The sequence goes on from CM053611.1 coordinate 36,352,928, forward strand.
TCTCTGCCTGCCTCTCTGCCTACTTGTGATCTCTCTCTCTCTGTGTCAGATAAATAAATAAATAATCTTAAAAAAAAAAAAAGAAAAAGGCTAATTTATTTAGTATGTAAAGAACACATTTTCTTACCAATTATTGAGGAAAAGATCGCTCATCTAAAGTTTATTCTTAAGACTTTATTTATTTTTTTTTTTTTAAAAGATTTTATTTATTTGACAGAGAGAAACACAGAGAGAGAGGGAACACAAGCAGAGGGAATGGTAGCGGGAGAAGCAGGCTTCCCGCAGAGCAGGGAGCCCGATGCGGGGCTCGATCCCAGGACCCTGGGATCATGACCTGGGCCGAAGGCAGACGCTTAACGACTGAGCCACCCAGGCGCCCCAAGACTTTATTTTTTTATTTTAGAACACATGAGGGGGACAGGGAGGTACAGGCAGAGGGAGAAGCAGACTCCCCACTGAGCAGGGAGCCTGATGTGGGGCTCGATCCCAAGACCCCAAGATCACGACCTGAGCCGAAGGCAGACACTTAACCAACTGAGCCATTCAGGCGTCCCTCTCATCCAATTTTTTCTTTTTTTTAAGGATAAAGGCTGTGTCAGTTCACAGAAAAGGAAATGGCCCTTAAGCATGTGAAAAGATGCTCTCTATAGTTCTTAATAAGAAAAATACAAATTAAAACCATAATGGGAAAAAATTTTTTTTTAATTTTATTTATTTATTTGACAGAGGGAGAGAGATCACAAGTAGTCAGAGAGGCAGGCAGAGGGAGAGGGAGAAACAGGCTCCCGGTGGAGCAGAGAGCCCGATGCGAGGCTGGGTCCCAGGACCCTGAGACCATGACCTGAGCCGAAGGCAGAGGCTTAACCCACTGAGCCACCCAGGCGCCCTGAGAAAATATTTTTTTACCTCTCTATCTAATTAGCAAAGATCAAAACGTTTGATGAAAAACTGCACTGATGAAGAAACTCTCATACATTGCTGGTGGGAAGACAAATCTGCAGATTTACACAGAGCGATTTGGCAGCCCTACAGATACTCAAAAAGCACGTAATTACGCCTGTATGAAATAAAATCATTGCAGCATTGTTTGTAAAGGCAAAAAACAGGAAATGATCTAAACTTCCATTAATAGAAGACTAGCTTAGGGGTGCCTGGGGGGCTCAGTCTGCTAAATGTCTGCCTTTGGCTCGGGGCATGATCCCAGGGTCCTGGGGTCAGACTCCCTGCTGAGTGGGGATCCTGCTTCTCCCTCTCCCTCTGCCGCTCCTCCTGCTTGTGGTCTCTTGCTCTCTCGCCCTCAAATAAATAAAATCTTTAAAAAAAAAAATAGAGGAGTAGCTAAATAAATCATTTTATCCATAAAATAGAATTCTATCCAACCATTAAAAAGAAAGAAGCAGGGGCCCCTGGGTGGCTCAGTCGTTAAGCGTCTGCCTTCAGCCCAGGTCATGATTCCAGGGTCCTGGGATGGAGCCCCGCATCAGGCTCCCTGCTCAGCAGGAAGCCTGCTTCTCCCACTACCATTCCCTCTGCTTGTGTCCCCACTCTTGCTGTGTTTCTCTCTGTCAAATAAATAAAATCTTAAAAAAAAAAAAAAAAGAAGCAGTTCTTATGAGTATAAACATAAAAAGATATGAGATCTATTGTTAATGGGGGGAGTAGAGTTCAGAACAGCTCGTGTATTATGCTATAATTCTGGGGGGGGGGTGTGCACGCATACTCATGTAAGTAAATGCTGTGTATGAAAAGATTATATCTGGAAAGGAAGAGGAAAAGGAATAAAACTGAGTGAGTCAGCAATCGGAGGTGGGAACAGACTGTTTTCACAGACACATCCCTTTTTCGCTTGTGCATTTTAAACTGTGAACATACACATCAGCGAAACATGGTAAGTAATAATTTCAAAGAAGTAACACATAAAGAGAATCACAGACTTGATAAGAGTTTTGAAGGAACTAAACAAGTGGATGACATAGAGAGCAAGAGATTGGCTATTTTAGATGGAATGATCTTATAGGATGGGTAAACCTAGGCTCAGAGAAGTTAAGCATTTTGCCTCAAGACACACAGTAATTATTTTAAAAAGGATTTGAAAAAAAATTAAATAAAAATGAAAAAGAATTTGAATACAGGTTTGTCTTATTAACTCCAGCCTTGGTGCTCTTCCTAGGATGTTTCCACAGCTCCCAGGCAGGGACAAGGTATTGTCCAAATATACATATAACACAGGGCCATACAAAGAGCCAGATATTTGATAGGTTTCGGGAAAGTATTTGAGCATTGTATACCCATCACAGTAAGCAGCAATTAGATGTCACTAGTCACACAGAGGCTTGCAGTAAGAATACCTAAGGAAAAAAAAAAAAAAAAAGAACAGGGCACCTGGGTGGTTCAGTTGGTTAAGTGCCTGCCTTGGGCTCAGGTCATGATCCTGGGGTCCCAGAATCGAGTCCTGCATTGGGTTCCCTGCTCAGCAGGGAGTCTGCTTCTCCCTGTGCCCCTCCCCCCTCTCACGCTCTCTCTCTTAAATAAATAAATATTTATATTATATTATATTATATTATATTATATTATATTATATTATACTATACTATATTATATTATACTATATTATATATAAATAGAAAGAACTAAGGGGAAAACAAAAACAAACCTTCTCCTGGGTCTGACCAGGGAATCCACAGAGCACGTTCTACCAGCCTGCCCAGGGACAGCACGCATAGGACACCTGGTTCGGGGCCCGCTGGTAAGAGCAGCACAGGTCACAACAGCCTTTTTAGCCCAGAAAGGCCACCACCTTCTGGAGTGAGGTCACTGACTCTGTAGCCATGTGACCAAGTAGGTCCTCGTTTTGAAATCAGGGAGGAGCTATTCTCAGGGACGAAAGAAGAAAATGCCACATTTGATAGTGGATTTTTAAAGGGCGCCGTGGGGGGTGGAGGGGAGACGAGAGGGCACACTAAGCAATCCCAAGCACCAGGACCCAATAGGACCACGGTGTAAACTTGCATTCCCACCGGAGCTAAACCAGACTAATCCTCCAGCGGGGAAGAGCCCTGAGAAGCCCGGAGTCTAGGTGAACAACCGCGCCATCCAGCCTCCATAACTAGTCACTCCTCACCCACATTCCAGCTTGATGATTTTGTCGGAGGGGAAACACCGGTTGCTTTTTGTCCATTATTATTGTTGTTTGGGCAAAATATGAAAACATTCTCATTTTATAAGGTCTATTCTACAGAAAGAAAGCAAAAGGTAGGGGCGCCTGGGTGGCTCAGTGGGTTAAAGCATCTGCCTTCAGCTGGTGGTGAAGAAGTTGCCTTCTTCAGGTGGTGATCTCGGGGTCTTGGGATCGAGCCCCGCATCGGGCTCTCTGCTCAGCAGGGAGCCTGCGTCCCCCTCTCTCTGCCTGCTTCTCTGCCTACTTGTGATCTCTCTCTCTGTGAAATAAATAAAATAAAATTTTTTTTAAAAAAGAAATGATTTAAAAAAAAGCAAAAGGTGAGGTGATGTATTTAATCATTTCAATACCAATAGATACTGGAATTGTTTGTAATTTTTCCCATTCTGGAAATGTAATAACGTTCTTTGTACATAAATCTCAGCGCGGACATACAAACATCCCTTTAGGATCCATTGTGGGCATTACCGGCCTACTGACCCGGCTGGAGTCAGGAAGAGTGATCTGGTGTCGGGCACCATCAGTGCCCAGTCTGAGTCAGCAGGAAATGCTCACGCCGGTCCTGGGTACCTGTGCCGACTCCTGTCCCAGTCCTGTGGGCCTCCACAATCGGCCACCCTCTCTCCGCACTCCACCCCGCCCCGGCTGTGCTCCCTAAACTCCAGTCACACTGAAAACACGTTCCCCTACAGTATCCACCTGTGTGCAGAACTTAGCCTCACTTCTTTATCTTAACCACCCACAACTGTTTGTTGTTTTGTTTTTAAAGATTTTATTTATTTATTTGAGATACACAGAGTGAGAGAGAAAGAGCACGAGCAGAGAGTAGAGCAGGGGCAGAAGGACAAGCAGACTCCCTGCTCAGCAAGGAGCTTGATGTGGGACTCCATCCCAGGAGCCTGGGATCATGACCTGGGAAGGCAGATGCTTAACCGACTGGGCCACCCAGGCTGCCCACGGCGGTTTCTAGCAAATCACGTCCTCATAAAATGAGGCTGCTGGTTGGAGGGAGAAAGGAGAGGTGAGGCAAAGACAGTCTGCATTTTTGCGGCTGTTGTCTTGTTCCCTTTGCTGATTCCAGACCGCTCTTTCCTGATCCCATAAAACTGGATCCTTGAATAGATTTCCTTGTGAATGTAATTAATGCTTGGGACTACATGCCTGAAAATAATTAAAATGGTAAATTTTAGGTTATCTATATTTTACAACAATAAAAAACAATGGTTCATTGAGGCATATGCCATCTGCCCCCCACCCCCAAGTCTATTCCTTCTTGCCATCGTCATCCTCAGACCTGTTCCCTCTCTCACAGTGATCCAGGACTTGGGCTCAGAATTCAGTCATTGCTAAGGTAGACCTCTCTATACTCAAAACAGCAAACATGAATTAATTATTTAAATGTAAAACAAGGGGTGCCTGGTTGCCTCAGTCCGAAGAGCTGTGTCTCTTGATCTTGGGGCCGTGAGTTCGAGCCCCGTGTTGGGTGAAGAGCTTACTTAAATGAAAAAATACAAAACTTAAATAAAAACTTTAAAAAAATAAAATGTAAACTAGCAATATAAAAATAAAAAACTTTGGTTTTTTGGTTTCCTTTTTTTTAAGATTTTATTTATACTTATTTATTTGACAGAGAGAGACACAGCGAGAGAGGGAACACAAGCAGGAGGAGTGGGAGAGGGAGAAGCAGGCTTCCTGCCGAGCAGGGTTCAAACCCAGGCCCCTGGGACCGTGACCTGAGCCAAAGGCAGAGGCTTAACAACTAAGCCACCCAGGCACCTCTATTAGGAAAAAATTTGGAAAATGTATACATAATCCCAGGTAGGGGATTCAAAGTAGAAAATGAGAATCCACAATTGGGGGGGGGGGGAGATGAGAAGTTTGACCTTATTAAAACTTAAAATGCATGAATAGAAAAAAAATCTCCACATTAAACACACACACACACACACACACACACACACACACACACACACAAATAACAGAAAGAAAATATCTATAACATATATATCTAACAAAAGATTATTCCAGGGGCGCCTGGGTGGCTCAGTTGTTAAGCGTCTGCCTTCGGCCCAGGTCAGATCCCAGGGGCCTGGGATCGAGCCCCGCATCAGGCTCCCTGCTCGGCAGGAAGCCTGCTTCTCCCGCTACCATTCCATCTGCTTGTGTTCCCTCTCTCGCT
>CM053611.1:36358784-36421493 GCA_028646535.1 Procyon lotor
TCTTGATCTTGGGATGTAAGTCTAAGTCCCAAGTTGGGTGTACATACTACTTAAAATAAAATGGTGCTTTACTAGCCCTGAAAAAAATCATGAGATTCCTAGTATGTGTCAAGAAACATGCACATTTAGCCAAGATACCACATTCTCTTTGCTGAAACACGCCAAGAAGACAGCTTAAGCTTATATTTCCAGTATTAGTTACTTTCTTGGGCTCCCAGTGTTGCCATAGAACAGGCTGATGTATGATGAAGGATGTCTACTAAAGTGAATACAGCACATTTGTTTCTCACTACACCCAAGGTCAGATATCCTAAAACCTGGACTGGGTGAGGAAGACCTTACATGGTAAGGTACAAACTGCAGAACTAGAGGGTGAAAAGAAGCCACATCAGGGAAGATGGGAAGTTTGGGGACATAATTCTGGGGAGAAAAGAAACGCAGGTGCTGCAGAGGGGAGGGAGTTTTGATCTTGCAAAGAGGAAAGAGAGAGAGAGAAAGCAGTGCAGAGAACTGCACAAGAGAAACATTTCCCCAAAACCACTGACGGGAACACGAGAGCGGCTGATTATCACAAGTTTTTACAAGCCAGGGAGCCCAAAGCCTGAAGCTTCATAAGTCCATTAGCCACCGCCCAGTGGAGCCTGGTGGCCACAGCAGTGCTTCCGTGGGGAAGGAAGGCAGAGACCTGGGATCAGACAGCATGGTTTAAAGATCCCCTGGGTTGCACTGGAAGAGAGAATTCCCCTTCTTGAAGTGCATTTGGGAGAGGCGGCATGGCTTCTCAGGGGACAAACGAGCTGGTGGCACCAGAGTGCTACCCCATTCATAGCATAGGAACAGAGGCACCCACCAAGAGCAGCAAACCCTGGTGCTGGCTTTTGCTGTACTTTACCATAAACTCCAAGCCACTGCACAATCATGTCACTGCTTTTCTGGGACTAATGGACACCAACCACAGCATGGCAAGACCCTCCCCCAGAGGATCATTACCACTCTGCACTGCTCCGTGTCCCTAAAATTTGGAATTTTGAAACCCTGCCATGAGCATAAGAGAAAACACAGGAGTACTGTGTCATGCAGTAGGCAGATGGCTCAGCCACAGACAGCATGAGGGCAGGATCTGATAGAAGCCAGGAACACAAGAGGGGAGACTAATCTTCTGTGAGGGCTCCCTGAACAGTGACAGGCCCCGCCGCTCTGTACCCTACAGGTGCATCTTTACTAGGGCAAGCCAGCCTGACAACTAGCAGAGCAGGCTCCTCCCCCAGAAGACCAGCACAAATCCCTCACATACACCAAATCTACTGACCATGAAGTGCTCCAAAGCTTCAACTGTAGGGGAAATAGGATCTAGCCTCTTAACAAGCAGACCAAAACACACCTCATTAAAACCTGCCACACCGTGGACAAGGTCCAAACACCTCCTACTGCAGGCAAGGAGAAATTCTGCAGAAGACTGACCTGAGGGATAGAGCAGCCAAAACACAACATAGTGCACACTCTGAAACACGTCCTAAAGCACCAGGCCCTGTACGGTATAGGACCTCTTCTTAATATAGCCATTACTCTCAGAAGCAGAAACATAACAGGCTTTCCTAACACACACACACACAAAACCAGTACCTACCCAAAATGACAAGACAGAGGAATTCACCCCAAAAGAAAGAACAGGAAGAAGTGACAACCAGGGAACCAATCAAAACAGATAAGTAATATGTCTGAACCAGAACTTAAAATGACAATCATAAGGATACTAGCTGAGCTTGAGAAAAGCATAGAAGACACTAAAGAACACCTTTTTGCAGAGATAAAAGAACTAAAACCTTGTCAGACCAAAATAAAAAATGCTATAATTGAGCAGTGCCTGGATTGCTCAGTGGTTTAAGCATCTGCCTTCAGCTCAGGTCATGATCCCAGGGTCCTGGGATCAAGCCCCTCATGAGGCTCATCCCTTTCCCTCTGCCTGTCACTGCCCTTGCTTGTGCTCGCTCTCTCTCTCTCTCTCTGTCAAATAAATAAATAAAATCTTTAAAAAAAAAAAAACTACAAACATAAAAAAATTCATTGATAGGGCACCTGGGTGGCTCAGTCAGTTAAGTGTCTGCTTTCAGCTCAGGTCACGATCCCAGGGTCCTAGAAAAGCCCCACGTCGGGCTCCCAGCTCAGCAGGGAGTCTGATTCTCTCTCTCCCTCTCCCTCTACCCTTCCCCCTACCCGTGCACACACACACTCTCTCCCAAATAAATAAATAAAATATTTTTTTAAAAAAAGAAAATCAGGGCGCCTGGGTGGCTCAGTGGGTTAAAGCCTCTGCCTTCAGCTCAAGTCATGATCTCAGGGTCCTGGGATTGAGCCCCGCATCAGGCTCTCTGCTCTGCAGGGAATCTGCTTCTCTCTCTCTCTGCCTGCCTCTCTGCCTCCTTGTGATCTCTCTCTCTCTGTCGAGTAAATAAATAAAATCTTAAAAAAAAAAAAAAGGAAAAGAAAAAAAGAAAATCACTGATAATAATACCATAATAGAAGGGGACTTTAACACCCCAGTTACAGCAATGGATAGATCATCTAAGCAGAAAATCAACAAGGAAACAATGGCTTTGAATGACACAATGAACCAGATGGACTTAACAGATATATTCAGAACATTTTATCCTAAAGCAGCAGAATACTTTTTTCCTTAATGCATATGGAACATTCTCCAGAAAAGATCACAAAATAGGTCCCAAATCAGCCCTCAACAAGTACAAAAACACTGAGATTGTACCATGCAATTTTTTAGGCCACAACACTCTTAAACCTGATATCAACCACAAGAAAAAATTTGGAAAGACCACAAATACATCCTACTAAAGAATGAATGGGTTAACCAGCAAATTAAGGAAGAAATTAAAAAATACATGGAAAGAAATGAAAATGAAAACACGACAGTCCAAAACCTCTGGGATGCAGCAAAGGTGGTCATAAAAGAAAAGTATATAGCAATACAGGCCTACCTCAAGAAGCAAGAAAAGTCCCAAAAACACAACCTAACCTCATACCAAAAGGAGATAGAAAAGGAACAGCAAACAAAGCCCAACACCAGCAGAAGAAGGGAAATAATAAAGATTAGAGCAGAAATAAACGATATAGAAACAAATAACAACAACAACAAAAAACACAGAATAGATCAATAAAACTAAGAATTGGTTCTTTGAAAGAATTAATCAAATTAATAACCCCCTAATAAGACTTATCAAAAAGAAAAGAGAGGGTGCCTGAGTGGCTCAGTTGGTTAAGCGTCTGTCTTTGGCTCAGGTCACCATCTCAGGGTCCTGGGATCGAGTCCCTCATTGGACTCTCTGCTCAGCGGGGAGCCTGCTTCTCCTTCTGCCTGCTTTGCCTCCTGCTCCCCCTGCTTGTGCTCACTCTCTCTCTCTCTGATAAATAAAAATCTTTTTTAAAAAAGAAGAAATGGGGCGCCTGGGTGGCTCAGTCATTAAGCGTCTACCTTCGGCCCAGGTCAGATCCCAGGGGCCTGGGATCGAGCCCCGCATCAGGCTCTCTGCTCTGCAGGAAGCCTGCTTCTCCTGCTACCATTCCCTCTGCTTGTGTTCCCTCTCTCGCTGTGTTTCTCTCTGTCAAATAAATAAAATCTTTAAAAAATTAAAAAAATTAAAAAAATAAAAAAGAAGAAATATTTATTTTAAAAAAGAGAGAGAGAGAAAGGACCCAAATAAATAAAACCACCAGTGAAAGAGGAAAGATCACAACCAACACCACAGAAATATAAACAACTAAAAGAGGAAATTATGAAAAATTATACAACAAACTGAGTAATCTGGAAGAAATGGATAAATTCCTAGAAACATACAAACTACCAAAACTGAAACAGGAAGAAATAGCAAATTTGAATAGACCCGTAACCATCAAAGAAATTGAATCGGTAATCAAAATCTCCCAACAGACAAAAGTCTAGGGCCAGATGGCTTCTCAGGGGAATTCTACCAGACATTTAAAGAAGAGTTAATACCTAATCTTCTCAAACTGTTCCAAAATATAGAAATGGAGGAAAAACTTCTGAACTTCTTCTAGAAGTCTGATTCCAAAACCAGACAAAGACCTCACTAAAAAGGACAATTACAAGCCAACATCCCTGATTAACATAGATGCAAAAATCCTCAACAAGATACTAGCAAATGGAATCAAACAGTACATTAAAAGAATTATTCACCATGATCAAGTTAGATTTATTCCTAGGTTGCAGGGGTGGTTCAATACTCGCAGATCAATCAACATGACATACCACATTAATAAAAGAAAGGATAAGAACCATATGATCCTCTCAATAGATGCAGAAAAAGCATTTGACAAAATACAGTACCCATTTTTGATAGAAAACCTCAACAAAATAGGGATAGAGGGAACATATCTCAGCATCATAAAGGCTGTATATGAAAGGCCCACAGCGAATATAATCCTAAATGGGGAAAACTGAGAGCTTTTCCTCTATAATCAGGAACAAGACAGAGATATCCACTCTCATCATCATTATTTAACATAATATTGGAAGTCTTAGCCTCAGCAATCAGACAACAAAAAGAAATAAAAGCCATCCAATTTGGCAAGGAAGATGTCAAACTTTCACTATTTAAAGATGACATGAAACTCTATATAGAAAACCCAAAGACTCCACCAAAAAATTACCAGAACTGATACACAAATTTAGCAGTCACAGGATATAAAATCAATGTACAGAAATCTGTTGCATTTCTATATACCAATAATGAAGCAGCAGAAAGAGAAATCAAGGAATTGATCCCATTTACAATTGCACCAAAAACCATAAGATACCTAGAAATAAACCTAACCAAAGAGGTAAAAGATCTATACTCTGAAAACTATAGAACATTTATGAAAGAGGTTGAAGAGGACACAAAGAAATGGAAAAATATTCCATGCTCATGGATTAAAAGAACAAATATTGTTAAAATGTCTTTGCTACCCAGAGTAAACTACACATTTAATACAATCCCTATCAAAATACCACCAGTATTTTTCACCGAACTAGAACAAACAATCCTAAAATTTGTATGGAACCACAAAAGACCCCGAATAGCCAAAGCAATCTTGAAAAAGCAAAGCAAAGCTGGAAGCATCACAATTGCAGACTTCAAGCTCTATTACAAAGCTGTGATTATCAAGACAGTATGATACTGGCACAAAAACAGACACAGATCAGTGGAACAGAATAGAGAATCCAGAAATGGACCATCAACTCTATGGTACACTAATCTTCAACAAAGCAGGAAAGAATATCCAATGGAAAAAAGATAGTCTCTTCAACAAATTGTATTGGGAAAACTGGACAGCCACATGCAGAAGAAATGAAACTGAACCACTTTCCTACTCTATACACAAAAATAAATTCAAAATGGATGAAAGCCCTAAATGTGAGACAGAAAACTATCAAAAGGGGCACCTGGATGGCTCAGTGGGTTAACCCTCTGCCTTCGGCTCGGGTCATGATCTCAGGGTCCTGGGATCGAGCCCCACATTGGGCTCTCTGCTCAGCAGGGAGCCTGCTTCCCCCTCTCTCTGCCAGGCCTCTCTGCCTACTTGTGATCTCTCTCTCTCTCTGTCAAATAAATAAATAAATAAATAAATATTTTTTTTAAAAAAAAGAAAGAAAAGAAAACCATCAAAATCCTAGAGGATAGCACAGGCAGCAACCACTTTGACCTTAGACATAGCAACTTCTTACTAGACACATCTCTGGAAGCAAGGGAAACAAGGGAAAAAATGAACTATTGGGACTTCATCAAAATAAAAACTTCTGTACAGTTAAGGAAACAATCAATAAAACTAAATGACAATCTACATAATGGGAGAAGATATTTGCAAATGACATATATGATAAAGGGTTATATACAAAACCTATAAAAAACTTAAACTCAACACCCAAAAAACAAATAATCCAATTAAGACGTGGGCAGAAGACAAGAACATTTTTCCAAAGAGAACATCTGTTAGCTAACAGACACATGAAAAGATGTTCAACATTACTCATCATCAGGGAAATACAAATCAAAACTGTGATAAGATACCACCTCACACCAGTCAGAGTGGCCAAATTTAACAACATGAGAAACAACAGATGGTGTCGAGGATGTGGAGAATAGGGAACCCTCTTACACTGTTGGTAGGAATGCAAGCTGGTGCAGCCACTCTGGAAGACAGTATGGAGATTCCTCAGAAAGTTAAAAACAGTACTACCCCATTCTCCAGCAATTGCACTACTAGGTATCTACCCAAAGGATACAAAAATACTGATTCGAAGGAACAAATGCACCTTAATGTTTATAGCAGCGTTATCAAGAATAGCTAAATTATGGAAAGAGCCCAAATGTCCATCGACTGATGAATGGATAATGAAGATGTGATGTATATATACAATGAAATATTACTCAGCCATCAAAAAAAGAACAAAAAATTGCCATTTGCAATGATGTGGATGGAACTAGAGGGTACCATGTTAAGCAAAATAAGTCAGTCAGAGAGACAAATACCATACAATTTCACTAATATGTGGAATTTAAGAAATAAAATAGATGGACATAGGGGAAGCAAAAAAGAGAGAGAGGAAGAGAGAAGCAAACCATAAGAGATTCAACTATAGAGAACAAACAGGGCTGATGGAGGGAGATGGGGGGGATGGGCCAAATGGATCATGGGTATTAAGCAAGGCACTTGTTACTGATGAGCACTGGGTGTTATTCATAAGTGATGAGTCACTAAATTCTACACCTGAAACAAATTTTACCATATGTATTAACTAACTAGAACTTAAATAAAAACTTGAAATTTAAAAAAAAATGCTGAAAGATACACAGGTATCACCAACTTCTTCATAGAAGAATAAAAAGCTCACATGGGTGAAAGGGCTTACTCAAGGGTCCTTATTGAATAAGTATCCAAGTTTTCTCTCCCAGTGCCAAACTTTTGCATTATATGAGGCTCTCCCCTTTTAGTAAGAAATGAGATCATACTTTGCCCCTGATTAACACTCTCTGATGGTTTCCTCTTTCACATAGAATAAAATCACTACTACGTATTACAAGATTTTACATGATCTAGAGCCTGCCGACCATTTATTCACTTACCAGCTTCCAGTCACATGAGCCTTCTTTCTGTTTTTTTTTTTTAAGATTTTATTTATTTATTTGACACAGAGAGAGAGATCACAAGTAGGCAGAGAGGCAGGCGGAGAGAGAGGGGGAAGCAGGCTCCCCGCTGAGCAGAGAGCCCCATGCGGGGCTCGATCCCAGGACCCTGAGATCATGACCTGAGCTGAAGGCAGAGGCTTAACCCACTGAGCCACCCAGGTGCCCCTCCTTCTGCTCTTTTAACATACCAAGGTAATTTTTACTTTAGGGTCTTTACATAGCTTTTCCCTCTGCCTGGAATACCCTTTCCCTAGATTTTTACACGGCGGTCATTCAGGCCTAGGTCTCTTCTCAAATGTTCCTCCTTAGAGAGGCCTTCCTTTGCTGGCCAATCTAAAGTAGTACCTACATTAACTATTATGCTGTTTTATTTTCTTCAAAACAATATATGATATCACTATATTTATTTACTTGTTTGTGATTTGTCTTTCCTCTAATTAAAATGTAAGCACCATAATAGCAAGAACATTTCTTTACTGCTATATCCCCACCACCTATGAAAATATATGAAATAATTTCATTAACTAATGTTATTTAATAATATTTACAGAATTAAGGAATGTAAGGACAAGTCTTATGCCACAAGAAATTAAAACATTTTGAACACAAATGCTCTGCCCTTTTTACTTTACCCCCATGGAGTACTTACTTATATATGTTGGAGGCAGGGAGGTAAACTGAAGCGTCAAGGAAGGGTAAGAGATGAAATGATGCCTTCATTTCCAGAAACTTTCATGCAGTTTTTAACCAAGTTGCTTTAAAGGATTATTTAAATTGCAAAAATGATTTTTTCCTCATTCCTCCACTGGAATGACAAGAAAGTCTATTTCTTTCTTCCCCTTAATAAAGCACAGAAATGAATGGAGACTTGCTCAAAAACCTCAGGCAGAGTCTGAAGAGCTGGCATTAGATCGTGCCCACATACAAAATGTCCACCCTGCACTAATTTACTTCTCTCTCGACCCACACAATTCTAAGTCACATGATAAAGCCAGTTTACTATTTCTCACTGGAGAGGCTAGAGAGTAAAAATACTTATTATTTCATTTTCACTGGAAAACCTTCCCACTTGGAATAAGCCTCAAAACCAGATTGTAACTACCTACGTTCTATGTATTCATGGACTCTGTGTGTGTGTGTGTGTGTGTGTGTGTGTGTGTGTGTGTGTAGAAGAAGCGTAAAGAAAGTTGTCGACTCAGAATCCTTGTCCTCCAGAGAAGGTGTGAATTAAAGGACTCAGGTTTGTTGTATTTACTTAAGGTTTGTGATGTTTGGTCTTATTTTAGGGAGAAAAAATGCAAAACCTACAAGCAAAATGAAGACAGAACTCAAACAGATAAAATCAGATACATTTTTCCTTCTTTTTCTTTCTTTTTTTTAATCAATATTTATGTCTTACACATGCATACTTTTGCAAGTAATATTCTTAAACTGTAACTTATATTATTAAGGAATAAAACATACTCCTTAAAATGCCAAACTAACATGGCTTACGGGATATACCTAAGTTATTTCAACCCTTATGGAAATAAACATAATATGTCAAAGTTACTTGGTCATATGATCAGTTGGCTCATCTAATCTTAGGAACCATATCCTTAAAAAATTACTTCAGTGAGGCACCTGGGTGGCTCAGTGGGTTAAAGCCTCTGCCTTCAGCTCAGGTCATGATCTCAGGGTCCTGGGATCAAGCCCCGCATCAGACTCTCTGCTCAGTGGGGAGCCTCCTTTCCCCTCTCTCTCTGCCTGCCTCTCTGCCTACTTGTGGTCTATCAAATAAATAAATCTTCCAAAAAAATGACTTCAAGGAAAATAATTCATATGAATATGCTTTAAATGAATAAAAATTAGAAATAAGAAAAATTTTGTCTAAGAATAAGAAAAATAGATAAGCAATAATAGAATAATATAAAATGATAAAAAATAAATACCTAAAATAATTTAATGTTTGGAAAAATAGTAATGAAATAATGTTATGTGATAAAAGCAGAACATAAACATAAGGTGTCCAGAAAACCTAGAAACATAGAATAAATATATTTTTGAATATATATATATTTTTTAATGTATTTGTTATATTTTTAAATTATATCATTAATACTTTTTCTTCAATCTCTGGACATCTTTTCATGTAAAATATTTAAAGCCATGGATGTAGTTATTAATTTGAAAAAAAAGTACAATACAGATCACTCATAATATCTAAAATCAACCAGGATCTATTGCTTTAAATTTAGAGGAGTTTTGCCTAAAAACATATCTAGAGATTGAGTAACAATATATTGAGCATATTACTTGAAAATGTGACTAACATACTATTTAAAAATAGGTTTATCCTATGTTTCCCGACTTTCAGATACCTTATAGTTTACAAACAGCAATTAGTATCATATAAAAACAGGCAGATACATTAAGAGATATCAAAGGAAAATATGACAGGCTACAAATTACTAAAGTTTAATATTGATATGAATGTTCCTTATAATTTTGTGTATGTGCACAATACTAAAAATAAATTAAGACTTGCTGTGTAAACCAGAGCACTCTCTTTAAAAGACAGTGAAACTGTCCATTGACAGGTGAATGGATAAACACAATGTGGTATATATCCATATAATTGAATATTATTCAGCCATAGAAAGGAATGAAATTCTGATACATGTTATAGCATGAATGGACCTTGAAAACACAGTCAGTGAAATAAGCCAGATACAAAAGGACATAATAGGCCAATTCAGAGACACAAAAAATAGAACAGTGGTTACCAGGAGTTGGGGGAAGGGGGAATGGGGAGTTGGTGTTTAATGGGTACAGAGTTTTGGTTCGGGATGATGAAAAAGTTCTGGAGAGGAACAGTGGTGACGGCTGAAAAACAATGTGACTATATTTAATGTCACTTAATTGTACACTTGAAAACCGTTAAAACGGTACATTTTATGTTTTGCATATATTTTACCACAATTTTGTAAAATTTTAACAAAAAAAGATAGTGAGAGATATCTTACCCTATCTACCACACCTACACTTTTGGTGTGAAGGTCACAGCTGCTGCTTGTTCTATTTATGAGGGAAGGGTGACAAAAAAGACATTATCAGCCTATAACACCTCCAGAGTTAAACCGTTCTCCTACCGTCACCCTGTGTTTCCAGGCATTTCTCTGAATCTTCTAACATATTTCAGATTTCCTCATAACAAAAAATACTTAGTTCAACAAGTCATAATTTATTCCGTGATACATATTTATTGAAATTTCACGTCTTGGGAGATAGAAAAGCGAGTTATTTTAACTCTAGGCTTTATTTTGAGCGACAAGGAGAATTAAATGGAAAAGAAGAAAGACTAAAATTAAGTGATTCCTACTATGTTAAAGGAACTTTCACACAGATATCATAATAATTCTGGAAAGAACTTTCTCTATACCTGAGGAAACTGAGAGTCACAGAGTTCACATAGCTAGTAAGCAAGGTAGTAAAAACCAACTTGTAACTGTCTGAAAGACACCACAAAAAGCCCTTTCTGTTACTTAAAATATGGGGGAAAGTGACCACCTTACCATAGTGTTTGTATTGTAGTATCCAAAGAAGGAAGCCCTGAGTATATTTAGATGTAAATCCTAAAAACAAGAAAAGCCAATATCAAAATTTCAGGAGGAAGACAGGGACAATCCCAAAGTCATAAACTCTGATAGGGAAGAGGGTTAAGGCTGAATGAAAGGTTGTTAAAACAAGAGCCCGAGGATATAATGATTATGATAATGAGAAAGAAAGATGTCACAGGGTGAGGAGCATCAGAATAGATTCAAAGAAACCAAAGTATTTCCACAGGGAACTTACTGATCAATAACCACTTTAAGATAATGTACCAACAACTATAACAAAGGCTAAGAGAAGTGCCAGAGCACCAAGGGGCTAGTTCTTGGTTGCTGGCAGAGGGTCCAGGCTAAAACACAAAACAAAACAACAACAACAAAAACAAAAGCCTAAAAGCAAATGCTAACATCCTAAATGAACTGAGCCTCATGGAAAAACATGACAACAAAAATCAAGAACTTGAATATACCGGAAAATCTAAAGATAAATTCAAAGACCAAGCAAAACAACATATCGTAAGCAGAAAACGGAAGAAATAATAGTGATTCAATTTCCATTTTGCTTATTATTTTCTCAAAAATAAAATAAATATTTAAGTCCCAGATAGAAAAAAGATAATAAGTGAGCATCTCACTATTTTAAATAGATTTAGGGCGCCTGGGTGGCTCAGAGGGTTAAGCCCCTGCCTTTGGCTCAGTTCATGATCTCAGGGTCCTGGGATCGAGCCTCGCATCAGGCTCTCTGCTCAGCGGGGAGCCTGCTTCCCCCTCTCTCTGCCTGCCTCTCTGCCTACTTGTGATCTCTCTCTCTGTCAAATAAATAAATAAAATATTAAAAAAAAAAAAAAAACCATGAATAGAAAAGGCACAGCAGACAATTAATAGGAAAAGTCATCTCAGTTTTCAGTTTTCAGCATGTGCAAGATGTATCTGGAAGCCATCAAATACAATATTTTTGTGAGTGACTTTAAAACGTTCGCTAGGGGCGCCTGGGTGGCTCAGTGGGTTAAAGCCTCTGCTTTCGGCTCAGGTCATGATCTCAGGGTCCTGGGATCGAGTCCTGCATCGGCTCTCTGCTCAGTGGGGAGCCTACTTCTCCCTCTCTCTCTCTGCTTGAGTCTGTTCCTCCTTGTAATCTCTCTTTGTCTCAAATAAATAAAATCTTCAAAAAAAAAAAATATTGCTAATGGAGAGTTTAAAATCTGGCTCTGAAAAAAAAAATGTCGAGCTCTGTCAGACTTGTAGCCTTATGCCTGTTCACTAACTCTTGCTCATTAACCATTCACTCCTAAGTAAATGGAGATGTTGAACTCTGATTTGCAAGATGTTCCGTGAAGATTGAGAACAATATACATAAAATACCTGGCATGTAGTTGCTCAATATATACTAGTTTCCTATTATTATTATTATTATTATTATTATATAGTTTGCTATAACTGATCCCAGATAGAAATAGGCTATATTTCTGGATCCTACTGACAGATAAATATTTAACAGCAGGAGAGAGATACTTTCCCATACCTTTGCAAATAGCAAACTAATTCTCTAGCAGTGTTTTCCACCAGTGGAATGCCAATTTGAAAACCTTCGACTTTAATGGACCCATATGCTCTTCTGGTAGCTGTTTAGTTCTAAGTATGATACTAGGAATATCAAGCAGACCTTAGAATATAAACCTTGCCTTGAGAACAAAAGAATAACGTCGCTGGCACATGCGGCTCACCAGATCAGAGAGAAGCCAAGCTGGTTCTATAGAATCTAACAAAAGCTGGGGGCAAGAAAAAGAATTAGACCCGAGAATGGAGCGAGGTTCCCCAGGAAGGTCAAAAGCGAAACTCATCTGGTTGCTATTAAATCTCTCAGGGGCATTCTACCCTCTCCGGCATCACGTTGAACCAAGGGGCCTTATGAGAAAATAAACGGGTTTTGGAAATGCAGGCAATCTAACTCTGTTCAGCTTACTCAACAGCAAAGTCAGGACTCAGGGAAAGTAAAGAAAGATAGGGGCGCCTGGGTGGCTCAGTGGGTTGAAGCCTCTGCCCTCGGCTCAGGTCATGATCTCAGGGTCCTGGGATCGAGCCCTGCATTGGGCTCTCTGCTCAGCAGGGAGCCTGATTCCCCTCTCTCTCTGCCTGCCTCCCTGCCTTCTTGTGATCTCTCTCTGTCAAATACATAAATAAATCTTGAAAGACAGACAAAAATCCCTCCAATACCCTCAATTTCTTCGGGGGAGCGCTGAGAAACAGAAATATCCCAAGACCCAGATATCGTGGGCCTTGGTCCCTGTCCTCCTCTGTCCTTATTATCACACCACCTCATTGTAAGAGCTGCTGCACCACACTTATCTGGGCAGTGTCTCCCATTATGACTCACTACTTTGTTTATCAGTATTTGCCCTGCCATGTTTCAAGCTCTTTGCTCACTTTTGCTATTGACTTTAGTCAGCTCAAGTCTTTAGACGCGGATATATCAGAGTGAGAATTGGAGTTGCCGCAAAGGGTCCAGAAAGCAAGGCTATTATGATCAGATGCCACAAAACCAAGATCTCACATATCCAACAAAGAGACCCCATGCATTCTACCACCTAGTTTAGGGAAGGCATAAAAGGAAAGGAAGTCACAGGGACAGACTGATTTGGAATTAGATTCTATGCAGAATTTCAAAAGGAATGACTATTCCTCTTTGACAGAAAACAAATCTAGATGCTTTAATCTTCTCTTAAAATAGGCAGTGATACAATTTAGGGACTATATGTTCTCCCCATCAGCTTTAGTGTAGTTACCTCTCTGAATTTCCCCAAAGAATATTAATATAATTGAATATTTTTTTTAATTGAAGTGTAGTTGACACACAATGTTACATTAGTTTCAGATGTACAACATAGTGATTGGACAACTCTGGCTACGCAATGCTACAAAAGTAGTTAACATCCATCACCATACAATGTTGATATAATCGTTATAGTTTCTTTTTTTCTTCCTTATCCTTCTC
The DNA here is from genome assembly GCA_028646535.1 of Procyon lotor. Taxonomy (NCBI): domain Eukaryota; kingdom Metazoa; phylum Chordata; class Mammalia; order Carnivora; family Procyonidae; genus Procyon; species Procyon lotor. Next base: position 36,372,566 of record CM053611.1, read on the forward strand.
TTTTTTCATTATTATTAACATATAATGTATTATTTGTTTCAAGGGTACAGGTCTGTGATTCATCAGTCTTACACAATTCACAGCGCTCCCCACAGCACATACCCTCCCCAATGTCCATCCCCCAGCCACCCTATCCCTCCCCTGCCCCTCCCCTCCAGCAACCCTCAGTTTGTTTCCTGAGATAAAGAGTCTCTTATGGTTTGTCTCCCTCTCTGGTTTCATCTTGTTTCATTTTTCCCTCCCTTCTCCTATGATCCTGTCTTGTTTCTCAAATTCCACACATCGGTGAGATCATATGGTAATTGTCTTTCTCTGATTGACTTATTTCGCTTAGGATAATACTCTTTAGTTCCAGCCATGCTGTTGCAAACAGCAAGTTATAGTTTACTTCTAAACTGTTCTCTATGACTTAATTCTACACAAAATAGAATACAAAGAACAATATCAACACACAAAAAATCAACATGAAATTAGCACTAAAAACCTAACTAGGATTTATTTTCTTTGTATACGTTATTTACACTGACAAGTTAGAATTTGATTTTTGTACCAGGTTATCTCAGGATGTCAATTCCTTATATTACCTTGAGATGCTCTAGGATTAATAAAGAGCGCTCTTCCAGGAGAGACTGCTGGGTGGACAGGAAGGATCTGAAGAAGAGGAGCCCACCAAGTTAGCCCTGCAAGGAGATTAAGATCTCTCTCTCTCTCTCTCTCTCTCTCACACACACACACACACACACTTTCCTTTCTTCTTTCCCAGCTCTCTGCAACGGCTTCCTCCTCACGCCCTACCCCTCATCCCAAATGTTTCCTAGCCTAGAACTTACTGGATTCCAATGAATGAAAGGAAATCACTGAAAAAGGTACTTAAGCCCTCGCCACAGTCTCTTTGTCCCCATGACATCTCTCTCTTCCTCTCTCTCCCAAATTCCACCAGCTGTTGCCTAGGAATCTGCTGTCTCCTTGTTGTTGGACCTGAATGTTTCTAGATCTAATGCTTCCTTTTAATTAGACCTGTATTTCAGGCCTAATTCCTATCTGTAATATTCACCATCCTTCCACCTCCAGCACACACATATACACACATACAAACATCTAGGTCCACACCTGAGGGCTGCTGGGTCAAGCAGAGAAAGGCTAAAGAGTAGGAAGGAGGGGGAAGGAGCAGGGGTAGAGAAGGAGGAAGGAAGCGAAAGAAAGAGGAGAGAGAGAAGGAGAGGGAAAGAGAAGAGTGTTCTTTTTGTTCCTGGAAGAGAATACACAATAAACTGGAACAGCATTCACCAACAAAACAACCGACATCTGCTAAATGTTTGCGTTTACCATTTCCCAGTTGTCTGTGACCATAAGGAGATGTGAGTCTTCAGCTAGGCAGAATTCCAGGCTAGAATTCCAATCTTTTTTCTCCACTGAGAAGTAGTAACAGTAGTTACCATACTTCATCCAGAGGTCTGGGCAACTGTGACAACCGGCACAAGTGGTACAGTTGGAACCTGGAAAGGAAGAGGACCTGGTTCACCTTTTTATGGGCCACTTAGCCTTGCAAATTAAATGGGAGATAAATAGAACATGGCGGCACCCTCCCCCGCCCGTCTTCCCTGCCCTTCCACCTTTCAGACTAAGGTTTAGAGACTGTGGACAGACTGTGGACAGAGCACATCACCTGTGCTAGAGATCTTTATGCGCATAAAGATCTTTATGCACATCTTTATACATATGCTGTATTCATACCAGATAGAGTAACTAAGCATCCACATTATATAGGTCAGTCCACTGTCTATGTAAGCTTAACACACACAGCGTGGAACTGCATAATATACACTGCTGAAATCAGGCCGAATCTCCCAGGATGCCCAACCTCAACCTGATACCCCATGATAAAGCAAAAGAAAAGGACAGCAACTAGAAAAAGCAAACTTAACTAGAGTGAAAGATAGGGGTTTTATCTTTCCTCACAAATGTGATTGTCTGTCATCATTAGATATTAGATAAAAGACCTACACTTCAGCAAAAAGAATTTATCAAACAAAAGTTTCTGACAGAGAAAGGTATCAGATGTTAAAGTCAGAAGTGATGTAATTTCTTCACAGGGCTCCTTTAAATGCAGAACATTCTCACTCCTTTGAAATGGCCGGATTATATCTTTAAAAAGTGGAGGATGGGGGTGCCTTCATGGCTCAGTCAGTTAAATGTCTGCCTTAAACATCTGCCTTCAGCTCAGGTCATAATCTTGGGGTCCTGAGAATAAGCCCCACTTTGAGCTCCCTGCTCAGAGGGGATTCTGTTGCTCCCTCTCCCTCTGCCCCTCTCCCTGCCTTGTGCTCACGCTCTCTCTCTCTCTCAAACAAATGAATAAAATATTTTTTAAAAATGGTTGGATTATAGTTCTGTGAAAATTAAAGGAAACCAAATAAGATTTTGAGGTCATTTCAGCCAAGATTCCATAATCCTATTGATTTTCTATTTTCATAAGATATATTTGTATAAACTCCTCACAGGCACAATTCCACAACAAGCAAGCATGAGCCATTATAGCAAATAAGCACGTGTGGATATATGACTGCATAATAGGCTAGATACCTAATCTAGATTTGAGGGTTAAAAAGCAAAGGCAGTCTTTTTTAAAAATGTCAGAATTAGACAACTTTTCTGTGGCTTGGCATGGGACCAATATAGGGTTCTGGAGATCAAGCTATAAAGTTGGCACCTTATAAATTTATGCTTTTTCCATACAACTGTGACATTACCCAGCCTGAATGACAAATTCCCAACTTTCTTGAAGTCTCCTTCTGTCAGAGGACTTGGGTCTAAGGTAGAGGTCCTAGGGCTGAACCCTTAGAGTGATAATGAAAAGTCTGAAAAACAATCATCTGTCACTAAAAATCATCTTCAGATAACTTAAGCTTAAGTCAGGACTCTGGATTGTGAAATAATAAACCGAGGGCTTTCTGGATCATCATAGCTAATGACCTAGAAGAATTAAATCTACAAAATTTCACTTTAAACAATGTGAAAGCACTCTACTTAGAAAAAAAATCAGAATATATTTAATTAAAATTTGATATATCTATCATGTGAAAAGTTAAACATAATACATAAATAATACAATTTTAATTTGATTATCATAATAAATATGGTATTAGGAAAGTGTTTATGATATAACATAATTAAAAGGCAATATACAAAATTATTTGACAGGTTGCAGGTGGAGTTGCAGGTCCATATCTGGGCTCTCAATTCTGTTCCACTGGTCTATGTGTCTGTTTTTGTGCCAGTACAAAGCTTGAAATCAGGCAACATGGTGCCCCCAGCTTTGTTTTTCCTTTTCAACATTTCCTTAGCAATTTGGGGTCTTTTCTGGTTCCATACAAATTTTAGGATTGTTTGTCCCAGCACTTTGAAAAATGCCAGTGGAATTTTGATCGGGATGGCATTGAAAGTAGAGATTGCTCTGGGCAGTACAGACATTTTAACAATGTTTATTCTTCCAATCCATGAGCATGGAATGCTTTTCCACCTTTTTGTATCTTCTTCTATTTCTTTGATAAGTGTTCTGTAGTTCCTAAAATACAGATCCTTTACCTTTTTGGTTAAGTTTATTCCCAGGTATCTTATGGTTCTTGGTGCTATAGCAAATGGAATCATTTCTCTAATTTCCCTTTCAATATTTTCATCGTTAGTGTATAAGAAAGCAACTGATTTCTGTGCATTGATTTTGTATCCTGCCACATTACCGAATTGCTATATGAGTTCTAGTAGTTTGTGGGTGGAGTCTTTTGGGTTTTCCATATAAAGTATCATGTCAACTTTGAAAAGAGAGAGTTTGACTTCTTTGCCAATTTGAATACCTTCGACAAAGCAGAAAAAAATATTCAGTGGAAAAAAGACAGTCTCTTCAATAAATGGTGCTGGGAAAATTGGACAGCTATATATAGAAGAACAAAACTTGACCATTCTCTTACACTACTAACAAATATAAACTCAAAATGGATAAAAGACCTCAATGTGAGGCAGGAATCTATCAAAATCCTAGAGGAGAACATAGGGAGTAACTTCTTTGACATCAGCCACAGCAACTTCTTTCAAGACATGTCTCCAAAGGCAAAGGAAACAAAAGCGAAAATGAACTTTTAGGACTTCATCAAGATAAAAAAGGTTCAGCACAGCAAAGGAAATAGTCAACAAAACAAACAGGCAACCCACAGAATGGGAGAAGTTATTTGCAAATGACACTACAGACAAAGGTCTGACATCCAAGATCTATAAAGAACTCCTCAAACTCAACACTCAAAAAACACATAATCACATCAAAAATGGGCAGAAAACATGAAGAGACACTTCTCCAAAGAAGACATACAAATGGCTAACAAACACATGAGAAAATGTTCATCATATTAGCCATCAGGGAGATTCAAAGTAAAACCGCATTGAGATTCTACACCAGTTAGAATGGCCAAAATCAACAAGACAATAAATAAGTGTTGGAGAGGATGTGGAGAAAGGGGAACCCTCTTATACTGTTGGTGGGAATGCAAGTTGGTGCAACCACTTTGGAAGACAGGGTGGAGATTGCTGAATAAATTAAAAATAGAGCTACCCTATGACCTTGCAACTGCACTACTGGGTATTTATCCCAAGGATACAGATACAGTGAGAAGAAGGGCAATATGTACTCCAATGTTCATAGCAGCAATGGCCCAATTGCCAAACAGTCAGAAAGAGCCAAGATGCCCTTCAACAGACGAATGGATAAAGAAGATATAGTCCCTATATACAATGGAATTTTATGCCTCCATCAGAAAGGATGAATACCCAACTTTTGTATCAACATGGATGGGACTGGAAGAGAATATGTTGAGTGAAATAAGCCAAGCAGAGAAAGTCAATTATCATATGGTTTCACTTACATGTGGAGCATAAGGAAAAACATAGAGGACATTAGGAGAAGGAAAGGAAGAGCGAATTGGGGGAATCAGAGGGAGAGATGAAGCATGAGAGACTGTGGACTCTGAGAAACCAACTGAGGGTTTTGTGGGGTGGAGTTAGGTGAACCTGGTGGTGGGTATTAAGGAGGGCACAAATTGCATGAAGCACTGGGTGTAATGCATAATCAGTGAATCTTGGAACACTGAAAAAATAAAATTAAATTTAAAAATAGCAATATAAAAATTTAAGCATATAATGATTAGAACAATACCTATTTTTACTTTTAAAAAAAAAGGTGGAGAAGATTTTAGAGGACTTGGTATTTTTTTGTTAAAAGAATAAATACTTACACAAACGCATGTAGTCAAAGCCTAGGAGATGATAGCCAGGAAATGTTGTTGTGTACAGTGATGATTTATTTTGTTGGCATTATTTTTCATTTTTCAAATTTTCTGTTATGTTTTATTGCTTTTATAACACAATATAGGTAAATTAGGGACACTTGACTGGTTCCATCACAAGAGCATGAAACTCTTGATATCAGGGTCATGAGTTCAAGCCCCACACTGAGTGTAGAGATTACTTAAATAAGTAAACTTAAAAAAAAAATAGGCAAAACAAAAGATTTTGACTTAAATTAGTTCTTACCCTGGCAGCGAATCCATTGGACAAACAGGAAACACACAAAAATGATGCTCAGAAGTCCCAAAGCTATTGCCACCTGGCGTGAGAGAGGGAATCTGGAAGAAGAAACTGAAAGAAAATAATCCAAAACAAAATGGTGAATTAGAATAAAAGCAGAAGGACAAGAAAAGGCAAAGGAAGGCTATCTGGAGACTGGAACAAATTTGGCCTGGTGAGAACTGACAGGTAGGCCCTAAAAGTTTCTTTGCTGGATATTAGGGATTTGCTCTGAAGTCTAGAGTAACAACCCACATCTTTATCAGGGAACATACTATATTTATCAAGTTAAGAATACTTTTTTTCTTGGGGCACCTGGACGGCTCAGTCGGTTAAGGGTCTGCCTTCCACTTGGTCGTGATCCCACGGTCCTGGGATTGGTCCCGCATTGGGCTCCCTGCTCAGTGAGAGGCCTGCTTCTCCCTCTGCCTGCTGTTCCCCCTGCTTGTGCTCACTCTCTCTCTCCGAGAAATAAATAAAATTTTTAGAAAATACTTTTTTCTTTGGGCACCGAATGGTTCAGTCTGTCAAGCAGACTCAATTTCAACTCAGGTAATGATTCTCAGGGTCGTGGGATCAAGCTCCATGTCAGGTTCCCCTCTCAGCAAGGAGTCTGTCTCAGGATTGTCTCTCTCCCTCTGTCTCTCCCCCTCAAAATATACAAATTCATCTTTATTTTTTTCTAAAGATTTTATTTATTTGAGAGAAAAAGAGATAGAGAGAATGCACAAGCAGGGGAGGGTAAGAGGGAGAAGCAGGCTCCTCACTGAGCAAAGAGCGTGATGCAGGACTCGATCCCAGGACCCTGGGATCAGGACCTGAGCTAAAAGCAGGCCCCAGCTGATTGAGCCACCCAGGTGCCCAGATAAAGTAATCTTAAAAAAAAAAAAGAAAAAACAAGGGCGCCTGGGTGGCTCAGTGGATTAAAGCCTCTGCCCTCGGCTCAGGTCGTGATCTCAGGGTCCAGCCCCGCATCGGGCTCTCTGCTCAGCAGGGAGCCTGCTTCCCCCTCTCTCTCTGCCTGCCTCTCTGCTGACTTGTGATCTCTCTCTCAATCTGTGTCAAATAAATAAATAAAATCTTTAAAAAAAAAACAACAACACTTTTTTTCTTTTGAAATTGTGACCTACAGTTTCATGTTTTAGTGGTGAAAATATTAATTGGTACAACCTCTTTGAAGGACAATTTGGTAATGTCTATGAAAATTGCAAGGGCATTTATCCTTTGACCCAGCAATTTCATTTTGAGGATTTTTTTCTTATAGATACTCATCCATGTGCAAAATGTTATATATAACCGCTTTTGGTTACAGTTTCAGCTACACTCCTTTCAACTAAAACTGGGTCAAAGAGGGGAATAAATTTTCTAAATGCCTGCCCTGCCATGACTCTGGCCGCTGCAGTTCATACTCTGCTCTGGAGCTGCCGCCGCCGCTGCAATGAGACCCACAGTCCGACCCACTGGCCTATGAACCGAGAGGTATCTTCAAAATGAGAGGGCTCCGCATGAGAAATACTTGGACTGATACATCTAAAAACACTAGATTTCAAGTGACATAAGAAAATACATTTTCAGGACCCATCGATGGCTTAGTTTGGTAAGTGTCTGCCTTTGAATGAGGTCATGATCCCAGAGTTCTGGGATCGAGTCCTGCTCGGGGCTCCTTGCTCAGCGGAGAGACTACTTCTCCCTCTGCCTGCCACTCCCCCTGCTTGTGAGCTCTCTCTCTGACAAATAAATAAATAAAATCTTAAAAAAAAAAAAAAAGAAAGAAAAGAAAATACATTTTCACTATAGTAAAATAATGAAATAAATGATTTTAGATGTTATGCAAAATGAAAAAAGGTATCAGAACTTAATTGTATTTGTGTAACCATATTTCAGTTCAAGAAGTTAAATGAAATTTTAAATTTTTTTAGAATTTACTTTAGAAATATACATATTAAAAGCCTCTTGGTAGAGTACATATAGTACGTCGGCATAGACAGGTAAAAATAGATCAGTATAGTAACAGTAATAATCACCTATTGTTGTAAAACTATTAGCAATTTTTATTTTCTTATATCCACTTTCATAGTTTCCCCATTTTCCATAATAAACATATAATAATTTTGTAAAGAGATTTTTTAATGTAATTTTAAAGCTCCTAGTCTATTTTCTTATTCCCAAATAGAGTACCCTGGAAAGTTGGGGTGGAAGTGAGCACAGGCAGCAAACAAGGATGTGCAGTGTGTACTGTATATAAATAAAAAAAACCACTTGCCTAGAAATCAAAATAATTATATTCAAGTTCCAACTAACCACCAGTTGTGTAGCCTTGCCCTTGAACTTTAAAATGTAGATTTCTTTGAGCTAATGTTTCTCTTCCTTAGAAATTGGTACAGATATAATTCAAAAGAAAGAAATATACATATGAACCAAAATATCCAAAGCCATGTAAATTATAGTAATGGAAATAAATTTAAATGTCCAAGTATACTAGAATGATGTAGCAAATCATAGTAATGCTTTCAAAGAACAACACTAAAAATTATAATAATAAGACTATGTAGCAAAAAAGAGAAAGCTGATGAAGCTGCCCTAAAGAACGTATTTTATGGGAGTGTATTGCCTACGATATAAAATCAAATACTCATTTTGGCTCTTATGTTATGATCTGTCTTATGAAGTGTTTTCTCAGGGCTCCACATAAAAATGTCTTTTTCATCCTCAAATCCCCCAAGAGTCACCGGTAATACTTATTTGTAGTATTCTTAATGCCTTCTTCCTACTAGAGTGCAGTACTGTAGGAAGGGAACCTAGATAACGTGAATCAGTTTCTTTTCTGACAGACTCTCACTACTATCCATCAGCAAAGTTACTGGTGTCTTTTTCCCAATTTCATAGTCAGAAAAACAGAGATACTTAGAATTTAAACAGACTTGGCTTGGGTTTCATACATGAGACCTTAGAAGTAAGTAGTTAGATAAGACTTTACCTAAAACCTAAGATCAGATCCATGACCGTATACCACATTTTCATATCCCAAGTCTGACTTCAAACTGAACCAGACGTATTCCTTCAAATTACCCTCCATTTTTCTGCCTCCTCTACTCCAAACTTATTCCACCTCCCATTCATCCCTTCGTCTATGGGTACTACTCATGGCTTTGCACACTAACTTAACTCACCTTTTTGCTGTGGTCTGTAGTCATCCTGGGCTTGAGGTTCAGTAGACAACTGTAACACAGAATAAATATCATTGTCAGTTATCTCCATCTAATGTCATTCACATTCAGTTGAGAGAGTAAAATTACAGAAGTGTGAAGAGACGCATGTCAGTGAGGAAACAGCCCAATGTCTAAACTAAGAGCAGGAAATCTGAAGGTTTTCAAGTTGGTTTTTTTTTTTTTTTTTAAATGGTCCAGCATGATAAAGACAGAAGTAATTTTTCAGGAAATGACTCAAAATCTGCAGCTGATTAAGAAATTAATATTCTAAACTGCGATTTTTTTTTTTTTTTTTGCCTCACCACTCTCTCTAGATACTCATTAAATACATATTAAATTGATTCCCATCTCACTAAATCCATTCAACAAGGCTAGGTCACTCTGAAGTCCAGCAATTTCGATTATGGAAACTGGAATAAAAATGACAGTGTTCTTGGCTATGAATTTATCTCAGACTTTATATTTGGTTTGTTTCCTTTTGAGAAAATAGATGCATGACAAATGGGACCGATTTCATTGTTTCTTGGAGCTTTTGCCTAGTGATATGTGACAAGAGAAATGGACTGTTGGTCACATGTGCCTGGCATCAGGGGGAAAATGAACAATTCCCAAGATACACATTTTGTGAATGTGCTGTACCCCTAAATTCCCCCAACTATCTTCCCAATTGTGCTCTAATCTTTACACTTCACTGGGTCAGAAATTCCATTAAATTTTCTCTTTGTTCTCTTATTTTTATATGCAAAGGTAGCTATAAGGGGAACAAATTAAATAAATACATACTTAAAGGGTGAATAATGTATTTCTAATAGGTGAAACATTAATAAATAGTTAAAGGAAAACAGAAACGGAATTAAAATCTACATAAGTTCAAGACAGGAAAGAGATGAAAAGGAGGGAGAGCATACTAATAAAAAGTAGTAGAGCTCTGGGGTGCCTGGCGGGCTCAATTGGTGGGTCATAAGTTTGAGCCCCACGTTGGGCACAGGGATTACTTTAAAAATAATAATAAAAGTTTAAAAAATTAGGGATGCCTGGGTAGCTCAGTCATTAAGCATCTGCCTTTGGCTCGGGTCATGGTCCCAGGGTCCTGGGATCAAGCCCTGAATCGGGCACTCTGCTCAATGGGAAACCTGCTTCTCCCTCTTCCACTCCCCCTGCTTGTGTTCCCTCTCTCGCTGTGTCTCTGTCTGTCAAATAATAAATAAAATCTTTTTTTTTAATTTTTAAAAAAACTAGTATAGCCCTGCCTCCCACCATTCCCACCATGACAGAGTAAGACTGGACTTGCTCTTCAGCCAAAAAACTATATATGGGGATGGCTGGGTGGCTCAGTGGGTTAAGCGTCAGCCTTCGACTCAGGTCATGATCCCAGAGTCCTGGGATCAAGTCCTATATTGGGCTCCCTTCTCTGCAGGGAGCCTGCTTCTCCCTCTGCCTGCTGTTCCCCCTGCTTGTGTGCTCTCTCTTTGATGACTAAATAAAATCTTTAAAAAAAAAAAAAAAGGAACTACATATAACAAAATACATAAGGCAACTGTTTTCAGGCACAGAAGTACAGGCAGCACGGCAATCCCTGAGAGAATAGAACACACAAAGGTGAGCACCAGCATCACCCTGGTATCATCCTACCCAGGGTCATTTTCTGGCCCAAAGCAGGAAAATAAATTCTAAGAGCAGCAGTCTCACTGCGCTGAGGAGGTGGAGATGCAAGTTTTGAGCTGTTTATGTGCCTGGGGTTTGCAGGGCAGGGTAACTGATGAGAGACTGCGGAGAGAAGTGTCCAAAAAACAGCATGGGAATGCACCACGGTCCTCGGCTAAGAGCTGGGCTGCACAGGCAGAGGACAAGCCCCTGGCAGCCCCCCCAGGTGAGATGGCCTCCGGCAGGGCTGACACCTGAAGAGAGACCCAACATGACGCTGTGTTGACCAGCGTGAACAGGGAAAAAAAGTAAGTAAAGCCTGACAGAACCAAAAAGATCTACCAGTAATTTAGCTGCCTCTAAGAACAAATTTTGCTGCCCTTAAAAAGAAGACAACAGGGACAAAATGCGGCCTCACATAAAATGGGATACTATTCAATCTTAAAAAGGAAGAATACTATGTCACATTCTACAATATGGAGGAACCTGGAAGACATTATGATAAATGAAATAAGCCCATCCCACACGCATGCAAAAGGAAGAACACTCTATGATTCCACATATATGATGTAGCTAAAGTAATCAATTCACAGAAACGGAAAATAGAATGGTGATTGCTGGAGCTGGGGAGCAGGAGGAATGGGGAGTTAGTTAGTGCCTACAGTTTCAGTGCTGCAAGATGAGAAACTTCTGGGGCTCTGCTGTCCGAGGCCAATGAATGTGTGTCAGTCTGCTTAGGCGGGCATAGCAAAATCCCTTCGACTGGGTAGCTTCAGCAACAGAAGTTGATTTGCTCACAGTTCTGGACTCTGGAAGTCCAAGAGGAAGCTGCCTCCGGGGTTGGTATCTGAGGAGAACTCCCTCGTTAGGTTGCAGCGGCCTTCTCAGCGTGGTCTCCCAAGGCCTCTCCTCGGTGCACATGTACAGGAAGAGAGTGAGGAGGCAAGCTCTCATAAGGACACTAATTCTATCAGATGAGGACCCCACCATCATGACCTCATTTAACTTTAGTTACTTCCTTATGTTAGGAGTTAGTTGGACAGTAGTCAGGGCCAGTGTTCCCAGCAAGAAAATATGGAGTCAGGACAGCTAAGATAAAACAGCCCTGACATCCTGTTTTGCAGCTTAGACGGGACCACACTAGCATTCTGCTTTGCAGCCTTTGCAAAAATGACTTGTGCAAAACATCCTAAAATAAGACAATTAACCACAAAAGCATCTGTCAATATCACAGGCAAGGGGCAGTGAAGCCATAAGACCCCAGACATCAGCAAAAAAAGACGATCAGCACAGCAACATTAACCTAATAGGTAGACAGATAGGAGACCAAAGCCCTAATTGGCACGACTCAGCACACCCTGATTAATTAAGATAGTTCTGTGAGAGAGCTCATAAAACCCCTGAACTTAGAAACTCTAGGGGCAACCTACTCACCACCCCCACTCCCACCACAGGAGCTTTATACTCTTGCTCAATAAACTTTACTTTGCTGCCCATCACTCTCCATCTGGTCTACCCCTGTCTGGTCTACCTCTTCATTCTTCGCAACAGCGTGACCAAGAACCTGGGCACTAAGGGGACAAAAATCCTATAACATTTAGAGGCGCCATCACAAAATAAAGAATAAAACCACACTGGAAGTTAAGGTTTCAACAAATGACTTTGGGTATGGAAGGGGACACAAATATTAAGGCCATGATAGTATTTAACACTACTGAACTGTACATTTAAAAACAGTTAAGATGGCTGAAGAAGAAGAAGGAAGAGGAGGCGGAGGAGGAGGCAGTGACGGTAGCATAAGAACCAGAGCTTTTTAAGGAAATGACTAAATCTAGGGTCAGGGCACAGAAAATCCAAGATGAGTCTGGGTCTTTTAGTCTTTTAGTGCTAGAAAATGAGGAAGTACTCAAAAACTAAAAAAAAAGAAAAAGAAAAGAAAAGACGAGGGCATCTCAGAACGACACAGGAACCAAGCTGACAAAGCTCCCAATGGCTAAAAATGAAACAATTAGAGCAACAAAATAAATAATAGTATTGGTAGTATAACTCAGGGGAAAAAAAAGCAATGAATTCATACTGATTTTTATCTGCATGCATTTTTAATTAAAATTGTACATATTTATTACTCAGCCATCAAAAAGAATGAAATCTTGCCATTTGCAATGACGGGGGGTGGAACTGGAGGGTATTATGCTAAGCAAAATGAGTCAGAGAAGGACAAATACCATATGATTTCACTCATATGTGGAACTTAAAACAGATGAAGGGGAAGGGAAAGAAAAATAAAATAAGAGGAAAACAGAGAGGAAGACAAACCGTAAGAGACTCTTAATTATGGGGAACAAACTGAGGGCTGCTGAAGGGGAAGTGGGTGAGGGTAAGGGATAACTGAGTAATGGGCATTAAGGAGGGCTTGAAGTAATGAGCACTGGGAGTTACATGCAACTAATGAATCACTGAATTCTACCTCTGAAACTTATAATATGGTATATGTTAATTAAATTGGAAAAAAGTATATATTGAAAGTATATAATGTGGAACTTTTGATATAAGTACATATTGTGAAATGATTACCACAAACTGATTAACATATTCAACACTTCCAACAGTTACCATCTCTGTGTGGGAGTGTGGTGAGAACACTTGAAATCTACTCTCTCTTTTTTTTAATGATTTTTTTATTATTTATTTATTTGACAGAGAGAGAGAGAGAGAGAGAGTGAGCGCACAAGCAGGGGGAGTGGTAGGGAGAGGGAAAAGCAGTCTCTCACTGAGCAGGGAGCCCGATGTGGGGCTTGATCCCAGGACTGTGGGATCATGACCTGAGCCAAAGGCAGACACTTAACGCACTTAACCAACTGAGCCACCCAGGTGCCCTGAAATCTACTCTCTTAACAAATTTCAAGTATACATTTTTTTTTTTTTAAGTAGATTCCTACACCAACATGGGCTTGAACTCACAACCCCAAGATCAATAGTCACATGCTCTGACTGAGCCAGCCAGGGGCCCCTCAAGTATATATTATTTTTAATAGCTTTATTGAGGTACAATTAATATATATGCACGCATCCGTGAAACTCTTACCACAACCTAGAAACTAAACGTATTTGTCACCCCTGAAAGTTTACTCGTGTACTCTGTACTACTGCCCTTCTGCCCCTGCCATTCACCTTTCTCTGGGCCTCCACTGATCTGCCTTTTATCACCATAGCTTAGTTTGTATCTCTCCCAAGTTTTTCATAAAAGGAAACTTATCCATGATCCATGTTGAAGTGTATATCAATAATTCATTCCTTTTTATTGCTGGATATATTTCAGTCCATGGATAGACCAGACCCGATTGTTTATCCATTCTCTTGTTAATACATTACCATTAAGTACAGTCACCAAGCTGTAGGTACATTAGGCCTCCAGAGCTTACTCATCTTAAAACTGAAAGTTTGTACCCTTTGATCAGTATCTATCTCCCCTCTCTCCCATCCACTAGCCTCTGGTAAATGACCTTTCTACTCTGTTACTATGAGTTCAACATTTTTTTTTCTTTTTTTCTTTTTTTTAGATCCCATAGTGAGATCATGCGAAATTTATCTTTCTGGTCTGGCTTATTTCACATAGATAATGTTCTCTAGTTTCATCTATGTTGTTGCAAATAGTAGGATTTCTTTCTTTTTTTAAGGCTGAATAATTTTCCATTCTATATGTATTCTCATATATACCGTGTGTATAAATATAAATATAAAAAATGTTTTTACCTATCCACAGACATTAAGTTTGTTTCTGTATTATGATTACTGTGAATAATGCTGCAATGAACATGGCAGTGTGGCTATCTCTTCAAAATAGTGATTTTATTTCCTTTGGATATTTAACCAGAAGTGGGATTGTTGGATCATATAGTAGTTCCATTTCTAATGTTTCCCATTTCTAATGTTTTGAGGGGCCCCCATACTGTTTTCTGTAGTGGCTATACTAATTGACATCCCCATTCATTTTGTTGTTTCCTTTGCTGTGCAAAAACCACTTACTCTCATGTAGTCCCCCTTGTTTATTTTTGCTTTTTTGTTTGTTTCTTGTTGGGGGGGGGGAGGTTGGCCTGTTGTTTTAAAGGGCTTGAACTCATGGCCCTGAAATCAGGACCAGAGATCAGGACCTCAGATCAGACACTTAATCAACTGAGCCACCCAGGCACCCCTATTGTTTCTTTTCTCACAGAGTGAAAGAATGAACCTCAAGGACAAAAGGGTGAAGTCAAGTGAAAGTTTACTAGGTGAAGATGAGAACAAAAAAGAAAGAAAAGAGCCCTCTGAAGCCAGAGGAGTTCCAAATGGGTTGCCACTGAGGGCTTTTATGGTCAGTCTTTTATAGGAAACTAACCAGGGAACCTGGAAAATTTCTTGTCAATATCATGATGGATTTGTGAATATGTCTATATTTAGAACAAACACAGTACACTTGTAACTATCATGAGAACAAACTGGTGTTCTTGTAAGTATCATGTTTATTTCTCCAGCTCTGGGATTTCTCTGACCCTGGTTAAATCTACATTCCTCCCCACCACCACCACACACACACCATGACCCTAGTTGGGGGTGGGGGAGGCTACCTAGCCTCTCCTGTCCCTTACTATTTTTGCTTTTGTTACCTGTGCTTTTAGTGTACATTCCAAAAAATCACTATCAAGACCAAGTTAAGGACCTTTTCCCTTACATTTTCTATCAGGAGTTTTACAGTTTCAGTCTTAGTTTTATGTCTTTATAATTTATCTGTTGTTTTTATATATGGTGTAAAAAAAGGGGGGACCAATGTCATTCTTTTGCATGTGGATATACAGTTTTCACAACATCATTTATTTAAGAGACTACACTTTCCCAATTAATTGTATATTCTTGATGCCTGTGTCAGAAACTAGTTGACTATATACATGTAGTTGATAGAACTTTCTTCCTACCCTTTTTGCGCGGTTATTCTCAAATTTTTCTGTCCCACTGTGTTCTGATGCTTCTTAAGTAGACTCCTGAGATCTTTCAGAGCTATTCTCATTAGTAGATATTGTCTAATTATTATTCTTTGTTGGGGGGATAAAGGCTGGAGTCTCCTAATCTGCCATCATGATGACGTCACTCTGAATCCATATTAATTTAAAGACATGATTGACTAAATAAATAGATAGATAAGAGAGAAGTTATAAATCTTTCGTACTCCCCGATCATGATATTCCATTTAATTCTCCTCCCTTTGAGTATTGGCAAGACTTAGTGACTCATTCCAAAGAATATAACATAGGGTTAGTGGAAAACAGTAACTTTACAGTAGAGAAACCTAGAAAACACAACTTTTAACATAAAAACAGGGTTAATCATGTAAATCACCAGCAAGAAGTCTTGTTGATATCATGTACCCCCAATATAATGCAGTAAGAAAGATACCTAATTACTATAGTATATTTTACCAAAACCTATAATCTAACAATGAAAAAAAAATCAGGTAACTATAAATTGAGAAGTAATCTACTAAATATCTGACTAGTACTCTCTAATTATATCAAGGTTATGAAAAATAAGAACTACAACAGACCAGAGGATTAAGGAAATATAAATGCAAGGCGGTATTATGTGGATTAGATACTGGAACAGAAAATGAATATTAGTGAAAAATTGGTGAAATTCAAAGAAAACCTGCAGTTAATAATAGGGCAGTTACTAATTCTTAGTTTTGATTCAATGATTAAATGATTATTGAATATGTTAACATTAGAAGAAATGGGGTTGAACGGTATGAAAAAATGCTATTGTACTACCTTTGAAACTCTTCTATAAATCTGACATTATTCCCAAATAAAAATTTTATTTAAAAAAAGATAACATGGGGCACCTGGTGGCTCAGTCGTTAAGCCTCTGCCTTCAGCTCAGGTCATGATCCCAGGGTCCTGGGATCAAGCCTGGAATTGGGCTCCCTGCTCAGCAGGAAGCCTGCTTCTCCTTCTCCCACTCTCCCTTCTTGTGTTCCCTCTCTCCATGTGTCTCTCTCTGTCAAATAAATAAATAAAATCTTAAAAACAAATAAATAAAAATTTTTAAAAGATAGCATAATGCATACTCCCTATAATATATTTGATGTCCAGCATACAATAAAAAAGTATTACAATGCAGAGAAATAAGAAAATGTGGGCCACAGCCCAGAGAAAAGTAAATAACTAGAAAAAAGACTTTAAGATAACATAGATGTTGGAATCTGCAAACAAGGACTTTAATAGCTATATAAATATACTCAAAGACAGGAGGAAAATATGGTCATAATGAGTAAGAAAATGAAGAACCACAGCAGGGAAACAGAACCAAGTAAAATTCTTAATCAGAAAGAAATACAGCCAGTGCTGCTTGTGTGCTCACTCAAAGCGGACCTGGTACTTCTTTTCTGAGTCGGCAGCAGAAGAGACTCCGGCGCTCGCCATGGCCCATGAAAAGCCCAAGGAAGGAGTCAAGACTGAGAACAATGATCATATTAATTTGAAGGCGGTGGGGCAGGATGGTTCTGGGGTGCGGTTTAAGATGAAGACGCATACACCACTTAGTAAACTAATGAAAGCCTATTGTGAAAGAAAGGGTTCGTCGATGAGGCAGATCAGGTTCCGATTTGACCGGCAGCCAATCAATGAAACAGACACACGTGCACAGTTGGGACTGGAGGCTGAAGACACAATTATGTGTTCCAGCAGCAGACAGGAGGTGTCTACTAAAAAGGGAACCTGCTACTTTATTCCAGAACTCTGTTCCTCTAGACCAAAAAGACATTCTCAATTAGAAAGCTGCAATTTGGTTCCACCACATCCTGACTACTACATAGTTTATTCTCGATTCTTTCATTTTCCCCTTCCCTATTCCTTTTATTGTACAGAAAATAACCGTGTATGTGCACAAGCATATTGCATTTTTTTTTTAACTAAATGGCCAATGATATGTTTTGAAGGAAAACACTGCTTCTGTGAAAATACCCCCTCTCTCCATTAGTGGCATGCTCAGTCAGCTCTTTATATTCTGGCAAGTTATTTTGCTCTCACAGTTTAACAAAAAAACATAAAAATCCTTGCACAGCTTGTTTGATTGGAGAATTTTAATGTTCTTCATTTATCATTGTAAAACCAAGAACAATTTTATAACTTTTTGTAAGTAGCTCTTACATGTAGGGCACTCTGTCTTTAAGTAGGGATAAATTACTCTAATGAATTGAATGAATCTTAGATAGTTTTCTCTTCAAGCCAAGCATCTTGGTGTTTAAACTTCTTGTTTAAAATGAAAAAAAAAAAAAGGAGTGCCTGGGTGGCTCAGTCTGTTGAGCATCTGCCTTTGGCTTGGGTCATGATCGCAGGGTCCTGGGATTAAGCCCCGCATTAAGTCCCGCATCAGGGTCCCTGCTCCCACTCTCCCTGGTTGTGTTCCCTCTCTTGCTGTCTCTCTGTCAAATAAATAAATAAAAATCTTTTTTTAAAAAAATTAAAATAAGGGGCGCTTGGTGGCTCAGTGGGTTAAAGCCTCTGCCTTCAGCTCAGGTCATGATCTCAGGGTCCGGGGATCAAGGCCCCTCATCGGGCTCTCTGCTCAGCAGGAAGCCTGTTTCCCCTCTCCCCTCTGTCTGCCTCTCTGCCTACTTGTGATCTCTCAAACTCTCTCAAATAAATAAAATCTTTTAAAAAAAATTAAAATAAAATGGAAAAAAGGAATATGATCCATAATTTTAAAAAATTAAAATTAAAAACCCTCCAAAATTAAAAATAAATTAAAAATACAAACCCAACTGGGGCACCTGGGTGGCTCAGTGGGTTAAAGCCTATGCCTTTGGCTCAGGTCATGATCTCAGGGTCCTGGGATCGAGCCCTGCATCAGGCTCTCTGCTTGGCAGGGAGCCTGCTCCCCCCTCTCCCTCTCTGCCTGCCTCTCTGCCTACTTGTGATCCCTTTCTCTCTGTCAAATAAATAAAAAAAAAAAAATCTTTAAAAATAATAAGAAGAAAAATAAAAAAATTAAAACCCAACTAAATGAGATTAACAGCAAACTAGAGAGGACAGAAGAAAAGGTCAATGGAATATGAAGATAGATCGCTAGAAATTATCCAATATAAAGAACAGAAAAAATAAATAAATAGAGTTTCAGGACAAAATCAAGTGCTTATAAGTGAAGCCCCAGAAATACGGAAGAAAAATAATGAAGCAGGAAAACAGTTTGAAGAATTAATGATCAAATATTTCCCAAATTTAGTGCAAAATGTACAGATGTGAGATATTCAACGAACCCCATTCAGGATAAATATAAGGGAAATCACACCTAAGAATACTATAACAAAACTGCTGAAAACCAGATGAAGAGAAAATATTGCATGCAGCCAAAGAAAAACAACATATTAATAGAGGGGAACAATAACATGAATGATTGCTGAATTCTCATCAGAAACCAAGAAGGGGAAAAACAATGGAACCCCATTTTTAAAAGGTAAAATAATAATACTATTGGTACAGCCACTATGGAAAACAACATGGAGGTTCCTCAAAAAATTAAAAATAGAACTACCTTATGATCCAGTAATTCCACTTCTGGGTATGTAGCTAAAGGAAATTAAATCACAATGTCAAAGAGGTATCTGAACCCCCTTGTTCACTACAGCATTATTCACAATAGTTAAGACATGAAAACAACCTATGTGCCCATCATTGGATGAATGGATAAAGAAAATGTGGTATACAGATATAATGGAATAGTATTAAGCCATAAAAATGAAGGAAATCTTGCCATTTGTGATAACATGGATGGACCTTGAGAGCATTATGCCAAGGGAAATAAGACAAAAACAAATGCTATATAATCTCATTTATATGTAGAATCTAAAAAAACCGAACCCATATTAACAGTGAGAATGGAGGTTTCAGGGGCTGAGGGGTGGGACAAATGAGGAGATGTAGGTCAAAAGGTATAAACTTACAGTTTTAAGATGAATAAGTTCTGGGGATGTAATGGACTGCATAGTAATTACAGGTAACAACGCTATATTGAATACTTGAAATTTGCTAAGAGTAAATGTTAAATGTTCTCACCACACACACAAAAAAAGAAAGGTAATTATGTGAGGTGGTGGATGTAGTAACTTATGCGGTAATTATTTCACAATATATACATATATCAAATCATCACACTGTATACCTTAAATTTACAGTGTTATATGTCATTATATCTCAATAAATCTGAGGTGTGGGGTGAATGATACTACCAGTCCAGAATTCTATATCCAGCAAACACATCCACCAAAAATAAAGAGAAAGAAAAAAAAAAAAAACACTTTTTTTTTAAGATTTGATTTATTTATTTGACAGAGAGAAAGAGATAAGCAGGCAGAGAGGCAGGCAGAGAGAGAGGGGAAGCAGGCTCCCCGCTGAGCAGAGAGCCCAATGCGGGGCTTGATCCCAGGACCCTGAGATCATGACCTGAGCCGAAGGCAGAGGCTCACTGAGCCACCCAGCTGCCCCCCCCAAAAAAAACACTTTTATTTAAAGAAAACATAGTATTGTCATTAGCAGTCCAGCACCATAAGAAATGCTAAAAGCAGCTCTTCATACTGAGAAGAAATGTCAGAAGATGAAAACTTAGACTTACAAGACTGAAGAAGAACAGAAATGATAAATACATAGGAACATATAAAAGATTGCTTTTCTTAACTTCTTTAAAAGAAAGAAGAAACAAAGGAAAATAAAACACACAAGACAAACTGTAAACAAATAGCAAAATGACAGATCTAGAGCCAACCATATCAATAACTGAATTCATCATAAATGGACTAAACACATCAAATAAGTGGCAGAGACTGGAACACTAGGGAAAAAAGCAAAAAATCAACAATATGCTGTGCATAATACATGCACTGTAGACATGATAACACAAAGAGGTTGAAAGAAAGTATAGAAAAAGAAACATGCAAACAATAAACAAAAGAAACCTGAAGTGGTATATTAGTTTCTTATCCTTGTATTTGTCAGTAACAAACACCACACAGTGGCTTAAAACAATGTACCTTTATTCTTTCACAGTTCTCAATGTCAAAAATTGTAAATGAAGATGTTAGAAGACTGCTTTCCTCTGGAAGCTTTAGAGAAGAATTCACTTCCTTTATTTGTCCTGCTTCTGTAAAAAAAAGGCGGGGGGGGGTATTTATTTATTTCGGAGGGAGTGAGAGAGAACATGAGTAGGAAGAGAGGCAAAGGGAGAGGGAAGGACTCAAGCAGACTCTGTGCTGAACACAAAGCTTCATGTGGGCCTTGATCTCACAACCCTAAGATCATGACCTGAGATAAAACCAAGAGTCAGAGGCTTAAACAACTGAGCCACCTAGGTACCCCAATTTTTCCTGCTTCCATAGGCTGCCTGAATTGCTTGGCTTGCAGCCCCCTCCTCCATTTCAAAGTGCATCACCCTAATCTCCATGTTTCCATCATCATATCTCCTTTGTCTCCAATGTTTCCATCATATCTCCTTTTTCTAACTTTTACTCTATTGCCTCACTACGGTTACACTAGATCTATCTGAGTAATTTACCAACATAATCTCCAATGCAAGATTCCTTAACTTAATCATATCCACAAAGTTTCTTTTGCCATGTAAGGAAATGTAATCACAGGTGCCAGCGATTAGGACATAGACATCTTTGGAGGTGGGAGTGGGGGACATTTTTTAGCCTACCACAAGTGGTTATAATAATATAGAACAAAATTGACAAGTACAAGCAGGTAAAAATTTCATAATTATATGAATCACAGCATCAAGTATATATAACAACTGCAAATGAGTATGCACCTAATAATACAACTTCAAAACATATGAAGTAAAACCTCACTGAATTAAAAAAAGAAATAAGCAAATCCATAATAATAGCTGAAAATTTAAACACCCCTTTCTCAATAACTGATAAAACAATTAGACAAAAAAAATCAATAAAAATTTAAAAGATTTAAACAATACTATCAACCACCTTCACTCAACTGAAATATATCCAACAAAATGACACCAAACACCTAGAGAATACACATACCTTTCAAGTGTAAATGAAATGTTTATCAAGTAAATTACATATTGGATAATAATACAAGCTTTAATAAATTTCAATACATTATAATCTTAAAGATGTGTTCTATCACCAGAGTAGAATCAATAACAAGAAAAAGATACTAGAAATTTCCTAAATATTTAAAAATTTTAAAACACACTTATAATCATCAGAGAAATACAAATCAAAATACA
Organism: Procyon lotor; assembly: GCA_028646535.1. Classification (NCBI taxonomy): domain Eukaryota; kingdom Metazoa; phylum Chordata; class Mammalia; order Carnivora; family Procyonidae; genus Procyon; species Procyon lotor. The sequence continues at coordinate 36,394,306 of CM053611.1, forward strand.
ATGAGATATTACCTCATACCTGTTAGAATGGCTACTTCTAAAAATAGCCAGGGGCACCTGGGTATTTCAACTCAAGTCATGATCTGAGAGTTCTGGGATCAAGCCCCATATCAAGCTCAGAGTCCTGGGATCAAGATCCCCTGCTCAGTGGGGAATCTGCTTCTCTCTCCCTCTGCCTCTCTTTCTCTCAAATAAATAAAATCTTAAAAAAAAAAAAAATAGCCAAAAAAACCTAAGAAATACCACGTGTTTATTAGAGTGTTGGAAAGGATGTGAGGAAAAGGGAACCCTGTGCACTATTGGTGGGAATGACATTGGTGTAGCCATTACGGAAAACAGTGTGAGGTCACCTTAAAAAATAGAACTACCATATGATCCAATAATTCCACTTTTGAGTATGCAGCTGAAGAAAACAAAGTCACTATCATTTGTGTCTTTTATATCAAAATACATCTGCACTCTTGGGGCACTTGGGTGGCTCAGTGGGTTAAAGCCTCTGCCTTCGGCTCAGGTCATGATCTCAGGGTCCTGGGATCTAGCCCCTCATCCGGCTCTCTGCTCAGCAGGGAGCCTGCTTCCCCCTCTCTCTCTGCCTGCCTCTCTGCTTACTTGTAATCTCTCTCCTCTCTGTCAAATAAATAAATAAAAATTAAAAAAAAATACATCTGCACTCTCATGTTCACTGCAGCATTATTCACAATAGCCAACACATGGAAACAAACTAAGTATCTGCTGGTAGATGAATGAAGAAAGAAAATGTGGTATGTATACATAATGTAATATTACTTAAGCCATTAAAAAAAGAAGAAAATCCTGTCATTTCTGACATGGATGGATCATGAGGGTACTGTTAAGTGAAATAAGTCAGAGAAAAACAAATACTGTGTGATTTCATTTATATTGGGATCTAAAAAAACAAAAACAAAACAAAACAAAACCTTGAACTCTTAGAAGAGTTTGGTGGTTGCCAGATGTATGTTAATTAATTAAATTTTTTTTGAACTCTTAGAGAGAAGAGTTTGGTGGTTGCCAGATGTATGTTAATTAATTAAATTTTTTTAAAAAGTCTGTAGGGAATATAAACAGATAACTCAATAGATTTTGTAGGATAATGTCTCATAATGATAATTAATATTAGCAAATTAAAATGTATTTGACTTTTAATTTTTTGTATTTGTAAAAAGCTTAAATAAATGAAATGTATAAATTCCTAAAAAAAAAAAAGAAAAGAAAAACAATTTACCAACTGACACAAGAAGAAACAAATTTTTGAATAGCTCTACTAAAGAAACTGAATTTCTTAATACAAACCTTCCCATTAAGAAAGCTTCGTGTTCAGATGACTTCAATAGCATGTTCTATCAAACTTCAAGGAATAAATAACACAATTCCTTCAGAAAATAGAAAATGAAAGTATACTCTCCAACTTATTTTAGGCAGCTATCATGACTCTGATACCAAAACTGACAAAGAATTAAAAGGAAGAAAAAAATTTAGGGATACCTGGGTAGCTCAGGCAGTTAAGCATCTGTCTTTGGCTCAGGTCATGATCCCAGGGTCCTGGGATGGATTCATGCACTGGGCTCCTTGCTCAGCGGTGAGCCTGCTTCTCCCTCTACCTGCAGCTCCCCCTGCTTGTGCTCTCGTGCTCTTGCTCTCTCTCTCTCCCTGACAAATAAATAAATAAAATCTTAAAAGAAAAAAGAAAAAATTAGACTCCAACACTCATGAATATAGACTTCAAAATCTTTAAAAAAATTAAAAATCAGCAAATGAAATTCAGAAAAATGTAAGAGACAATTCATTATGACAAAGTGTGGTTTATCCCAGGAGCAAAGCAAGGATGTTTAATTTTATCATTTCTATGCAACACTGTAGTGAAAATCCAGACAGGACTAGAAAGGGACATGAGGAAATGTTCTTAGGTGATGAAAATCTACTAAATCTTGATTACAAAGTGGTTACAGTTATGAAGCATTGTTAAGATTCATTGAATTGTATACTTAAGGGTTGTGTATTTCATTATTTATAAATTTTACCTCACCAACAGAAAAAAAAAAAAGAAACTTTAAACAAATATTGAACTCTAGTAGGCTTGCTTTACAAAATGGTATGGTTTATCAGTTACAAAGCTACTTCTTGTGTTTTCTTATGTGAACAAATGTATAAATATATTGAGTGTAATGGAAGCCTGGTTTTTCACTCTTGGAAATATATATAGACTTCCTAACTCTGCTAACACTAAAGCAGTGACCCCAAAGTAGCAACAAACACACCTTGTAATCAGATCTTGGTTTCTCAACACCACTCTCCACGAAGAGGAACCAGGCACCCCTGTAGAAATGACTGATTCTAGGGTAATTAAAATACAAGATAAACGTGGAACATCTGTATACCCAAAAGTAAAGAATTTGCTCAAAACCTGATGGGGACAAGTCGAAATGACAAAGGGAGGCTCCCACTGGCAGTTCAACATCAACCCACGCCCTCCGGCAATTTATCTGTTTCCTTATCGGTGCGCTGCACGTTCCTGTGGCAGGAACTACACCCTCTCTCCACAGGCCTGAATCTCTACCTTGTGGTTGGGGAAGTGAGCACTTCCTTCAAGTTTCTAAGGTACTTCCTTGCTAACTCAGAGGCAGAGTTAATAGCTGCATTTTGTAGTTGTTATTTCTGTGTAACTTCTGTATAACCCAGAGTCCTTGTTGACCCCCTCTTAGTAATTATTTTTTACTAGAAAACAAATCTATATTAAACTTTTCCTTAAAATAACTGGTGTGGTATCTGTCTTCTAATTGGATCCTGACTGATATAAGGACACATCACTTCTCTCTTAGTTCTATCAAAAAACGCATACCCAGGGCGCCTGGGTGGCTCAGTCCCTAGGCGTCTGCCTTCGGCTTGGGTCACGATCCCGGGATTCTGGGATCGAGCCCCAAATCGGGCTCTCTGCTCAGCAGGGAGCCTGCTTCTCCCACTACCGCTCCTTCTGCTTGTGTTCCCTCTATAGCTGTGTTTCTCTGTCAAATAAATAAAATCTTTAAAACAAAACAAAACAAAAAAAACCCCTGCATATCTAGGGGTACCTAGGTGGCTCAGTGGGTTAAGCCTCTGCTTTGGGTTCAGATCATAATCTCAGGGTCTTAGGATGGAACCCTGCATCAGGCTCTCTGCTCAGCAAGGAACCTGCTTTCCCCTCTCCATCTGCCTGCCTCTCTGCCTATTTGTGATCGCTCTCTCTCTCTGTCAAATAAAAAAAACAAAATCTTAAAAAAAAGAAAAAAAAACAAAAAACAAAAACACATACCTAAATATAATCATGAGGAAATAATCAGACAAACCCAAAATGAGAGACGTTCTACAAATTAAGTGACCTGTACTTTTCAAAATTTCAAGGACAAACAAAATAAAGAAAAATGACAACTAACTGCAATGTGTGACTCCTGCTTGGCCTCTGTGGGTGGGGAATGAGAAGTAATTATAAAGCATATTTACTGGGATGACTGATGAAATCTGAATATGGACCATGGTTTAGGTAATAATATTCTACCAATGTCATATTTCTAATTGTGATGATTATACTGTAATAAGGTAAGAGAGTGTCTTTGTTCTTGGGAAATACACACTAATGTACTTAACAGTAATGGGCAACTCTCAAATTATTCAAAACAAACTAGTGCATGAGTGTGTGGGTGTGTGTGTGTGTGTGTGTGTGTAGGGGATGAGGGAGAGTAATAAAGCAAATGGAGCAACTTGCAAACAACTGGCAAATACAGGTGAAGTGAAAACAAGAGTTCTTTTTACTATTTTTGCATCTATTCTAAAAATGTTAAATTAGGGGCACCGGGTGGCTCAGTGGGTTAAAGCCTCTGTCTTCGGCTCAAGTCATGATCTCAGGGTCCTGGGATTGAGCCCCACATCGGGCTCTCTGCTCAGCAGGGAGCCTGCTTCCCCCTCTCTCTCTGCCTACTTGTGATCTCTCCCTGTCAAATAAATAAATAGAATATTTTAAAAAATAAAAAAATAAAAATGTTAAATTATATTAAAGTTGAAAATTACCAAAGCCAAAAATATATTTAGTCCTTGAAATATGTTAAACATTTTTTTTTAAAGATTTTATTTATTTGACAGAGAGAGATCACAAGTAGGCAGAGAGGCAGGTAGAGAGAGAGGGGGAAGCAGGCTCCTTGCTGAGCAGTGAGCCCAACGCGGGGCTTGATATCAAGATCCTGAGATCATGACCTGAGCCGAAGGCAGAGGCTTTAACCCACTGAGCCACCCAGGCGCCCCTATGGTAAACATTTTAAAAGGAAAGTATCAATAAAAATTCAAAACTGAAAGCTGGTTCAAGATAGCAAATTGAAAAATGCATAACAGCATTAAGAAACTACCAAACAAATTTCAAAATATCCCTGAGTAGATCAGAAATTGGGAGCAGGTAGGATTTGATAGTAAATCCAGAGCAAAACCTGTAATGCAAAACTCATACAGAAGGAAGCTGTTGAGAGGTTTAAAAAGCCATTCCCAACAAAGCTCCCAGCTCAGAGCTAACAAAAAAGCAGACCGGGAAAATTATCAAAGGAATGAATTGAAGGAAGAAATTCAGGATACAGTCGTCTCCCCTACACAGTTTCGCTTTCTATGGTTTCAGTTACGCAAGGTCAACCATATCCTGGAAGCAGATGATTCTCTTCCTGACTTATCTGTCAATAGCAACCTAACCTTAAATCACAATACCTACGTCATTCACCTCACTTCCTTGCATCATGTGGGCGTATCATCTCACACCATCACAAGGAGAAGGGTGAGTACAGTACAGTTAGATATTTTGATAGACCATATTCACATGTTGTTCTATTTTATTATCTTACTTATTTATTTTATTTACTTATTTTACTTAAATATTTTACTATTTTATTATAATTGTTCTATTTTATTATCATTGTTGTTAATCTCTTACTGTACCTCACTTATACATCAAGCCTCATCATAGGTTATGTATAAGAAAAAATATAGTGTATATAGGGTTCAGTACTGTTCCTAGTTTCTAGGGGTCTTGGAATATATCCCCCATGTACGAAGTGGGGAGCACTAGATCTTTCCAGCAACTTCCCCTCTTCTGCTTATACTAAATAGGAGGCATCCTCAACATACGATTTTAGAACAAAAGTCAGAACTGCTTTCTAAACAAAGTGTGCAATTGTACGTGGGAAAGGGTGTGGGTATGGGTATAGTGTAGAGGGTGTCCTTGTTAATAATGCTAGACAGACACAGAGCAGAACGGCAAAAAACTCTGCTAATTTCAGTTTTTGTCCCTGGCACAGAGAGTTTCCACAATGGGCACTAAAGGCTGAGAAGGAGGGAAGTAACCCAGGTTATTTTTAAGTGGATGGAAAGGGAAGTCTCTCCCTCCTTCTCACTCTTACTACATAAAACAAGTTATTCATCCTACTTAACTGTATTGCTGGACATTTCACTATTTCCAACATATATCCTGCCTTCCCTCCAGCCCAGTGCTACTCTAGCAATGACCAGAGGCAAGATTTCTGAAGTTAAACTTTGAATTCACCAACAAAAGAACATCAATTCTAGAATGAAAGGGGATTTTTGTCTTTTTTTCTTATTCATCCCCCAAAATCTGTAACAGTGTAACTGCTCAGTAAATATTTGTTGAATGAATTGATAAAAGCAATTCGGTAGAAATAACGTAAATACCTAATTCTAATGGAATTGTTATGCCGCAATCCATGCACCTAAATATTATGCAACCATTAAAAAGTTTATTTGTGGGGCTCAATCCCTTGATGGTGGCTCAATCCCTTGAGCAACGGCCCTCGGCTCAGGCCATGATCTCAGGGTCCTGGGATTGAGCCCCATGTCAGGATCCCTGCTCAGCGGAAAGCCTGCTTCTCCTTCTCTCTCTGCCTGCCTCTCGGCCTACCTGTGTTCTATCTCTCTGTCAAATAAATAAATAAAATCTTTTAAATAAACAAATAAATAAAAAGTTTATTTGTAAAGTTAGTGATATAGATAAAAATTTGTTGACATTAAATGTTTTTAAGAAGGAAATGGATAACATACTCCTGAGGGAAATACACAAGCTCTTCATGAGTTTTTGGATTTTTGTTTTGTCGTTCTCTGTATTTTCTGATTACATTTTGCTCTTATTATTAGGAAAAAACCTCTCTTTTTAATTTTCTTATTTTTTTCTTGAGAACATATTCAAACTCAACCCAGACGGGATAACCACCTTGGCTGAACTGAAAGTACCAATTAATTAATAAATGCAGGATCCTATACAGTGAGCATAAAGTATTGCCTGGGAGCTTGGACTCTGAAGACTACATGCATATATGACTAACTTACGCCTAAATTAGGGAACCTGAATACTGACAACGTAACTTAACCCAGTTACGTAACCCAGAGTAAGTTACTTAGCCTCCATCAGCTTTAAAATTCAAGGTTAGTGTTAAGATTAAATGAATCAATTCTCATTTAAAGCACTTAAAACAGTGCCGGCACTACAGTACTATGCACGTATTAGCTTCTACTATTACTGGATTCAAAACATTGTACTAGCTCTGGTGAGAAGGACGAATCAAAATCCAGTCCCTACCTGCGACGAATGGGGGGACACACACAAAAGCAACGTAGGAGTCAAGGCAGAATGAAATCGGGCTAAAACCAGGTAGAAGCAAAAAGCGGGCATTTAAAAGGAAGGAATTTTTCATTCCGGAAAGAGTTAATCCAGAAAGTCACGGGAGCAAAAGCATTTGAACCAAGTTCCAGGAACGCGAGGGACTTCAGCAAGCGACGAATTCCGAGCTGCGGGAAACCGCGGAAGGTGTTGGCAAAGGCACAGAGACTAAAAGGGGACTGTTCTTCCCCCAGGACACCAGAAACGCGGACAGGATGGGCTGAACAGAACTGGTTACGGAGTGCTCATCACGCAAAATGCCGCGAAACCTCTGGTAAACACAACTGGCTGCCGTGTTTTACACAGAATGACCGAGATGACAAGGTTAACGAAAACTGTACCGTTAACAATAGACCCCAAGGTACTAAAGGGGAGAAAGAAAAAAAGAACAAAAGTGTCGTTAAGAAAGCCAGGACTACCGCGACCCAATCCCTGTCCACTCTCCTCTAGGTGCCGACCCTGAAGACGACGCGACTCGGGGCTGGCAGACGGCGAAACAGCGCCTCTCGCAGGCGGCAAACGGGCTGGGGAAGCACCGAGAGGCAGAGACCCGGGGTGAGAACTACAGCTCCCACGGACGCCTGGCCGACGGCCCCTTTCCATATTTCCGCTTCCGCCGCCCGCCCTCGCGTACCCTCTTCAGGCAGCGAGCCTGGCGCGTTACCGCGCCTGACCCAGCGTGACCGCGCGTGACTCCGCGAGCCGAGAAGCCCGGGGGCGGGACTCTGGGACCCCATTGGTAGAAAGGCAGCCCGAAAAGGTGGAACGCAACTTGAAAATCTCGACGGTGATTGGAGTTGGTGGGACAAGGGCGGAGCTACCTGCCCAGCATCCTGGCCAATCAGGGTCTGGGATCGGCCGGGAGACCGGGAAGGGGAAAGGGGCGAAATGGTTCTGTGGTCACATGCCGCGGGGTCTAGTGGGAGGAGCAGTTGCCCAGAGGCCGCCTGGTGCTTCCTGTTTCCGGTTCCCGGAGTGGAGCGCAGCGAGGCGCCCTGGGGAACGCTGGCCTTTGACACGAGTTCTGGGTCCGGGGTCTGTGGCTGGCTCCTCGCTGGCCCTGTCTCCCAGTCCCAGACAGGTATTCAGCCAGGGATTCTGCACCTTGGCTACTCCCTTTGCCCGTGACACGTGAGTATGAGGGGCGTGGAGGAGGAGGGGAGCTGGCGAGCGCTCACACCTCGGTGCCCATAACAGGGGCTGGGATCGCTAAGTCTCTCTTGTCCCGGGTTCTAGCCAAAATTCCAGTCGAGCCCTAGGACAGAGTGGAGGCGGAGGCGTGAGGACGGGTAAGGTAGAGAGTCCCGAAGGGAGCGAAGGAGAAAGGACCTACCAAGACCGGAGAGGGAATCGACGTGTATTTGGAAGGCAGAGAAAGGTCCATATCCAGGTGTGGATATGGAGTCGTTGGAGGTGTTACTGAATAGCTGTAGAGGGAATTTTTGGCCTGCATTGTGAGGAACGTAAAGTGGCATCATTGGAGAGAATACGGCCCTAGACAGTTAAAAAAATCAGGAGACTAGACGGAATGAGAATTTCTAGAACCTTGGGATAAGTTTGAAGGGGGTGCGTGTATGGAGGGCTTATCTTGTGCTTGCTCTTTGTAGGGAGCTTCCGCCCATGGGACCTAGAGCTACTTCTCTAGGGCTTTTCAGCATTGGGCCGTTTAGCTAGCTAGGGCTGCTCTTCTGAAAGGGTAGGCTGCTGGAGACAGGAGATAAGGGTCGTTACCTCAGGAATGAGTCAGACAGCAGAAAGTAGAAATTCCACTGAAAAATAGAAAATGCTCATGGCTAGTCTTGAGGGTGGGAAAGAGTGGTATAGACGCCCAGTGATGTGAACTGCTTCCCAATTCCTGGCTTAGTCCTTGGTCATCCCATTGAAGAGAATTGTTTAGCATTACCAAAATGGATCTATCCTAGAACAAGAAAATTGAAGGGGATTTTTCAGAATCTTAAAGTTTGGCCCTTTATTTCCAAAGTTTCTAGACAAACTATTGCACCTTGAGGATCTAAGTGTAGCACATTATTTTTAAAATATTTTTTTATTTACTTATTTGACAGAGATCACAAGTAGGCAGAGAGGCAGGCAGAGAGAGGATTGGAGGAAGCAGCCTCCCTGCTGAGCAGAGAGCCTGATGGGGGACTTGATCCCAGGACTCACAGATCAGGACCTGAGCTTAAGACAGCAGTTTTAACCCATTGAGCCACCCAGGTGCCCCTAAGTGTAGCACATTAAAAGGGAACTACACAGCCCTTGGATTTCATACACTTGCTAATAAATTTTGCACCCCTATATTTATCAAAAATTTTCCAGAAAATAGCTTTATGCCATGAATCATCCAAGTTGCCCCACAAACTTCGTACATGTTTAATACTTGTAAAACCTAGGACAAATAATTTAATCTCTGTAAGCATCAGTTTCGTCATCTGTAAAATGAGAGAAATTATACCTACTTTTCTTGGCTGTGAAGATTACAGACAATCTATACAAAGTGCTTAGAGCATTTGCCACTGAGAGAAGTAGTTCAAAACAGACAAACCTTAGGCAGAAATGAGAGAAGAGTAGAAGTTGATTCTCAACCTAACTTGAACAAGTAAGCAAATGAAAGAGAGTTCAGCTCCACTAATGCAGACTGCGGGGTGTTTAACCCTTTATCCTATCCCAGTTTTGTTCTGATTTGGGAAAAGAAATCATCAGCTGTTAACAAATAAGGAACCAACTTTGAGGCCATACAACACAGCCTTCTGTGTGAGCACTCCCTCCAGCAAACTGGTCCTGGGAAAAAAAAAGCTTTAAAGTCCAGAATGTTGAAATTTTAAATTGGATCCTGAGCGAATGTAAGGAATGTAGCATGTTAAATCAATCTAATAAAAGGAATCTCATTATTTTTTTTAGGAACGCAGCTGGTCATGTAATGTGTTGAGCAATGAGTTAATTTAGGGAAGATAGGAGTTTGAGGTTTGAGTTCTTTGTTCCACCTCGTATTCAGTGAACTGTGTGAGGAGTCACTTCCCTCTGCTTTGTCAAAAAGAAAGATTTTTTGGGGGGCTGGCTACTCTGAGCCCCAAAAAATTAATGTGAAAGGGGATACACATGTAGTGTGGTTAAGTATAGAGCATGAACTCTGGAGCCAGACTTTCTGGGTCACTCCATTGGCTGTGTCTCAGTTCTCTCATCTGTAAAATAAGGACAAAAGTTGTATTTACTGCATAGAGTTTTTGTAAGGATTAATTAGTTAATGCATGTTAAGTGCTTTTAAGAGTAAAAGGCAAGCACTCTATTAAGTTTCCTGTTAATGCTCTAAATGTGTTTATGGGGGCCTCAGACGATATGACTGGCAATAATTATTCTATGGAAACACTTTGCTAATACTACTATAGTGACTTGATTTTGGAAATACACAAAGTTGTCAGGGCCTGGGTGGCTCTGTCTGTTTAAGCGTCTGCATTTGGCTCAGGCCGTGATATTGTCATCCTGGAATCAGGCCCCACGTCAGGCTCCCTGCTTAAACGGGAGTCTCTTCTCCCTCCGCCCCTCCCCATGCTCCTGCTCTATCTCTGTCTCAAACAAATAAAATCTTAAAACAAAACCCCACAAAGTCAGGGAGACAACTTCCCAAGCATTTGTTGCCCTAGTTGAGTGTAGAAAACAGGTCAAGTGTAAGTTTGTTTAGGGGAGTAGAGAAAATTCAGTGAGGGCTTAGAGCTTCCATTTTCCTATCTTTTTTTTTTTTAAGATTTTATTTATTTGACAGAGAGAGAGATCACAAGTAGGCAGAGAGGCAGGCAGAGAGAGAGGGAAGCAGGCTCCCTGCTGAGCAGAGAGCCCGATGCAGGCAGGGCTCGATCCCAGGACCCTGAGACCATGACCTGAGTTGAAGGCAGAGGCTTTAACCCACTGAGCCACCCATGCGCCCCCATTTTCTATCTTTAAATTTACTAATACCCATTAAACTCTGCCTAGTTTTATATTCTAGAAATGTACTGGAGTTAATGAACTAACCTGAAAAAGAATTACAGTACTTTAAAGAGTTAATTAGCCAAAGTCCAGGCTTATATTCTGGAAGCATGTTACTATAAGTGAGAAAAGTTTGGAAGAATTAAGAATTTGTATGATAACAGTGACACTGTTGGGGCACCTGGGTGGCTCAGTGGGTTGAGCCTCTGCCTTCAGCCCAGGTCATGATCTCAAGGTCCTGGGATCAAGCCCTCCATAGGGCTCTCTGCTCAGCAGGAAGCCTGCTTCCTCCTCTCCCTCTGCCTGCCTCTCTGCCTACTTGTGATCTCTCTCTGTCTGTCAAATAAATAAATAAAATCTTTAAAAAAAAAAAAAAAAACAGTGACACTTATGAAATTAACAAGTAGCAATGGCCTGGAGGGAGGATCATTATATCCTGGGTGTGAAGATGGATTAGAGAAAAGAAAATGAGTTTGGGAAATGGATCCATGTGTTTCCATTCCTAGAGCAGTACAAGGAGCAGGGGAATTGGAAAGTGACTTGGTAATTCCCAAGAATTGTCACCAGTTCAGAGTGTACAAAGGTAACTCTGCTTACTGGAAGTTAGAAACTCTTGAGATTTGTGACATGTAGAGCCTGAGGTGGGTTTGGAAGACGTCTTCACTCTGACCTAGTGAATTTTCTTTGTATAATTTAAATGATTGTGTTTTCAGAGATGAGCCATTAAAGTAAATAAATGTCAGCTTTTAGGTGCTATATAGGGCTTTGTTTATCTCTAGTCCTCTTTCTTATGGTGAATATGAACAAAGACTGTTGATGCTTCTGTTGATAGGAGAATTTAGGACCCAAAGTACTGAAGTCCCTTGCCCTGTTTTACATCTTTCTCAATAACTTTCAATTAGACTTTATCAAGTGTTAAATTATAATTTGAGTGTTATCTTAAGACTGCAGGTTGAAGCAGTTTTTATGAACTAGTGTTAAACTTGAAGTATGAGATACTGCAATCTAACTTTTCCTGAAACAGTAAAGATGCTCATACTCTCTCTCTCAAAATAAGTAAATCTTTAAAAAAGAAAAAGAGAAACCTAAAGATTAAGAATCCTGTTCTGAATATTAAAGGATAGGGAAAAAATAATGGGTGAAAGCTTAAAAGCTTGAAATAGACACAAGAAAATAAAACCCAACTTCATGATAATAAGGAAAACTAATTTAAAATAAGTGATGGATGGAAGATAAAAAGGTAAAAATTACACATCCATGTGCTTTATCTCCCCCCACTCTGATCTTCCCTCACTTCCTCAACACCCACACCCCCCTCTCTCAAAAGGATGTTCCCCTTCTACACCTGCTGGAGGACTGGACTGCTCCTGCCACTGCTCCTAGCTGTGGTGGTAAGAGAATCCTGGCAGACAGAAGAAAAAACCTGCGACTTGGTAGGAGAAAAAGGTCGAGAGTCTGAGAAAGAGTTGGCTCTACTAAAGAGGCTGCAACCACTGTATAACAAAAGGTAAATGAGAACAATTTTAAAGGGCTTGAGAAAATAACTTTGTTAAAGAATCTTTTGGGGTCGGGGGGGGCAACTAGGGGGGCACCTAGGTGGTTCAGTGGGATAAAGCCTCTGCCTTTGGCTCAGATCATGATCTCAGGGTCCTGGGATCGAGCCCCGCATCGGGTTCTCTGCTCAGCAGGGAGCCTGCTTCCCCCTCTCTCTGCCTGCCTCTCTGCCTACTTGTGATCTCCCTCTCTCTGTCAAATAAATAAAATCTTTTTTAAAAAAAAATCTTTTTTATCTGGGGGGCCTGGCAGGCTCAGTTGGTGGAGCATGTGACTCTTGATCTTGGGGTTGTAAGTTCAAGTCCCACATTGGGTATAGAAATACTTTTAAAACAAAATCTTAAAAAATATTTTTTTTTCCTCCACTTACTGATGTTTAGTATTACTACTCTATATGGAGGGAAAACGTGTAATAACCAACTCTGGGAGACAGTTCTAGTCTGAACGTTAGTAATATTGGTCTTATTTGGCCATGATGTCTTGCTTTTTTTTTTTAAAGTATGCTCCATGCCTGGCATGGAGCCCAATGCAGGACTCAAATCCATAACTGAGATTGAGAATTGGATGCCTAACCTACTGAGCCACCTAGGCACCCCTATTTTTTTTTTTTTTTTTAAATGCTGGAGAGCAAATTCTCAGTCCAGTTTTTAGTAGCAGTGTGCAATTCTCTTATGCAGAGGAGTCTCTGTTTTCAAGACTGGATCTAGGAGACCAGCTTGTAGGAATTAAAAAGCATTATTTGGTACTTCCATATAATAGGACTTGAGAAGTATCAGATAAACATGGGAGGCCTAGACGCATCGTAAGTGTCAGGAATCTTCGGGTATGTAACTCTCAAGATGATCCTCAAGGAACAAGGGACCATGGGATACTTCCATGAACATAGATCCTTATTCACAGGGAAATAGCAACTGACACTGCAGCATAGTCTAGAATATCTGCCTGTCTTGGATATTGTGTTTTAAGCAATCATCAACAATTAGGATTGTCTCATTCAACAAATGAACTATTCACTATTACATGGTATTTCATGATCAACAAATATTATTCACTAATACATTTAGTTGTGCCATCAGATAAATAAATTGATCACACGTGGCAGTGGGGTGGTGGGGGGAGGCAGCTTAAAGGAAGAGAGGCTGCTTGTCCTAAGGCCAATAGCCAGTAACTTCTCTTCCTTCTTTCTCCTCACTTCTCCTTACAGCTTTGAGAGCACTGTGGGCCAGGGCCCAGACACATACATCTACATGTTCAGGGTGTGCCGGGAAGCTGGCAACCGCACCTCTGGGGCAGGCCTGGTGCAGATCAACAAAAGTAACGGGAAGGAGACAGTGGTAGGGAGACTCAACGAGACTCACGTCTTCAATGGAAGTAAGACTCTCCCTGTTGGTTAATGGATCCCGGGTCAATCCTCTTGACAGTCCTGTATTGTGTCACCCTTTTGCATTCTCTTCAGAGTATCATGGTACACATGCTTCAGCTCACCTGAGACTGTAAACCACAAGATTTGTAGTTCCACAGCTCCTCTGGAGCCAAGGCTCAGGACCTTTCTGTGTTTGTTTTAAAGTTAATGAGAAGCTCACGCATAAAGAATCTAGTTGGGATTCTGGAACTTAATGTGTTTTTCATACCAGTCTTGAAAACACCAACGATGACCATTTCTCATTGAATTAGTCCGATTTTGCCAGTTAACGTTTTCAGAGATTAAGCTTTTTTGCAAACCCATCTACCAAAACTTTCCCAACCAACTTGTGCTATGGTGATTAGGTTTCTCAGAAGTCATAAAATCATATTGCTGGGAAGAACGATATGAACACCTGTGGTCTATTTCCCTCCCTTGAGCATATAACTATATTTTCCAGTGCAGATATTTGTTCGTATCAATAATATAATGAAAAATAACATCAAGAGTTTGGGGGTAGGTAGGGGTTAGAAGAATGAATTTTTGACCCAGCTCATGTTTACTTGTCTTGTGACTTAAAAAATCATTTCATCTTGTGTTTCTTCATATGTAAGATTAGAAGCAAAATCTTTACCTTATTCACCTCACGTGACTGATAAATCAAAGGACATTTAACAAAAGAAGTTTGAGTGCCATAAATATTAAAGAAGAAATGGCTCCTGATCTTAAAAATCATCCAGCTTGCATTTATCTGTGGCTTATTTTAAATCTTAGGTTTTCCCTGCCACCTAAAAATATTATGGAACCTCCTCTTTTGATGTTAGCAGGTGTTCAAAAAGTGTGAATCAGTGTCAAACCATGGGTCCTAATCGTTTTTGCACTATTGGTTGCCTGCCTTTAATGTGGAAAATTAAGATTATTCTTACATGAATATCTGATTCTTTGTTGTCCTAAGGGAACATGAAGCTGTTATAAAGGTTTATTTATAAAGGTTTTAATTTGGTATTTCTGGTATGCGGAGCTCATATTGATACTCGTTATTTTAATCAAAACCAATCTCATTGAACTCTCCATTGCTTTCTACCATCACACCCAGGCCTGCCGTCCCTCCCCAAAGCAACATTTCCCTTGTCCTTCCTCAGGTAATTGGATCATGCTGATCTATAAAGGGGGTGACGAATATGACAGTCACTGTGGCATGGAGCAGCGTCGTGCAGTGGTGATGATCTCCTGCAACCGACACACGCTAGCGGTGAGGCATCCTGGGGCACACGAACCTAGAGAGATGAGAGCGCTGACCTGAGGGGGGAGAGAATTTCCACAGGGGACAAGATACAGCAGGACGGACAGGAAAAAACTAGTTCAGTTCTTCCTTGTGTCACAGACACCTGTCTTCAGTCATACATGAAAAATAAGTTGCTGAACCAGGAGAGAAAGCAAATGATTTTAGTTTGTGGGTTTTTCTTTTTCTAAGTAAGTCTCAGAACAGTTAACCACATTAAGTGTTGTGTTCTGTCCTGTCCTCTCCTTTATCAGGACAATTTTAACCCTGTATCTGAGGAGCGAGGCAAAGTTCAAGATTGTTTCTACCTCTTTGAGATGGACAGCAGCCTGGCCTGTTCCCCAGAGATCTCTCACCTCAGTGTGGGGTCTATCTTACTAGTCACGTGAGTGCTTTTTCCTCATTAAACCCAGTTACTTGGCGATATTTAGACACAAACTGTCCGTGTGTGTGTGCACACACTATACTATAATTGGAGGGGGGAAAGTTTGTGTGAAAATCCTCTTTAAACTCTGACTATGCAAGTTTTAAAAAATTAGAATGTTTTATCCCTAATAAATATTTGCATTTGGAAATGCTTTATATCCCATTACTGGAGAACTAGACAGTTTTTAATACTATCCCATTAATATAAGAACTTTCAGGGAAATGGAACTGTATTGCTAGCTAATAGTACCTATTCTTGGCTATAAGTCAGAGTCACACACCAAGTCTTATTTTTGTCTGAGCCTTTGCTTTTAGACATGCTCTAATTGGTTTTCTAAAAGCACCCTCCCATTTTAAGAGTTTTTTTCCCCAATTTTAAAGAATACAGACTAGGAAACCACTAATGAATATAAAGCTTACCTTTCTTATCAGTTTTACTATTCCT
This sequence comes from Procyon lotor, assembly GCA_028646535.1. NCBI lineage: Eukaryota > Metazoa > Chordata > Mammalia > Carnivora > Procyonidae > Procyon > Procyon lotor. The sequence goes on from CM053611.1 coordinate 36,410,072, forward strand.
TGGTTTTTAAGTAGAGATGTCTTTCTTCCTCAATAGGTTTGCCTCACTGGTTGCGGTCTATATCATCGGGGGGTTCCTATACCAGCGACTGGTGGTGGGAGCCAAAGGAATGGAGCAGTTTCCCCACTTAGCCTTCTGGCAAGATCTGGGCAACCTGGTAGCAGTAAGTAACAGGACTGCTGGCTGAGTCTGTAGGCTGCTGCCGAGGTTGAGTGACCAACCACCCTAGTTTACCTAGACGGAGGGATTTCCAGGGACATAGGACTTTGGGTGCTATACTCCTAGAAGTCCCAGCTAATCAAGTACAAAGTGCTTGTTGGCCCTAGAAAAAGTAACAAGTAGCATAGCATCTTAGGGTCTGGCCTCGCTAAAAGCTTGGCTGGAGGAGCAATGCTGTTGCTTCACCGGAGGAATCTGATAAAGCTATTGAGGGTCCTGGATGGGGAGAAAGTAAGACCTAATTAGAAGTTTTCTCCCATTAGCCCTAAATTCAATCTAGGCTGACCCTTAGAGCTTCTGCATTTTCTCTTCCATATCCTTGTAGAAATCTAGTTCTAGCCATATCCTTAGACCGTTGGTATGTTTTGCCTCACCCTCAAAGTTGGTTATTCCAAATTATCATTTCCTTCTTTTGCTTCTCTCTACAGGATGGTTGTGACTTTGTGTGCCGTTCTAAACCCCGCAGTGTGCCTGCTGCATATCGTGGTGTGGGGGATGATCAGCTGGGGGAGGAGTCAGAAGAAAGGGATGATCATTTATTACCAATGTGATTGCACTTTAAATGCCCAGCTGCTTCTTCAGTCCCCCGAACCAAAGCACTCAGCCAGATTTCTTAAGCAGGCTCCACTCCAGTCTCTCATCCCATCCTTAACATTGGTCTTGCTTTCCAGTTTGCTTTTGATTTGCATCCTCTTCTCATGAGTAGAAATGCCTTCCCTTTGTTCCTATTTTGTTTTTCTTCTAGAGAGGTACAGTTGTAGAACAGATAAAATAATAGGGCCTGTGCAGAAGAGGCTATCACACTATTTCTTGGTATCAGAAGGTACAAGTAGGCTATTTACAGTGAGGAAGGAAGTGTGACAGGCTCCCTGAGTCCTTTTTAAACACATTTTTCACAAGTTTTTGAGACACTGGATTTCTTTAATTAAAAAAAAAAAAAGGCAAAGAAACATTATTTATACAAGGTTTGATTGCTTTCATGCTGTTACTCTGTACCCTACAGTAGTCTCCATGAGAATCTGGATGTAATTTCTTGCTGCTTGGAACTACTCTATGGTGATTACTTGGTTGCATTCCAAGTATTGCCATTTGGTCTGAGCCTGGGGATGTTGCAGGCTTGCTTCTCCCACCTCTGGGATTAGGATAGGGGAAAAGTTTAATTTCCCACTTAGAGGATTATAAAATAACATCACATCAGTTGTTGGCATTGGAGTGACCTTAGAGCCAGAACTGGGCCCTGGGTTGTGGGCTCATGGTCATTGGTCCTTATGTGGCCAAAATGCCTTATCCAGAAGTCTAGTCCATTAGAAAGGGAAAGTGAATGGGACCTCTTGTGCTCTAGGGGTTCCAGAAAAGGAAGTCAGATTACCTGTAGTGGGATCTCCTCAATGGCTTTCTTCTCCCACTCACAGTAAAAGCTTTAGGCAAAGCTTTTCTTCTAAGCTGTTTCCCTCTACCATTTTTTCTGTATATGTTGCACTTTCTTCACAGGCACGTGGACTTCCCCTTCCCTCCCCACCAAATCTTCTGGAAAGGGAATGAAAGCAGAGGTGGGACATCTAGGGCTTTGCCATCCTGTGCTCTGGGTGTGGAATGCTGCTGCACCTGTCCCTTCTGGCTCAGGGAAGTATCTTCTTGCCCACAACAGCTTCTGTGGGGAGAGGTTTTGAATCCTCTGATGCTTCCACTTTCTTGTTTAGGCCATGTGGCCCAGAAAAAAGCCCGGCCTGATCTTTCTCTAATACTGAACCTGGGCCACTGAAGAGTAACATGGCTCCACTGGACACAAGAGGATGGAATCAATAGGCAGGGGCTTTTAATAGCCTTTAGGGAAGAAAATGAAATTATTTCATCTTTGGACTTTTTAAATACTATTGGAATGATATTTTTTTTCTTCTTTCTAAACAGGGAAAATAATGTTATAAAAGCATCTTTTTTGTTATTTGTTTGCATCCCTCCCCCACACTGGTGTTTTAAAAATGCAAAAAAAAGAAAAAGAAAAAAATACATTTTTTTGTATAAAAACTTAAAAACAAACAAACGAGTTGCCCTAGTCTTTTGTATTTAAGAAGAGGGCAGAGACACTGGAATGGAGTAAGAGACAACTGAGACCAAATTTTATCCTTTTACTGAGGAGGAAAAAAATATTTAATATTTTTTGTTGTATAAGGAATAGCGCCTAAGGCAGGTACTTATACTCCTGACCTCAGCTCCACACACTCCCGTTTTAATAAAGCTATAGGACAGAGCAGAGTGGAATTGAAAAGAAAGGCAGGGCAGGAGACACAACAGAGAAACTGAAGGGAGCAGGGGAATGCAGAGAGAATGACAGCCATGTGTGTACCACACACCTTTTAGCCCCTGCAGCAAATCAGAATGACGCCAACCGAGTCTCTGCACCGGCGAGTGACCCCGCCATGGATGCAGGAGAAAACGTTCAATACTAAGGGAGCGAGCAAAGACAAAGAAAACTCTGGGCCCCAGCCACAGTTGGGCAATCCAGAGGGAAGAGAGGGAGTACAGATGTTGCTACTTGTGTCACACAAGCTAGAAAAACCCTACCTCTCCCGCTGTGGAGACACACCTACGTCCCACCCACTGCCTTACCTCACCATACTGTCTACTCCTCTTGGAGAACTGAGACCCTGGCTAGATACTCCACTCCAGGATAAGGCTGAGCAGTCCTAGTTCTCTAGACTGCTTTTATAAAGATTGGATTAGGGTAAGTGAGAAAAGTGAGAATGGTAATGATTTTAAAAAATAAGGTAGAACCACAGGAAATGTCACAGCTGCCGCCATGTAGCACCAGCAACCAATTCTTGCACTTTTCTTCCCTGTCTCAGTAATCCCCTCAACAGAAGATTTAGGTAATTGGAACAGCTCTTTCTTCCCTGTAAAGTCTGCTGGTACCAGGTTATAACCTGGACAGTGGAGAGTGTTTGCCTTAGGCTCGTTTGTGCAAGAGGGCCACCTTAGGTCTCCTTGAGGACGTTTATCTTGGCGCAGATCTTGAGGGCAGGGCCCAACTTGATGTTCATGGCACTCATGAGATGTTCCTCTTTAAGTAATAAAAGGGCCTGTCCATCAATCTCCTGGGAACGAAACTCCTCTGCAATCTCTTGGCAGCCTAGAAGAAAATGGTGGGAATACATAAGAAAAACTACGTGGTAGCACCGGAAGATAGGAGATGAAATTCAAGATGAAAAAGGGGGAATCCAGCAGTTGGTTAATCCCATGGTTAATCCCAAAGTACTCATCCTAAATTCAGGAATACAAGTCTGCGGTGGCAAGCTTTGGAAGTAAAATGAAATCAGAGAAACTGGCTATTTAAAAAAGCCAAGAGGAAAGAAAAAACAAAGTTGTTCAATCACAGAAATAACTTCATTCAACTAGCTTGAGGGAGAAAAGGGAAAGAGCAAGATGGTACGTTTTCTTTTACACTAGCAAAAAAATTGAAGTTCAGAGCCTCTATGACATCTTTGTTTAAGGGCCCAGGATTCAGACAAATGGAAAAAGGGTAAGTGGATTTTTCTTTTCTGGAGAAAATCCAGAAAAGCTTTGTCAAGAATAGCTTATAAACAATCCTGCCTGGAAGAGTGTGGGGTAACAATGGCCCCAACTTTACTAATCCCTCTAGTGGAAACCATCTTTTATCCGTGACAGGTGTTACAAAAGCACATATAAAAAATATACTTTATCCAGTAAAAATTAAATTTAAATTAAATTAAAAATTACTGGTAAGAAATATAAAAGTGAGGGGCGCCTGGGTGGCTCAGTGGTTAAGCGTCTGCCTTCGGCCCAGGTCAGATCCCAGGGTCCTGGGATCGAGCCCCGCATCGGGCTCTCTGCGCGGCAGGGAGCCTGCTTCTCCCGCTACCATTCCCTCTGCTTGTGTTCCCTCTCTCGCTGTGTTTCTCGCTGTCAAATAAATAAAATCTTTAAAAAAAAAATAAAAAAAAAAAGAAATATAAAAGTGAAAATCAAACACTAAGATTGCTGACATAGTAGAGGACAACCAGCCCAGAAGGAAATTAAACCAGGGTGTGTTCAAGTAACTTGTGTAAACATGAAGAATAGAGTCCTTGTCATACCATACTTAAGTAACTACTGCTTAAAAGTCCGTTCCGTTCCCTGTCACAAAGGCCCATGTAGGATAACCTAAGGAAAAGGAAAACTATATGTGATCTGGGTTCTATGGGATAGGCCCTCGATACCTTGTAGAGAAGCGATAAACTCATACACCTCTTCTACACTCCAACGGCTGGGATTGCTAGACAGGAACACGGGGTTGATGCCATGTAATTCTGGCGTCGGTGGTGCTGTACTGGGGTTCCCCAGGTCACGTTCTCCATGCCCAGTTCGCGCAGATAAAGGCCCGGGAGATGTCGGAGAGAGTGCTTCATCGTAACTGGAATTATCTGAACCCCGGCTAGAGTCCTCTTGACCCTAAGGAGAGGAGAACATCACAAAGCCATGAGGTCACGAATAAGTGTCAGGACGTTTCTCTCCCTCACCCTTTCCCAGCCAGCTGGGTTTGGGTTAGTACTGGGCACAGAGGAAACTGTCCTCTGCCAATGCCCAGAGTCACTAGTCCGCTCTCAAGTAACTTTCAAGTATAAATTACTACTTTCTTGATTCTCCCCTTCTTCCAATGATCGATCTAGATTTTGTCAAATAAAATGTTATGTATGATTCATAGATACATGAAACAGTAATCAGGTGAGAAGAGACAAGGAGTCACAATCTCTTGGAATCTGGAGGAATGCCATCAATACAGAACTCAGAGTTCTGGTCTCATACTCTTTTCCCAGGGCAGAGGAACTGTCTGATAGGGAAAGAGAAAGGAAAAAGGACCATTTTAAAGGTAGCAGGCTCTGCGACGGAAGCTCACCCGATGGCGCTTGCCCTGGATCTTCGCACGGGCGATGTCCGAGGAGCTGCGGCGGGGTCCCCGCCGACGAACGCGAGCATAGTTGGCTTCTTGGAACTCTTTCATTTTTTTCCTCTTCAGCCGGAACTGGTGACTACAGCTCACGTTATACCTACGAGTCGGGGCACATACGGGGTGTCGGCGGTGCTAGAGGAGACCACCAGGCTATCATGGCTATATGGGAATTGGTACTTTAAGAACCGACTTAGGGAAGAACATGAAAGCAAAGAGAGGAAACGTTAGCTGTGAGGTGATCCTAGGGAAGGGGCCCGCTATTCGATGGAGGAACTGGTGCTGAAGATAAGAAAGGGGCAGGAGCCCACAGTACCTCTTAGCGCAGGTCATTGAGCAGAACCTCTTGGAGCCACGAAACTGCTCGGCAGGAGCATACTTCCCGCAGTACTCACACTTCAGGAGGTTCGCCTTCTTATCTAGCTCTGGAAAATAAGGCATCCCTGGGGAGCTGTTGTTGGTCCTGCTGCCGCTCAGGCCATCGTTAGGCTCACAGCTGGCTAATTACGCTCAGGGTTTGCCCCTCAAGACCTACATAACCTAATTTGGAATCTCTAAAACATAAAGTTCGAAATCCAAAACGATAAAGACACATCCCTTAAGACAATCATGGTCTTCCTGACTTAAACCAGCCTAGTTTCCGTTTTCTGTGACTAACTTTATCCCAGTTCATACTCTCAGATTGCCAACAAGACTGCATTTCAGAATAGGAGAGAGGAACTAATTACTAACTACAAAGATACAGGATCCCGCTCCCAACACAAGTTTACAAAAGCAGTGAGAGTAATGTAAAAAAGAGTCCTTAATATAGATTATAAAACCTAAAATAAGGAGAAAAGGAAATTTAGAAATATCCTATTTTACAGCATCTTTTGAAAAATACAGGCTTAAAGTAAATAATTCAAGAGATTAGCTTGATAAAATTACCCTAATCCTCTAGGGAACTCCTTTTGTGTGATTCTGCACATTTTGATATTTAATACAGTTCCTGTGTGTGGTTGGACTTTGTATAACTCCCACTTTAAATAATTACCATTTTACATTGAGTCCTCAAACACATCTATATCCCTGAGCCTCCTTCCCCAGATGGGTCTCAAAATCAATACTTACCAGCAGATGGGCTGTCCCCTCCCAAGGGGCCCCCTGACTGATTCTCATTCAGCCCTGTCGGCAGGCCAGTCTGTAGTGGCTTCTCAGACTCTTTCAGTAACTGAGAACAACCCACCTGTGCCAGAAAAAGTTTACAGTGAAGTTAGCCTAGTTCCTTTCTGCTTTTCTGTAACTTTCCCCAGTATTTCTCACTGCCATGTCTTTGCCTGGTTCTCGGAGTTAACGGCCAAGTCCGGTTCAGAGAAACATTTTCAATATGGCAATCAAGAGGCTCTTTTCCTGGCTCTTTTCCGGTGAGCCACTGGAAAACAGGTTCCTAACTTGGCACCCTAGCTTGTCCTTTTCCTTCCAAAGTTGCAGATACCTGTGTTCTAGGCCTAGTTCTGCAACTCCTGGTATCTAGAAAAGTCCCTTAACTTCTCTACCACAAATTTCTTGATTATGATACAGCCTGGTTCGTGTAACTAAACATTACAGCTTCTTCCTTCTCCTCTTCCCAACATTTTCATTTGCTGGTCTACACATACTATTTCCTTTCCCCCTTCCCTTCCTTCTTCACAGTTAACCACAAACAATAGAATTGAGCCATTCTCTAATAATTAAATAGTTCTGAGATTTGATTTTAGTGGACTTTGGAAAGATCAGACCAAGTCCCCACTTGAAAGTCCCACCTTATGGCCCTGCCCTCACCGGGAAAGGCTCTGCTCCTTCCTGGATAACGAAGCCTTCAATGATGTGGGTGAGAATCTGGGGCTTCACGATGGCCTGTGGGGGTTTTGAGTCACCCATTTGTCTGGACACCATAGCTAGTGTAGGAGGGGGTATGGATGGGGCAGGAGCCAAGGCTACTAGTTCACCGCCTGGAGTACTAGCATTCACACCAGTCACTGGTTCAGCTTTCTCTGGAACAGATTAAGGAACAGAAAAGAGGGTGACATCATTGATCCATCTATTAGCCAAGCCAGTCTGATCTTCCACAATAATACATGTTCACCTCTGATCATTCACCTGGGAGTCCCCATTTTTGGATCTACCCGTTCGTCCACCAGGTTCAGGGCCATCTTCTACGGAACCAAATTTAGCTTTGAGCTCACTCAGAACAGGTCTCTAATCTCCACACTCAAATCGCACTGCAGAAGTCAGTTACTCACCTCCAAGACTGCTCTTCTCCTCCATGGCCTTTGGACTCTCGGCTACTGGAGACGCCTTGGCAGGAAGCATTGAACCCAGCGTGGAGACATCGTCTCTCTCCTCCTCAGACTCTGCCTTGCGCTTGACAGCCAATGTCTGGGGTTTGCTCTACAAAATGAAGAACAGGAAAGAAACCAAGATTTATAAGCAAAGAATATAAGGAACCTCAATGATTCCCATACTGTCAGTGAAAATGTTCTTGGTTCCAGATTTGTATATTTCCCACAGTACACTATAATTCCTGGTCATCCCCAAGAAGCGTACCTTCTACATCAGGACAAAAGTAAATGTCACGTTTAGTCCTGACCTACACCTCAGGATCCTAGTTCATTATGGCCCCGAGAATCCCTGTTTTTCTCAAGACCAATTTAAGTGATTCAGGCCATCTTGACCTAACTTAGTACAGCTCTGAAAACCCAGAATGACGTCAGTAGCAAATTTAGGAGTGTGAAGTACAGATTATTATATACATTAATGTCTCTCTCCTACAAAAGGAACAAATAAATACCAGTCTCTTAACCTTCCATCAATGTCTCTGTTACAAAAGAAGCACATACCAGGATCTTTTAAGTTTTACAGTGTGTAACAAGTAGTTGTCACAGCTGGAACAATGTGATGATTAACAGAGCAACTGGTGCAATACCACACATATTAATCACGTATTTGTTATGGACTGAATGTTTGTGGTTCCCTTCCCCCACCCAATTCCTAAGTCCTAACCCCAGTATGGCTGTATCTGGAGATGGGGCTTCTAAGGAGGTAATGAAGGTAAAATGATAAATATCAGTGTATCAACCTTCCCAACTCTTTACTCCCCTCCTAAGTTAAGCTCCACGTCCACGGAGCCCCAGGTCCACTCAAGGGTGACCATGGCCTCAAAACCGTCAGCCCTCACTCACCGGCAGATGCACAGACTGCATGTAGAAGGCGGCAGGTACCTGGGCCACGACAGGTGAGGAGGTCGTAGCCCCGCCCTTAACCACATGCGCTGTCCCCTGCACGGGAGCCAGGCTCATCCCGGAGGACAGTGTGGGAGGGCATTCTTGCAACGCCCCGGGAGCCTGGGATGAAGGTGGCGAGGAGGCCAAATGGGCCTGACCGGGCTGCACTGCACTGGGCATCCCCCGGGAAGTAGGGACGGCAGCGGCCAGCTGTGCCAACCCCAGAGCCTGGGCCTGGGCCGTCCCTGGCTGCCGGGTGCCCACCACTTGCACAGGGATGTGGGGTGGGGGCGGTTGGGTAGCCGACATCTTAGCAGCACCTAATTGAGGAGGCTTGATAGGTGCCACAGGTGGTTTGGACTGGATGGGGATGGGTGGCTTGGGGGTTGGCTCAGGTGGGAGGGACAAGGATGAAGACTGAAGCATGGGTTGAACGACCAGGGTCTGGGCCTGCTGCTGGGACTGGGAAGGGGGGACCTGCTGAGTAGGTGGGACCTGTGGCGGCTGAGGGGCAGTGAGGGTGGTGGCCGGCGGCGGGGGTGGCGGCGGCGGCGGTGGCGGCTGCTGCTGCTGCTGCTGCTGCTGGGCCAGCTGGAGGTGTGTGGCTGTGTGGAGGAGCTGCGACTGCCGGTGCTGGAACTGCTGCTGGTGGTGGATGGCGATCTGTTGCTGGATCACCACCTGCTTCTGCTGGAGGTGGATCTGCTGCTGCTGCTGGATCAGGGAGTGGGGCTGGATCTGCGTGTAGGTGGCTGCAGCGGGACGCCCCGAGCGGAGCAAAGAGTGGGAAATAACATCATTACAAATCGGAAGTGAAGGGGCGCCTGGGAGGCTCAGTCGGTTAAAGCCTCTGCCTTTGGCTCAGGTCATGGTCTCGGGGTCCTGGGATCGAGCCCCGCATCGGGCTCTCTGCTCAGCAGGGGAGCCTACTTCCCCCTCTCTCTCTGCCTGCCTCTCTGCCTGCTTGTGATCTCTGTCAAATAAATAAATAAAATCTTAAAAAAAAAATGAAAGTGAAATCGCCTTTCAAGGTGTACTTAGCTTTGGTATCACACAGTGAAGGGAACTCAAACTTGGAGGACCGGAGAAATCACTTCGTTCACATTCTTTCCCCCCTCTCTCAAGTTAAGCACCTCCAGGGAAGAAGTCCCTTGCCCAATCATTTCACGGTCCGCAGTCATTTCTTACAGCTGTCCAACTTTTATTTTCTTTGCTATACTAAATCCTGTTAGTTTGACCCAGCAAAGGAGAATGGCTGGCCCATCTCCCGTATGATTACACTGAGTTCTTCAAGGGCTGAATCCCTGCTCTATTCATTTTTACATCCCTAGAACTCAGCCCAATTTCCGGCACATGAGAAAGACTCAATGGTCATTGAGAGCATAATGTCCACAGAGGTAAAGATTCCAACATCCTCCCATGAATGCCTCGGTTTTTCAGACTCATCACTTTAGGTCACCACCTATGAGAAGGCCTAAGAGTCAGCAGCTGCAGGCCCGGCCTTTAGCGTTTCCTCCACTGCAGATGGAGCTGACAACCTCCCCCAGCCACTACTCTCCCAGATCGCCCAGAGAGCACATGTGAGATGAAAGCACTTTGGAAACAGAGTGCTATGGTACGTAAATACTAGGTAGTAATCAATACAGCTAGTGATTAACTCTTAACTTTTTTTTAAAGATTTTATTTATTTATTTGATTGACAGAGAGAGATCACAAGTAGGCAGAGAGGCAGGCAGAGAGAGAGGGGGAAGCAGGCTCCATGCTGAGCAGAAAGCCCGATGCAGGGCTTGATCCTGGGACCCTGGGATCATAACCCGGGCTGAAGGCAGAGGCTTTAACCCACTGAGCCACCCAGGCGCCCCAACCTTAACTTTTTGTAAGTAAATCATCCAAATAGAGCAACAACTGAAGTGCCGGAAACAAGGCAGGTAAAAATAAACATTACCAAGGAAGGAGCATCTAACTATACCAAACCACATTCTAAAAGCAACTATAAACCATTTGGGGTTTTTATTATTTATTCCTTTTTTATCCTTATCATTGATACAGATGATCACAAGTTGACTATATTAAACCGTGGCTCTATTTGCTAGTCCTAAATGCTCTAAGGCACTTACACCATCTCCACTCTACCCTGGTCCAACTAATTATCACTGAACAGAGTGAGGAGAGAATCGTAATCGTAAGCTCCATGGGGACAAGGAATCTGTTTTTCAAAGATACATCCCTAACATCTCCTACAACACAGTAGGCAATACCCGGTAAGAACTGGTAAGTGAATCGGTGGGATGGGTAAACCGACAAACTCAGGACCTAAGAAGAAGGAGACAAAGCAATCTGTAAACTGCTGCCCAGTGGAAACAGAGATCTACCTCTGCTACCTGCCCTCCTCTCTCTCTAGACTAATCTGATCAAGGCTGGTGTGATTTTCTTTCCTTCCACTACTCCAGGACCAAGAGAAGCAGGGAAAACGGCAAAGAAAAGTACTCTGAGGATTTCAAACAAGTTCTGAGAGAATAATGACGTTGTGAGGTGAGAGCTTACCTGAGCTAATAAGGGTCTGGCTGGGAGCAGGTGTAGCTGTCCGTGTCAGGTTCATGCCCACATTCTGCTGACCAGCCCCATCTGCTTCTGCCTTCTTGGCTGCTGCACTTTCTGCTTCTGTCTGGCTTCCCTGACTCACAGTCACTGTTTGGGCTGCAGGCAAGGGCTGCACCACTCCTGTGCCCTTCCTGGGACAGCTCCCACCCCCACCCATTCCTGAGGAAGGCAACGGACCCAAGCCCCCAGGTGCCTGGCCACCTCCACCTGGCCCCATGGACCCTGGGATGCTACTCCCACTGCTTGTGCCAGCTTGACTGAGGTTGAGAGACTGGCCGGAGGCCCCAGAGGAGGCCTGAGCCACAGCGAGGGCCTGGCTGGAGGCCTGGGAGAGGCTAGAGACAGGGGAGGCTCCAGGAGGAATAGCCTTCTGAGCAGAGCCTTGCATTTGGGGTCCTTGGGCTGAGGCCTGTTGGTT
>CM053611.1:36421993-36438408 GCA_028646535.1 Procyon lotor
ACCCTGGGATGCTACTCCCACTGCTTGTGCCAGCTTGACTGAGGTTGAGAGACTGGCCGGAGGCCCCAGAGGAGGCCTGAGCCACAGCGAGGGCCTGGCTGGAGGCCTGGGAGAGGCTAGAGACAGGGGAGGCTCCAGGAGGAATAGCCTTCTGAGCAGAGCCTTGCATTTGGGGTCCTTGGGCTGAGGCCTGTTGGTTTCTCACTGCCAAATTCTGCACCTGAAAGATAAGAAGAAAAAGATATATTGAGAAAAGGGGAAGAGGAGGCGTGAAGGTCAAAGACTTCTGTGACTGATACAGAAGCAGTGAAGACCGCTACAGATATTCCCCAGCCCCCCTCAAAACTTATCCCCCTACCTTTACCATTACGTACATTAAAGTCCTTCCAGTCACCTGGGAAGGGACTCCTGAATCCTATTTAATTTTCAGTCTCCTTCATTCACTATCCTATCTGTCAGCAAGTTTGCTCATTTATTTCTTCGAAATGTCTCAGAGTTTCCCTTTCTACTCTGTTCATTCATTCAACATCGACCAAATAACCTACTATGCTTCAGGTACTACACTGGATACTGGAAATGCAGGGGTAGAAGACACTGTCCCTGTTCCTAATGAGTACTTTCTACCAGGAAAGACAGACAAGAAAATCACCAATAAACCTATCATACTATGCAGAGATATGCACAAAGTGCCATGGGCACACAGAGGAGGAAGACAGACTCAGACCAGGGAGAGTGGGTAAGACTTCCCAAAACGGTCTTTTGTTTCATCTGAGACTCTGTGGGTAAGAGCGAAAGTGAAGTTTGAAGACATAGGTAACAACATTTGGAAGACCACTGAGTGAAGAAAGAGCAGAGCATTTTTGGAAATTATAAATATTTCATTATGTTTGGGGTGAGTTAGAGGGAGTGGCAAAAAATGAAGCTAGGAAGACAGGCTGAGGCCAGATCACGAAAGGCTTGGTGTGTTCAAATGAGGAGAGTGTGAACTTCAGTTCGGGAACCGAAAGTTGTCTTCCCCATTGTTATATTTCCAGCATCTAGCACAGTGCCTGACATAGTAAGTACTCCCAATACGAAGAGAGGACTGATGAGCACGTCACAGATGACAGGAAGCCACTGAAGACTATTAATCAGAATAAAGATAATCAACACTACAGCTGAAACCACTCTTTCAAACGTTGCTGACAGAAGTATAAATCAGTACAACCACTTTGGAAAATGGTCTGGCATCCTACTCTAAAGCTGATCATTCACACACCCTCTAATCCAGGAATTCTACAGGAGAAACTCTTGCTGTATATACAAAGGAGGCATGTGTAGGAAAGTTCACAGCAGCACTATTCAGAGTTAATGGAAGTCTGGAAGCAACCCAAATGGCCATTATCAGAAGAGAAGATGAATGAACTACAGTATATTCACATGGTTCAATACTACATAGAAATCAAAATTAATAAAATACAATGACGTGCAACAATATGGATGGATCCTGACGATAAGCTATTAAGTATTCCCCCCAAATTACATACAGCACAAAGACTATATATATATATATATATATATATATATATATATATATATATATAAAAATAAAATATAGAACATATGGTTTCTGGAATTTAGTTCTAAATTATCCACAGGTGGAGGAAAGTGGCCTGGAGAGAAAGGCTGTGTGTTGATAAATATTGCAGCTGGTTAGCAGGTGCATAGGGATTCATAATTTTTTTCTATTTTTGCATAAGTTTGAAAGTTTCCATAATAAAAAGTACCTTTTAAAGATCTATATAAACACAAAACTATAGAAAAAGGGACACAGGGAAGGATGAACCTAAGAATCAGAATGATTGTTACCACAGGTAGGGGCAGGCAGGGGGTAGAGCAGGGGAACGCTTATTATATCATTAAAACGTAGTAAGTGAGCAAGACTGGGCCATGAATGGAGAGGATATCCACGGCCGAGAGGATATCATGAGCCAAAGATGATGATTTATCAAATTCGGCATACCAGAAGTACCATTTAAAATAATGTTAGGAACAACATGTATTTTCTTATTCAAAAACCTTATTCTGATAATAATACGGAAGACACTTAGAGGTAGACAAGGCTGAAGTAAAGAGACCAACTAGAAAACCAGAAGAGGAATGCAGGTGCCAAATACAAAGAACCTGAGTTGAGGCGAGCAGTAAAGAGGTGAGAGCTTTTGAGAGAGCTTCACAAGAATTACCAGGATGGGATGCTGGGGCACTTAATGTGATGGCGACAACTACGTAGTTTGTTTCCAATCAGCTTTCCATAATGAGTATGTAAAACTTCCCTAGTCTCGGGATATACCTCAGAACACTTGCTCTTCCCCCTCTTCCTCATCACCCCTGCAGAGATGATAAAACCACTGTGTGAGCCCCCCAAGCAGTTCCATCACCAAATCTATACACCCCCTCACAAACCCCCACTTCCTTTTCCCCGCTCTCTCCTCTCCGCCCTCCTATCAAATCCTTCTCCACACTCAGGGCCCCAGCTCTCCTCCTTCTCAAGGAGCTTGTGCTATCAATTCCTTCCTGTCTCTTCAACCTCCCCTTTAAGGAGCCCTCCGATCACACCTGAACCCCACTTCCCCAGCCCCAGCTTCATCCTCCTTTCCTGTGATCGCTAGACTGGTAATAACTGTTCACATTCACTAGATCTGCTCTTACTATCCCGCTATTCCTCAAGTGATACTGGTTTGGCTTCACCCCACCCCAAACTCCACTGAAACGTTCTCCAGTTCTTTCCTGTCTTCTCCACTGCATTCGACAGAGGACTCCCCGCCATTCTAACATTCTGCTCCCTTGTCTTCATGACACCGCGCAATCCAGATTTTCCTGTTTCACTCTTTCCTACTCCCCTCTGCCACTTCATCAGCCTCTACTCGACCCTGAGCTGTTCTATTTTCTAAGGAACGGTCCTAACCCTCAGGGCTCCATTTCTCTCGTCAATCCATACCGTTCCCCAAGCAATGCCGAATGCTCTCTTTACTTCGATTATCGTCCACGTGTCCACTACTCTTGAACGTTTTATCTCCAACTCAGACCTTCCCTCTATGCTCAAGCACCAGGTATCTACAGCTGCTGACCTCAGGAGCCAGTGACTCACGAGCACGTCCAAGACAGCGGTATACGAAAGCTAACTGCATCCCAAACCCACTTCTCCAACGTTCTCCATCTCGTCAGTAGCACTAAGCAGTCACCTCACTGCTGTCACAGCTCGTCTCTGGCACCTCCCTCAACTGAATCAACTTCCCTTTTTCAAAGATCTTCTAAGTTTTTTCTCTAATCTATTCATTTCTGCTTATCTCCGTTGTTACTGCCTAACCCAAAAACCATCTTTCCCCTAAACTGTTGTTCTCTCTAGATTCACACTCATACCACTTCCATTTATTCTCCACAGAGAAGCCGCCATAGTTTTTTTTTTTTTTAAAGATTTTATTTATTTATTTGACAGAGAGAGAGACAGCGGGAGAGCGAACACAGGCAGGAGGAGCGGGAGAGGGAGAAGCAGGCTTCCTGCCAAGCAGGGAGCCCAATCCCAGGACCCTGGGATCGTGACTGGAGCCGAAGGCAGATGCTTAACCACTGAGCCACTGAGGTACCCCCAACACGGTCTTTAAACAAACAAATGAACAAGCCTCAAACCCCTCCATGTCACTTCCAAATTTAAAATCCTCCCGTAGTATCTCATCACCCTTCGCAAAAAGCCCCAAATCCTAAACACTGTCTCCAACACCCTGCAAGATGAATCTCCTACCTCCACAGCACCATCTCCATCCCCCTTTGCCAAACTCCATGCACGCAGGTCTTCTTTCAATTCCTCAAATATATAAAGCTCCTTCCCTCCTCCTTGGATTCAAGGAGTATCTGGACATAAGCCTTCACTACTCAATTTAAATGTCACCTCCTTGGGCGGTCTTCTTGACTTTCACCGCAATCCCGAGGCTGAAGTAGGTCTCTTTCTGTGTTTTCAGAGCACTCTGTACTTTCTAATGAAGGAATTATTAAACCATTCAGGTGATTCTTTGTTTAATGTCTGGTGCTTCAGTGATTTGTAATCTCTAATTTATTTGTAACCTCTAACTCCTCAACACATCCCGAGGTAGGTATTTAACAATAGCTATTTTATATACAAAGAAACTGGCAAAAAGATGTTAGGCCATTTGCCTAGGTCACACAGTAAGTCACGGACTTGGAATCAGATTCTTATTTTCAAACACTACTCTGTCCTTCCATAGACTGACACTCAAATATCTGATGAATAAAGAGATGGATAAATGAAAGAACTGGATATGAAACCAGCCTCAACCTCATCCTCTGATCCCACTGCTATTACCATAGTCTAAAACGAACGCCTTACCCTAGTAACTAAATGACTCCCAAGAATCTCTTACTAGGTTCCTTAACTTCTCTTTCTTCTCCAGGCACATGTTCCTAGATGATTCTTTCCAAAGTATTGTCCTTACCCTATTAATCTGCTGTTCCAATAGCCAGCCATGACCCCTGCTACCTACAAAGTTACTTGGCTTTCAGACTTCTCCTTGACAATGACCTTTTCTAACATCAGGTGTGTTGTCTCCACTTGATCCACTCATCACTTAGTTACATACAAGTCATGCCTTTACACACACTGTTCTTTCTCCAATTTTCTTCTAACTCAAATCAAATCCTACTGATCCTTCGAGAATCTGCTCAAGTATTCCAAAAGTCACTGAGCAGGAATGCAGCCAACTCTTCTCTAAACTCATGTGTCACTCCAAGTTAGTACAATTTAGTTTGTACTTCTTGGTTCTCTAAGATCTCTGAAGACTTGACTTGTCTCTCTTTTCAAGCTTCCCAAGTTTCTAGTATGTACCTGAATGCATCAGTAGAAAGAGCTCAACCTCAATATTTACTTGCTAACTGATAAGCTAAAAGAATGAAAAAAGTTATTTTGAAATCTCAATTTGTATTTCATCCATAAGAAACCAAAACTTCAGGCTCAAAATACATGTACATGTTTGGGGGTAAGGCATGGGAAGCAACAGTGAGGAAGACTTTCCTGGGCACACAGCGAGGAGAAACAGACTACTGAGAGTCGGCAGCCACAGTGACTCATAAAGAGAAGGACTCAAACATTCTTCCAGCAACAGCCAGGTGGGCTTCACATCTACCTAACTGCAGAATTCCCTCAATCGTCCCTTACTTTAAGAGAGCACTGCAAAGAAAGAGAATTAAGACCTCCTGAATAAAACTGAGCCACGGAGGTCTAAAAGAATGTAAGGACGTCTGCCCTGGATTGAGAATCAGGCTTCCCGGGGCCACGGGGCTGTTTTCAGCCCCCTGTTTTCCACCTCCTTTCCTAACTCGGATTTACAAGGGATTCAAGTGCTTTGGAAATGAAGAAAAGGGGAGAAAAAATGAGAACACTGAGAAGTCGTCATGGGGTAGCAGGGCGGGCCTTGGTCTGTGGTGGTTCCCTTCATCCTCCCCAGTGCCCATCCGCAGGTCAAGTGGTTGCCACTGACCTGATCTGCATCTGTATGAACTCCTGGAGACGGAGCAGATGGCACCTCCTGCTGGACCGCAGCCACCGCCCCGTTAGGCATCAGGATGAGTTGGGAGGCTAGAGGCACATTCCGGCCCAGGGTCCGGTTTACCTGCAATAGGTTTCCCAGCTGTGGCTGGCAAGGAGAGGAGGAAGAGGAAGAGCAAAGGAAAGAGAACAAGAGGAGAAGAAGAAAGACAGAAGAAACGGAAGGGAAGGACCACAAGACAAAATAAACAGAAGATACGAAACTGCTAAGCCCTGCCCCTTTCCACACCAACCCAGGAGACCCTTATTCTCCATATGCGATGAATCATCCAGAAGGAAACCTAGAATGTATATAAAACTATAGCTTGATATCAAAGAGTCAAACATCAAAGAAGTTGAGACAATGAGGATTTTAGAACAAGTATTTATGTGTAGTAAGTAGATAGGCTAAGAGATAACACTTGGAATTTGGGTACCCGAGCCACAGGTTTAAAGATTAGACCATATGTGACACTACTTCAGTCAAAAATACTAAGGCAAACACCTTCTCGCTTAGGATCTCAATGCAATCTGCAGCCTACCTGTGAATACTGAGCATCACTTCTAGAGATAGGTAAGGCCTAGGAAGTCCATCAGTGTATCTTAATGTATCTGAGCAACCATAGTGAAATCAAACAGCTCTCACTCAAGTCCTTGCCAGGAGCAGAACAATTATGCCTCTGGAACAATGGCGGTTGTATGTGGCTTACCCGCAGATACATCTGGGCCTGGGACTGGTTGAGAGGTGGGGAGGTGGTGTTCCCCAGTAGCACAGATTGGGTCAAAGTGGTAGCACTGGGAGAGCTCACACTCTGGGACCGGCTGATGAGCTGGGCAGCCGATGTGGTGGCCAGATTGATCTGTGTGGCACAGAATGGAACCAGAACTAAGGATTTAAGAAAGCTAAGAAGAAATGCACATCACTGACAAATGCAGAGGGACGCTCTCAAGAACGAACATCTCATTTTCTGTTCTTCTTCTTTTTTTTTAAGAACAGACAACCTCATTTTCAGAGTCGTGGGGAAGTGAATAATACCTTCCTGACCATAACTGTCACCCCCACTACTGTAGGGTAGAACCAAAGAAACTAGTCCCTAACCACTAACCGCTAACCACTAACCTAACCACTAACATTACCAGTTGAGAGGGAAAGGAACAAAATGGAACAGACTTCACGCCTTGTTAAAAGGTCCAGAGATTGGTCCCTTTCCTTTGTCATATCCTCTTCTTCCCCAGGATTTTCTTCCTCCTTTCTTAGACCTCCTCCCTGAGACTCCTATATAGGTTCAGGTCAGTTGTCTTCCTTTTACTAATATTGTCTGCGTAAGAGCAATAACCATCATTCACGGCTAATACACAAAGCTATCCCACCCAGAGACAAAGATCCAGGGAAGGAAGCCTCTCAGGGGGGAGATGCAGTACTACTCACTGAGGCCTGGGTGGTGGTGGCCTGCTGCTGGGCAGTGCTGGTGTTTGGGGAGCTGGCCTGCCGACTGGCAGCAATCGTGGCCTGTTAGAGGGGAAAGGAAACAACAAAGAGCAGAGACAATGGAAGAAAAGACTGACTCTTGGAATCACAGGCACAAAATGTAATACAGAGTTCAGATAAAAACCCAGAGACTCTACTATGGAGCAAGGAAAAGTATATTCACTATCCCCAAAACCCTCACATTACCACACACGCCAACCTACTAACTCCCACATATCCCTCCTGGGGCAACCAGGTAATCGCTCTCCTCCTCCCACTTTCTTTTAGGTGGAAGAAGAACCTTGGATCAGGTCATATCATGAGTCACTCAAAAGTCTAGCCCAGGGCTTTCCAAAACAAATATGATGTGAGCCACATAAATAATTTTCTAGTATGCACATTTTTTAAAAGTGAAAAGAGGCGCGACTGGGTGGCTCAGTCGGTTAAGCATCTGCCTTTGGCTCAAGTCATGATCCCAGGGTCCTGGGATTGAGTCCCGCATTGGGGCTCCCTGCTTAGTGGGGAGCCTGCCTCTCGCCCTCTGCCCTCCCCACCAGCTCATGTTCACTCTATCTTGCTCTCTTTCTCGATTTCAAATAAATAAAATCTTAAAAAATAAAAGTAAAAAAGTGAAAAGAAACAGGAGAAATAAACTTTATTTAAGCCAATGTATCTCATTTCAACATATAACCAATAAAAATAAACTACTGAGATAGTTTATATTTTTTTTATACTATGTCTTTGAAATCCAAAATTGTACTACACATCTCAATTCAGACTAGCCACATTTTAAGTGCTCAATAGCTACACATGACTAACGGCTGCCATACTGGACAGTGCAGTTCTAGAACACAACTACTGGGAGGTAGCTCCCAGTTCCTACTGCAACCCCCAAAACTAAGATCCCTTCATCCTCCTATAGGAGGACAAGAGGTAGAAAAGACTTTCTAGCCTGAGTGGCAGGAGTGGAGGAAACAGTATGCCCTGACCCACCTATAGTGCCTATCCCCTCCCCCTTGGGCCAGCTGGCTGCTGACCTCTCACCTGCTGGACTGCAGCCAGGCTATGCAGCTGGGCATTGCTGAGCTGCTGCTGGAGCATGAACTGGTGGAAATACTGAGCCGCATTGGGCTGACGCTGCAATGCCTGCAGAGCCTAAGAGGAAAAAGAGAGGATCAACCCACTTGGATGAATCACTCCTAACTCCTATTCTATGCAAATGACTGTGATAAGGTGAAAGGGAACAACTGGGAAGGAGAGAAACAAAGGGATATGGGGAGTATGGCTAAATCAACAACTGATTTGCCCATTTTTATATTAGAACTAGTAAGTTCCCGTAGTCTTCAAAAAGTGGAGAAATAATTAATTCTGTTATGCTCTATTCTTGTATATAAAGAAAAGTAAAGCAATGTAACTCACATGCATTCTTAATCCCCAAAATGGAATGTGGAGACACATGACAGAGCAAGGAAAAGAACTGGGACTACACAACTTGAAAAGAAATTGGACATCGAATAACATAAAGAGAAGAAGGGGAACCAGCCTGGCTCAGTTGGTAGAGTATGAGACTCTCGGTCTTGGGGTTGTGAGTTCAAGCCCCAGACTGGGCATAGAGCTTACTTAAATAAAAATAAAAACAGGGGCGCCTGGATGGCTCAGTCAGTTAAGCCTCCAACTCTTGGGGCACCTGGGTGTCTCAGTCATTAAGCATCTGCCTTTGGCTCAGGTCATGATCCCAGGGTCCTGGGATCGAGCCCCGTATCGGGCTCCCTGCTCTGTGGGAGGCCTGCTTCTCTCTCTCCCACTCCCCCTGCTTGTGTTCCCTCTCTCACTGTCTCTCTCTCTCTGTCAAATAAATAAATAAAATCTTAAAAAAAAAAAAAAAAAGGCATCCAACTCTTGATCTCAGCTGAGGTCTATGATCACAGGGTCATGATTTCAATGCCCAATGTTGGGCTCCAACATGGAGGCTACTTAAAAATAAATATATACATACAGACAGACAGACATGAAAAAAATTAAAAATCATACTCTAGGGACACAATTCCAGGGACACAAAAGACCATGTTCTAGGGACACAAAGGTGACAGAGCCCCAGATGGTTGAAAATGATGAAAAATAGAGTAAACAGTGGCTTGTAAAAGATTTTATCAGGTAAAATTTTCAAATAATGGCATTTTCAAACACAGTAAATGTTTATAAAGATGATACTGGCAATGCAGTCTTAGTGTCACCTTTAGGATATTACTGTATTCTTATGATGTGCATAGTTATTCTAGCAACCAAGATATTTTGACTAAAATGCCTCATTCCCAAGATTTTTTAAAGCGTGGAATTTACTATTTGTCCAGAAATAAAACTCCAAAGAGTTTCATTCTTCCATTACTCAGGGTGATTTACAAGAGAGACTAAAGATTAAAAACCTGACAATCCATGAAGAGAAATGGTTAGTTAGACTCTACATGAACTGAATGGTATAAAAAACCTCAATTTGAAGATTGAATCTCATTCTCTGCTTGCTCGAACTGTTATAAACTCCTAAGATTCTCAGAGCTGGAAGGGACCTTAGTCATCACCTGATCCAACTCCCCCAGTTTGCTGGAAAGGAGTGATGAGCAGCTACGTTCCAGCACCCGTGCCCTCCCGAAACCAGTATCACAGATCACAGCCCCCACACTTGGGCCTCACCTGCACCGCTTGCCGTTCATACAGTGACATCTGAGCTATCTGGGGCCGAGAGCTGCCCCCAGAGCTGGAGCTCCCATTGGTGGAGTTGGAGTTCTGCTCACTCTCAGTCTCCATGATAGTGGTCCAGGGTCCCAAAAGCCGGTGCTCTGACTCAAGACCTAGATGGAAGTAGCAAAGGATTAAAATTCACACCTGATCTCAAACTATTATTTCCTGTTATTATTCAAGTTATGGAAGACTCTTCCTCTTCCCTCCATTAGCCATAATTCCTTAGGCTTCTTTAACTACCAAATCTGCAGTACACACAACCATTTGCTCCCTGTACCATCTTTTGAAGCTATGCAGTGTCTCAAAAGAAACTTTACTGATTCCTTCATGACAGTCTATTAAATATCAAGTGGCTAGAACGTAAGACTCATAATACTAAGGCTACCTTACATTCCCATAACATTTTTTACTAGTTTAACATAATCCCACTTAAAAGTTACCATTTTCTCACTTTTATCTGCACATGCAACACCATTACCAGCATCACCTCAACAACGGTCACCACTGACTGAGAAGCCACCAGGAGCCTCCTCTCTCTGGCCTAGACTCTTCATCTCCATTACCTCTCACAGTGCTTTACGGTAAATACGATTATCCCCATTTTATAATTGTAGAGATGAGGTTTTCTGAGGTTAAACAAGTTATCCTAGTAAGTATCAAGTCTTTACATTAATACATGCTGCTTCCTCAAACCAAAAAAAAAAAAAACCCAAAAAACAAAAAAACTGTGATTAAGGCAGGGTCATTTGGTTTGAGTATTCGATGTCCTCATTTTATGGAGGAGGAGCTCAAGATACAGATATGTTAAATGCATCATGGAAAGTCATAAAACTAGAGGTAGAGGGATGCCTGGCTGGCTCAGTGGGAAGAGCGTGTAACTTGTGATCTTGGGATCATGAGTTCAAGCCCCACACTGGGTGTAGAGACTACTTAAATAAAACTTTAAAACATAACAAAACAAACACTAGGAGGCAGAAGAGCTAGTCTACAGCCCAAACAGCTGCCTGGTTCCAGCTCAGGCTACTAATAAAAACATGATGGGCACATCACTTTCCCCGCCGGCCCCTCAGTTCTCCCATTGAATGTAATATATCATTTTAACAAATGACTACCAGACATTCAACATAATAAATACACAGCAATGAAAGGCCTCAAGAAAGTAAAACTCAACTTTTTAGTTCACTTTAGTAATCAGAACTTACCCTCTGGGGTCTACACTAAAATTTGCAAAAAGACATGAAGACATTGCTAAGAACTAAGCAGAGACAGGAGAAAAGAAGCAAAAAAAAAATATGCCTCCAAACAACAGTAAATGACAATAAGGGTTTTTGTTCTTTCTTCTTTTTTTTTTTCCTATTTTGTTAGGGTTAGACACTATATTCTCTACTTTGGAGGCACAGGGCCACTAGAAATATTAGGTCAGCAAAAGTACTATTTGGTTTAAAGGAATGTAAACATCAAACTAGAATTTCTGCTAAGGCCTGTCAACACTTTTATTAAAATGGATTTATCAGAATGACTACATCCAAAACAAAGTAAATAAAATCAAACCACTTGGCCCTGGAAACAGAGTTGGGGAGATTTCTTACTCGGTTCCCAGTATCATCTGATTGGATCAATATCCCCCAAGTACTCAACCCATCTCTTCAGTTTTATTTAGGTGTAGCAAATGTCACTGCAAACATGGATATAACCCAAGGAGTACAGAGGAGAAATCATATCAGCTTCAACCCTAGTTATCTTCTCACACAATATAAAGGACTAAACAGATACAGACCCATGAATCCTCATTATCAGCATGTGAAGAAAAAAAGTGGGTAAGGATTAGAGGCAGCATGGCATAGTTGTATAGATCAATGGACTCAGTTCACTGGACTCAGGGACAGGAGACCCCTTCATTAGCTAGAGGAGACATTAACTCATCTACATTCATAGGTGAAAATGCTAATAAACTGTAGGACCCCACATCTCCCCCAAATTGGAAGTCTTAGTAATTTTTTTTTCCGGATTGTGAAATGAAAATAGAGATGGAAAGGTACTGGTTTAAGTAATAAAATCAGGAGAAACTAACATCAAAACCAGGATTCCTGGACCCGAGGCACATAGATCTATTCATTTGTGATCAATGTTGGGATTGCAAAATTAAATACAGAAAATGAAAACAAAAGGCTTGGGGGGCACTGTGCATTTAAATTTTCAGGATTATGCCAGAAGAGAAAGTGTGAGAAGTTGATCCACAGAGGTGCCCACAATAGCTAAACTATTGTCACCCTGAAAGGTAGTATTTGAGTGTGTGGGTTGGGTTGGGTTGGGTTGGGTTAGGTAAGGAGCACAGACCTCTGGAAGGGAGCTAGGAAAAGATAGTAAAGTGGACCTGCGACTGGGTCCACTGAGCCAAGAGTTGGAGGAAATAAATTTCCCTAAACCTAAAACTCTGTCTTGTAGAAAGTATGGGACATAGAAGGGCGGCAGGCGAGGGGGTGGGGGTTTGTGGGGGTTTGTGGGGGCAGACTGTGCCAAAGAAATGGAAGTGATCTGGGGAATAGGGATAGTAAGCGCCCAGGGAGGGGTCCTTGTTGTATACAGAACCTTGATGAAAATGAGGTTCCAAAGAGGAATCAAAGACACCGGGGGAAGGAGGCAGATAGAGTGGAGCCAGGAGTGAACTGACCCAAGCAGGGAAATGTGCTTTCTGATAGCCGGGAGACAAGCAAGAGAAAGACAGGCAGAAGTCAAGAAATTGGAGACCGAGGGACCAAGCGGACCATAAAAAGCAGGGAGATTACCAGACAGCATGCTTGGATGGGAGGACCAAAGTCAGAGAAGGAAAAATGAATGAGAAAATGAGCAGTCAAAAGCAACTAGGGTGACGGACAGACGGCATTCAGCGCAGCGAAATGAATAGCAGGAAGACTTGGACAGACGGAGCCGAAGGACCGCCGAGCGAAGCGCTAGAGGTAGGCAGGGAAACTGGGGGAGGTACCTGGGGCGTTACACAGACGGAGGTGGCTGAAGAAACATCCCCGCGCAGCCAAGCCCCCAGAGGTCCTGCCCCTCCCCGGCCCGCGGCCGCCCGGTTACCTTCGCGCCAGGCTCCGCACCCAAGTGCTCCCGGGGGGCGTCCACCTCATGTGCCGGGGTCCCCAGTCGCCGGGCTGGGCGGGGGGCTCGCTCGGCCTCCGCGGCGGGCTCCCCTCGCCTCCTCCCCTTCCTGGAGGGGCGGGGGCGCCGAGGGCGGGGTGGGAGGTGCCCGGCGCGGCCGCGGCTCCCCGCCCCTCCCGCCGCTCCGGGTGCGGGCCCGGCCGCGGCTCTGCCAGGCCTCCGGGGCTCGCTCCGGGCCTGTCACTTCCTGCCGGGCCGAGAGGGTGGGGGCTGCAGGCCGGGGGCTGCGGGCCCGGCTGGAGGAGGGGGCTGGCGGGGAGGTGCTTCCGGGGCAGCCGGACCCCTCCCCCGCCCCTCCCCTCCCCTCGGCGCCCTCCTCCCCCTCCTCCCTCCCGCGCGTCCCTCGTTTCCTGCCGGCGCCCGTTGCCATGACGACGCCGCTCCCGGGCCTCCGCGCTCCAGGCCCCGGGGTGGTTGGGTTTTTTTTTTTTTTGCCCCCCTCTCTCGCTCTCTCTTTCTCCTCTTTTTTTCCCCTTCTTTCTCTCCGAGTTCTGCTCGCCGGTTGGAGGGACGAAACTGAGAAAGTGCTGGCCTCTAGTGGGGACCTCGCTCTCACCGAGAAGGAGAAGGAGATGGAGAAGGGAGGGAAGTGACGTGAAAAGGGGGGGAAAAAAGAGGTATTTTCTGGAGCTTCTGGGAATAAGGGATAGAAAGAAAGGATCAAAGGGACCATCAAGCAGAGAGGGAGAAAGCGAAGCCACAACCCCAAGAGAAACGATAGACTGGGAAAGGGAATAAGCCGAGGAATGGAGAGAACAGGAAAGAAAGAAAAAAAGGACTGAGGAACTGGAGAGAGAACGCTGATTGTTTAATCCCTCATCTCAACTCTGAGAAGGCGGGAAAGAAGGCTGCTCAGAAACTGAACCCATTAGGAGTTGACATTCATTTAAAAGCAGACACCCAATACGACTTGCTTTGAATAAGGCATTTAAGTCTAGTTTTAGGGATTTTATGTGCGTGTGTCCTTAGATTTAAATGTGTATGTAAAAGAGAACGACAAAAATAAGGGAAGAGGCATAAAGAGAGCAGAACAATGGGGCTGTATTTGGGGATGCTAAACATTGGATGAGGCAGTAGCCTTTGTCATTTTATTTACGATAGCAATTTGTCAGTTTTTAATTCTCTTAGTCTTGTGAACATTCGGGAAATTTTAGCAGAGCCCCTACTATGTGTTGCCTCCTGTTTTGGAAGCTTGGATTACTTCGGTGCACGGAACAAAGATAACTGCCCTCCTTTACCTTTACAGAAGGTTGGGGGACTCCTTGTGGATTGGTAACTGAGGCTGGTGATTTTTCTGGTGTCCTCTTAATCCAGTAACTATTTTTTACCTCATAATTTTTTTCTAACCTCTGTTCTCATCAGTTATTTTCTCTTAATACTCTCCTTTAAAAGCCAATGCATGCTTTGTTTTTAGAGGAGAAAATAGAAGTTTTCTCTTTGTTTATAACTTAGATCCATTTTAGATTTGCACTCAGAGACCTGTGTCTGGACTCCTGGCTCTTACTTTGTGGTAGCCAGATTTATGTCAGAAATCCCTGCCAGGCTTCTAGGAACCAGCCAGGCGGGTATGTGAGGGAAGAAACCCGAGGGCAGCCAAAGGACTGGAAAAGCAAAGGCATGGGTGTGGGGAGGTGAAAGGGTATGTTGTCATGATGGTTGACAGGCTTTGGCAGAGGATGAATTGAAAAGATTCTGGCAGAGAACTATTGGTAAAAACTAGGTAAAGCATTAGTCATTTAATTCAAACTTGGGTTTTTGGCATGTCAAAGAAATTTAAAGCTTTCTTGCAGATGTTTACAGTGGATATTGAGCCTAAGCTGAATCTCCTAGCACCAATGAAAAAGTTGTATCCATAGATAATTTTCAGATGATACAATGTTCACAATTGCTCATGTGCTTCCATGGGTTTCATGGGAGAATTGTTGCTGTTAAGTGTCTAAAGAAGGCCTGTAATGTATCCCAAGGATAAGGAATCCAGGTGCCAGAGAGGATTTTTCCAAAAGCCTGTGGAAGTTGCATACCTGGAACATGGCCATTCTAGCCCCATGAGAAGTGAAGCACTACTACCATAGAGAGATGCATTCCGCCTCTGAAGATTTTTTGTATTCCCTGGTCATCAGCCCTACCTCTACTAAAAGTTACACATTTAGATATTAGGGAAAAATATAGTGGTGATGTATAATTTTGTTGAATGATCTAAATCTAGCCTGGGAATACTGACAGTCAGTTTTATTGATTATGAACCAGTAGTTTAATTTTCTAACCTAAAATCTTATACCACATATTTCACAATAATTCTTTTCAACTTCATTTCCCTCTAAGACAGACCAGTCTTCCAGAGTCATGAGTCTAAGCAGTTTTCCAAAGACAATTTCAGGATTAAAAAAAAAAAAAAGGATCAGTAATAAAGTGGAGTATTAGGAAAAACTCCATCCGTAGGAAAATCATTCTTGTGGACTAAATCAGTTTGGGAACAGGTACTGAAGAATGTGTCTCCCTCGATCTAAACAGAGCAAAACAATTTGTAATCCCTAGAAAATCCTTGACTGACTTTTTTTTTTTTTTAATTTTGCTAAGCTTCCTCATTTTCATTTAATGATTCCGCTGGAATTAGTCTTTTCTTTTTCAAACGAAATGGTTCTTCTGAATGGAAAGCTAAATAATTTCTTTACTCTGCATAACACTGAAAGTCATTAGCCTAAACAGGTGAAAAGGAAATGCATTCTATCTGTTGTGTGGAAGTAGAAGCCCTCCCCCTGCAAACTCAGCTAAATAAGGAAAGATCAGGATTTGAAAGGAACTCAACTTTTGGCAACAACTAAAGCAAATAGAATAGTAGGCTGGTCAATATAATTTTGCTTATCAACCAAACATTGAATAAGCTTTCCTCAAACCTTCCAAGCCCAGCATTGCACAATGAATTGTAGAGGAAGAGTGGGCCCTTAACCCTACAGGTATTAGCATCATTGGAAAGTATCTGTTTACAGGTAACCAAGTAAGTAAATAAGTATGATGACTGCTTCTATGCAAAGGTGAACTGGATCAAGTAGGGAAAATAGGAAATCATCACTTGATTCTAACCACCACCAACTGCAGGTGCGAACCACCATACACATCACACCTGCATCCCACTACTAGGTTATATGCCACTTTAAGGTCTAGTCGGGAGGAAATAAGATGAAGATTAAAAGGACTTAGAGACTCTTAAAGTTTTTAAGCAAAAAAGAACTTGAAAATTATCCAAGCCCCTCAACTTTAATGGGAGAAAATTGAAGGCTAAAAGATGAATGTAAAAGAGGGACATTTCGGGGGTGCCTGGGTGGCTCAGTGGGTTAAAGCCTCTGCCTTCAGCTCAGGTCATGATCTCAGGGTCCTGGGATCAAGCCCTGCATCGGGCTCTCTGCTCAGCAGGGAGCCTCCTTCCCCTTCTCCTGCCTGCCTCTCTGCCTGCTAGTGATCTCTCTCTCTCTCTCT